>JANUSC010000382.1:0-205563 GCA_025200525.1 Camellia lanceoleosa
TTCCATTCAACTTCCTTTTTATTTAATTTCCAAATAGAAGTTCATTCAAGAAACCACTATACCTTAACGCATTTATTTGTAAATTCGAAAAAAGAGGAAGTCGAATAGAAAAGGAAATTTAATAAAAAAAAGGAAGTTGAATAAAAATAAAAATGGAAGTTGCATATAATTAAAAATTGAAGTTTTTTCAAGAAACCACTACACCCTTTAACGCATCTATTTGGAAATTAAATCTAAAAGGAAGTTGAATAGAAAAGGAAATTGATAAAATCGAAGATGAATAAATTATAAATAGAGGTTGAATAGAAATAAAGATGAATAAAAATAAAATGGAAGTTGAATAAAAATGGAAGTTCATTCAAGAAGCCACTATACCTTAACGACTATTTAGAAATTAAATAAAAATGGAAGTTGAATAAAATTAACAATGGAAGTTATCAAGAAACCACTATACTCTTAACGATCTATTTGGAAATTAAATAAAAAAGTAAGTTGAATAAAAATATAAATGGAAGTTGTATAAAATTAACAATGGAAGTCTATTCAAGAAACCACTATACCTTAACAAATCTCTTTGGAAATTAAATAAAAAGAAGTTGAATAGAAAGGGAAGTTGAACTTCCATTTTTATTTTTATGCAATTTTTCTCAGAACTTAACGATCTATTTGGAAATTAAATGAAAACTAAGGCTGAATAAAATAAAATGAAAATTGCATCAAATTAAAATGGAAGGCGTGAAATAATAATGGCGCTTCATTGAAGAAACCACTATACCGTGAACGACCTATTTGGAAATTAAATAAAAAAGGAAGTTGACTAGAAAAGGAATTGATAAAATAAAATGGAAGTTGCATAAAATTAAAAAAAAAAAGGAAGTTGAATAGAAAAGAAATTGGATTCCAAGTAAATCAAGGCGAGTAGTGGTTTCTTGAATGACATCATTTTCATTCAACTTCTCTTTTTTTTTTTTAATTATATTCAACTTCCTTTTTTATTTAATTTCCAAATAGATCATGAAGGTATAATGGTTTCTCTAATGAACTTACATTTTAATTTGATCCAATTTTAATTTCCATTTCTCGCTCAACTTCGATTTTATCTAATTTCCTTTTCTATTCAACTTCATTTTTTTTTATTTAATTTGCAAATAGATCTAAGGTATAGTGGTTTGTTGAATGAAGTTCCATTTTTAAATTTTATTCAACTTCCATTTTATTCACTTTTCTATTCAACTTATGTTATTTATGGCATTTATTTTTTCATTCAACTTTTTTTTATTTAATTTACAAATAGAAGTTCATTCAAGAAACCACTATACCTTAAACGATTATTTGTAAATTAAAAAAGAGGAAGTCGAATAGAAAAGGAAATTTACTAAAAAAAGGAAGTTGAATAAAAATAAAAATGGAAGTTGTATATAATTAAAATTGGAAGTTCTTTCAAGAAACCACTACACCATAACGAATCTATTTGGAAATTAAATCGAAAAGGAAGTTGAATAGAAAAGGAAATTGGATAAAATCGAAGATGAATAAAATTATAAATAGAAGTTGAATAGAAATAAAGATGAATAAAATAAAATGGAAGTTGAATAAAAATGGAAGTTCATTCAAGAAACCACTATACCTTAACGATCTATTTGGAAATTAAATAAAATGGAAGTTGAATAAAATTAACAATGGAAGTTACTTCAAGAAACCACTATACCTTAACGATCTATTTGGAAATTAAATAAAAAAAGTTGAATAAAAAATATAAATGGAAGTTGCATAAAATTAATAATGGAAGTTCATTCAAGAAACCACTATACCTAACAAATCTCTTGGAAAGTAAAATAAAAAAAGAAGTTGAATAGAAAGGGAAGTTGAACTTCCATTTTTATTTTTATGCAATTTCTTTTTTTTCTCCAGAATTTAACGATCTATTTGGAAATTAAATGAAAAATGAAGTTGAATAGAAAAAAAGAAAATAAATAAAACGAACTTGTCAATAAAAAATAAAATGAAAATTGCATCAAATTAAAAATGGAAGTTATGTAAAATAATAATGGCAGCTCAATGAAGAAACTACTATACCGTAAACGATCTATTTGGAAATTAAATAAAAAGGAAGTTGAATAGAAAAGAAAATTGATAAAAATAAAATGGAAGTCGATAAAATTAAAAGAAAAAGGAAGTTGAATAGAAAAATTGATTCCAAGTAAATCGTTAAGTTATAGTGGTTTTTGAATGACATCATTTTCTATTCAACTTCCTTTTTTTTTTAATTTTTAATTATATTCAATTTCCTTTTCTATTTAATTTCCAAATAGATTGTTAAGGTATAATGGTTTCTCGAATGAAATTACATTTTTAATTTGATGCAATTTTAATTTCCATTTCTGTTCAACTTTCGATTTTATCAATTTCCTTTTCTATTCAACTTCATTTTTTAATTTAATTTCAAATAGATCGTTATGTATAGTGGTTTGTTGAATGAACTTGCATTTTTAAATTTTATTCAACTTCCTTTTTTATTCAATTTCTTTCTATTCAACTTTCGTTACATTTTATGTAATTTCATTTTCCATTCAACTTTTTTATTTAATTTCCAAATAGACGCTCATTCAAGAAACCACTATACCTTAACGATTTATTTGTAAATTAAAAAAAGAGGAAGTTTAATAGAAAAGGAAATTTAATAAAAAAGAAAGTTGAATAAAAATAAAAATGCTAGTTGCATATAATAAAAAATTGAAGTTCTTTCAAGAAACCACTACACCATTACGTTCTATTTTGTAATTAAATCTAAAAGGAAGTTGAATAGAAAAGGAAATTGGATAAATCGAAGATGAATAAAATTATAAATAGAAGTTGAATAGAAATAAAGATGAATAAAATAAAATGGAAGTTGAATAAAAATGGAAGTTCATTCAAGAAGCCACTATACCTTAACGATCTATTTGGAAATTAAATAAAATGGAAGTTGAATAAAATTAACAATGGAAGTTACTTCAAGAAACCACTATACCTTAACGATTTATTTGGAAATTAAATAAAAAAGTAAGTTGAATAAAATATAAATGGAAGTTGCATAAAATTAACAATGGAAGTTCATTCAAGAAACCACTATACCTTAACAAATCTCTTGAAATTAAATAAAAAAAGAAGTTGAATAGAAATGGAAGTTGAACTTCCATTTTATTTTTATGCAATTTCTTTTCTATAACCCAATTATCTATTTGGAAATTAAATGAAAAAGGAAGTTTAATAGGAAAAGAAAATAAATAAAATAAGTTGAATAAAAATAAAATGAAATTGCATCAAATTAAAAAATGGAAGTTATGAAAATAATAATGGCGCTTCATTGAAGAAACCACTATATCAGAACGATCTATTTGGAAATTAAATAAAAAGGAAGTTGACTAGAAAAGGAAATTGATAAAATAAAATGAATTTGCATAAAATTAAAAAAAAAAAGGAAGTTGAATAGCAAAAGAAATTGGATTCCAAGTAAATCGTAAAATTATAGTGCTTTCTTGAATGACATCCTTTTCTTTTCAACTTCCTTTTTTATTTAATTTCCAAATAGATCGTTAAAGTATAGTGGTTTCTCGAATGAACTTACATTTTTAATTTGATCCAAATTTAATTTCCATTTCTGTTCAACTTCCGATTTTATCCAATTTCCTTTTCTATTCAACTTCATTTTTTTATTTAATTTCCAAATTGATCGTTAAGGTATAGTGGTTTCTTGAATGAACTTCCATTTTTTAAATTTTATTCAACTTCCATTTTTATTCAATTTCCTTTTCTATTCAACTCCTTGTTAATTTTATCCAATTTCCATTTTCCATTCAACTTCCTTTTTTATTTGATTTCTAAATAGAAGTTCATTCAAGAAACCACTATACCTTAACGATTTATTTGTAAATTAAAAAAAAGAGGAAGTCGAATAGAAAAGGAAATTTAATAAAAAAGGAAGTTGAATAAAAAATAAAAATGGAAGTTGCATATAATTAAAAATGGAAGTTCATCCAAGAAACCACTACACCTTAACGATCTATTTGGAAATTAAATCTAAAAGGAAGTTGAATAGAAAAGGAAATTGATAAAATCGAAGATGAATAAAATAAAAATAGAAGTTGAATAGAAATAAAAATGAATAAAATAAAATGGAAGTTGAATAAAAATAGAAGTTCATTCAAGAAGCCACTATACCTTAACGATCTATTTGGAAATTAAATAAAATGGAAGTTGAATAAAATTTACAATGGAAGTTAATTGAAGAAACCACCATACCTTAACGATCTATTTGGAAATTAAATAAAAAAGTAAGTTGAATAAAAATATAAATGGAAATTGCATAAAATTAACAATGGAAGTTCACCAAGAAACCACTATATCTTAACAAATCTCTTTGGAAATTAAATAAAAAGAAGTTAACAGAAAGGAAGTTGAACTTCCATTTTTATTTTACGCAATTTCTTTTTCTATAACTTAACAACTGCTTGGAAATTAAATGAAAAAAAGAAGTCAAATAGAAAAAGAAATTAAATAAAACGAAGTTGAATAAAATAAAAATGAAAATTGCATCAATTAAAATGGAAGTTGCGTGAAAATAATAATGGCAATATTGAAGAAACCACTATACCATAATGATCTATTTGAGATTAAATAAAAAAGGAAGTTGACTAGAAAAGGAAATTGATAAAATGGAAGTTGCATAAAATTAAAAAGAAAAGGAAGTTGAGTAGAAAAGAAATTGATTCCAAGTAAATCGTTGTTATAGTGGTTTCTGAATGACATCCTTTTCTATTCAACTTCCTTTTTTTTTTTTTTAATTATATTCAACTTCTTTTTTATTTAATTTACAAATAGATCGTTAAGGTATAGTGGTTTCTCGAACGAACTTAAATTTTTAATTTGATCCAATTTTATTTCCATTTCTGTTCAACTTCCGATTTTATCCAATTTCCTTTTCTATTCAACTTCATTTTTTTATTTAATTTCCAAATAGATCGTTAAGGTATAGTGGTTTCTTGAATGAACTTCCATTTTTAATTTTATGCAACTTCCATTTTTATTTTTATTCAACTTCCATTTTTATTTTATTCAATTCCATTTTATTCAACTTCCATTTTTATTCAATTTCCTTTTCTATGCAACTTCAACTTTTTTTTTTAATTTCCAAATAGATCGTTAAGGTATAGTGGTTTCTTGAATGAACTTCCATTTTAAATTTTATTGAATTTCCCCTTTTATTTTATTTCCAAATAGATCGTTAAGGTATGGTGGTTTCTTGAATGAACATCCACTTTCAATTTTATGCAAATTCCATTTTCATTTTATGCAACTTCCATTTCTATTCAATTTCTTTTTTTATTTAATTTCCACATAGAACGTTAAGGTATAGTGGTTTCAAGAAACCACTATACTTTAACGATCTTTTTGGAAATTAAATAAAAATGGAAGTTCATTCAAGAAACCATTATACTTTTAACGATCTATTTGGCAATTAAATAAAAAAGGAACTCCAATAGAAAAACTAAGTTGATAAAATTGAAGTTGAATAAAATAAAATAGAATTTGAATATAATAAAAATAGAATTTGAATAAAATTAAAAATGGAAGTTCATTCAAGAAACCACTATACCTTAACGATCTGTTGAAAATTAAATAAAAAAGAAGTTGAAACAAAATGGATATTGAATAAAATAAAATCAAAATTAATGGAAGTTCATTCAAGAAATTAATATACCTTAACAATCTATTTGGAAAGTAAATAAAATGAACTCAAATAGAAAACAAAATTGAATAAAATAAAAATGGATGAATAAGAATAACAATAGTTCAAGAAACTATTGATATCTATTTGGAAATAAAAAGGAAGTTGAATAGAAAAGGAAATTGAATAAAATAAAATGGATGTTGCATAATAAATGAAGTTCATTCAAGAAACCACTATACCTTAACAATCTATTTGGAAATTAAATAAAAGAAAGTTGAATAGAAAGATATTGAATAAAAAATGAAGTTCAATAGAAAAGAAATTGAATGAAAATGGAAGTTGAATAAAAATAAAATGGAAGTTGACTAAAATAAAAATGAAAGTTGTATGAAATTAAAATAAGTTCATTCAAGAAACCACTATAACTTAACGATCTATTTGAAAATTAAATAAAAAAGGAAGTTGAATAAAAATAAAATGGAAGTTGTATGAAATTAAAATGACAGTTCATTCAAGAGATCTATTTGGAAATTAAATAAAACAGACGCTGAATAGAAAGGAAATTAATAAAATAAATGGAAGTTGCATAAAATTAGAAATTGAAGTTTATTCAAAAAATCACTATACCTTAATAGTCTATTTGGAAATTAAATAAAAAAGGAAGTTGAATAGAAAAGGGAAGTTGAATTGAGAAGGAAATTGAATAGAAAATGAAGTTGAACAGAAAATGAAATTAAATAAAATGAAAGTTGCATAAATTATTGGAAGTTCATTCAGGAAACCACTATACCTTAACGATCTATTTGGAAATTAAAGATAGATCGTTAAGGTATAGTGTTTTCTTAAATTAACTTCCATTGTTAATTTTATACAACATCCATAATTATTTTTATTCAACTTCCATTTTTTTCAATTTGTTTTTCTATCTATCTTTCTTTTTTATTTAATTTCCAAATTGATCGCTAATGTATAGTGGTTTAAAAATGAACTTCCATTTTTATTTTTATTCAATTTCCTTTTCTATTCAACGTCCTTTTTTATTTAATTTCTTTTTCTATTCAACTTCCATTTTTATTCAACTTCAATTTTTATCCAATTTCCATTTCTATTCAACTTCGATTTTTATTCAAGTTCATATTTTTATTCATCTTCCGATTTTATTCGATTTCCTTTTCTATTGAACTTCCTTTTTTATTTAATTTCCAAATAATTCATTAAGGTATAGTGGTTTCTTGAATGAACGTCCATTTTTTATTTTATGCAAATTCCATTTTTACTGTTATTCAACTTCCATTTTTATTCAATTCTATTTTCTATTCAACTTCTTTTTTTATTTAATTTCCAAATAGATCGTTAAGTTATAGTAGTTTATTGAATGAACTTCCATTTCTAATTTTATGCAACTTCTAGTTTTATTTTTATTCATCTTCCGATTTTATTCAACTTCCATTTGTATTCAATTTCCTTTTCCATTCAACTTCCTTTTTTATTCAACTTCCTTTCTTATTTAATTTCCAAATAGATCTTTAAGATATAGTAGTTTATTGGATGAACTTCAATTTTCAATTTTATGCAACTTCTATTTTTATTCAATTTGCTTTTCTATTCAACTTCCATTTGTATTTTTATTCAACTTCTAGTTTTATCCAATTTCCATTTTTATTCAATTTCCTATTCTATTCAACTTCATTTTTTTATTTACTTTCCAAGTAGATCGCTAAGGTATAATGGTTTATTGAATAAACTTCCATTTTTAATTATATCCAACTTTCATTTTTATTTTTATTCAACTTCCATTTTTATTCAATTTCATTTTCTATTCAACTTCCTTTTTTTATTCAATTTCCAAATAGATCGTTAAGATACTTCATTTTTTTTATTTACTTTCCAAATAGATTGCTAAGGTATAGTGGTTTCTTGAATGAACTTCCATTGTTAATTTTATGCAACTTTCAATTTTATTTTTATTCAACTTCAATTTTTATTCAATTTCCTATTCTATTGAACTTCCTTTTATATTTAATTTCCAAATAGATCGTTATGGTATAGTGGTTTCTTGAATGAACTTCCATTATTAATTTTATGCAACTTCCATTTTTATTTTTATTCAACTTCAATTTTTATTCAATTTCCTATTCTATTCAACGTCTTTTTTTATTTAATTTCCAAAGAGATCGTTAAGGTATAGTGCTTTCTTGAATTAACTTCCATTGTTAATTTTAGACAACTTGCATTTTTATTCAATTTTGTTTTCTATTGAACTTCCTTTTTTGTTTAATTTCCAAATAGATCGTTAAGGTATAGTGGTTTCTTCAATGCAACTTCCATTTATATTTTTATTCAACTTCCATTTTTATTCAATTTGCTTTTTTGTTTAATTTCCAAATAGATCGTTAGGGTATAGTAGTTTATTGGATGAACTTCAATTTTTAATTTTATTCAACTTTCTTTTTTATTTAATTTCCAAATAGATCGTTAAGGTATAGTGGTTCAATTTCCTTTTTTATTTAATTTCTAAATAGATCGTTAAGTTATAGTGGTTTCTTGAATTAACTTCAATTTTTAATGTTATGCAACTTCCTTTTTTATTTTTATTCAACTTCTATTTTTATTCAATTTCCTTTTTTATTCAATTTCCTTTTCTTTATTGAACTTCCATTTTTGTCAAAAGTTTTGATTTTCTTGAATGAACTTCAATTTTTATTTTACTCAACTTCCATTTTTATTTTTATTCGACTTCTATTTTTATCTAATTTTTTTTCTATTCAACTTTCTTTTTTATCTATTTCCAAATAGATCATTATGGTATAGTGGTTTCTTGATTAAACTTCCATTTTTAATTTTATGCAACTTCCATTTTTGTTTTTATTCAATTTCCTATTCTATTCAACTTCTTTTTTTATTTAATTTCCAAATAGATCGTTAAGGTGTAGTGGTTTCTTGAATGAACTTCAATTTTTAATTTTATGCAACTTTCATTTTTCTTCAATTTCCTATTCTATTCAACATCCTTTTTTATTTAATTTCCAAATAGATCATTAAGGTATAGTGGTTTATTGGATGAACTTCCAATGTTAATTTTATAAAACATCTATTTCTAATTTTATGCAACTTCCATTTTTATTCAACTTCCATTTTTGTTTTTACTCAACTTCCATTTCTATTCAATTTTCTATTCTATCCAACTTCATTTTTTATTTGATTTCCAAATAGATCGTTAAGGTATAGTAGTTTTTTATTCAATTTCCTTTTCTATTCAACTTCATTTTTTATTTAATTTCCAAATAGATCGTTAAGGTAGAGTGGTTTCCTGAATGAACTTCCATTGTTAATTTTAGGCAACTTCCATTTTTATTCAATTTTCTTTTCTATTCAACTTCCTTTTTTATTTAATTTTCAAATAGATCGTTAAGGTATAGTGATTTTTTAAATGAACTTCAATTTTTATTTTTATTCAACTTCAATTTTTATTCAATTTCCATTTCTATTCAACTTCCATTTTTAATTTCCAAATAGATCGTTAAAGTATAGTGCTTTCTTGAATGAACCTCCATTTTCAAATAGATCATTAAGTTATAGTGGTTTCTTGAATGAACTTCTATTGTTAATTTTATGCAACTTTCATTTTATTCAATTTACTTTTCTATTCAACTTCCATTTATATTTAATTTCCAAATAGATCGTTAAGGTATAGTGGTTTCTTGAATAAACTTCAGTTGTTAATTTTATGCAACTTCCATTTTTATATTTAATTTCCAAATAGATCGTTAAGGTATAGTGGTTTCTCGAATGAACTTCCATTTTTAATTTTATGAAACATCCATTTTAAATTTTATTCAACTTCATTTTTTATTCAATTTCCTTTTCTATTGAACTTCCTTTTTTATTTAATTTCCAAATAGACCGCTAAGGTATAGTGGTTTCTTGAATTAAACTTCCATTGTTAATTTTATGCAACTTCCTTTTTTAATTTTAGGCAACTTCCATTTTTAATTATATGCAACTTCTATTTTTATTTTTATTCAACTTCCATTTTTATTTTTATTCAACTTCCATTTTCGTTTTTATTCATCTTCCGATTTTATTTAATTTCCAAATAGATCGTTAAGGTGTAGATCGTTAAGGTGTAGTGTGATCTTGAATGAACTTATTCAATTCCATTTTATTTTTATTCAACTTCCATTTTTATTTTTTTTCAACTTCCATTTTTATTTTTATTCAACTTCCATTTTTATTCAATTTCAATTTCCTTTTCTATTCAACTTTCTTTTTTATGTAATTTCCAAATAGATCATTATGGTATAGTGGTTTCTTAAATGAACTTTCATTTTTATTTTTATTCAACTTTCATTTTTATTTTTATTCATCTTGCATTTTTATCCAATTTCCTTTTCTATTCAACATCATTTTTTATTTAATTTCCAAATAGATCGTTAAGGTATAGTGATCTTGAATAAATTTCAATAAAAATATAAGTTGAATAAAAATGGAAGTTGAATAGAATAGGAAATTGAATAAAAGAAGTTGAATAAAATAAAATGGAAGTTGCATAATTAACAATGTAAGTTAATCAAGAAACCACTATACCTAACGATCTATTTGAAAATTAAATAAAAGGAAGTTGAATGTAAATGGAAATTGATTAAAAACGAAGTTTAATAATAAATGGAAGTTGCATAGAATTAACAATAGAAGCTCATTTTAGAAACCACTATATCTTAACGATCTATTTTTAATTTTATGAAACATCTATTTTTAATTTTATGCAACTTCCATTTTATTTTTATTCAATTTCCATTTTTATTCAACTTCCTTTTTTATTCAACTTCTTTTTTTTATTTAATTTCTAAATAATTTGTTAAGGTATAGTAGTTTCTGGAATGGACTTCGATTTTTATTTTTAGTCAACTTCCATTTTTATTTTTATTCAACTTCTATTTTTATTCAACTTCCATTTCTGTTCAACTTCCCTTTTTATTTAATTTCCACATAAATCGTTAAGGTATAGTGGTTTCTTGAATCAACTTCCATGGTTAATTTTATGCAACTACCATTTTTAATTTTATTCAATTTCCTTTTCTATTCAACTTCATTTTTTATTTAATTCAGAAATAGATCGTTAAGGTATAGTGGTTTCTTGAATGAACTTTCATTTTTAATTTTATGCAGCTTCCATTTTTATTTTTATGCAACTTCCGATTTTATTAAATTTCCTTTTCTATTCAACTTCCTTTTTTATTTAATTTCCAAATAAATCGTTGAGATATAGTGGTTTCTTGAATGAACTTCCATTTTAAATTTTATTGAATTTCCCCTTTTATTTTTATTCATCTTCCGATTTTTATTTAATTTCCTTTTCTATTCAACTTACTTTTTTATTTAATTTCCAAATAGATCATTAAGTTATAGTACTTTATTGAATGAACTTCCAATTCTATTCAACTTCCTTTTTTATTTAATTTCCAAATAGATAGTTAAGGTATAGTGGTTTTTTTTAATTAACTTCCATTGTTAATTTTATGCAACTTCCATTTTTATTTTATTCAACTTCGTTTTTTTATTTAACTTCCAAATTGATCGTTAACGTATAGTGGTTTCTTGAATGAACCTCCTTTTTTAATTTTATGCAACATCCATTTTCATTTTTGTGAACTTACATTGTTAATTTTATGCAACTTCCATTTTTTATTTAATTTCCAAATAGATCGTTAAGGTATAGTAGTTTATTGGATGAACTTCAATTTTTAATTTTGTGCAACTCCCATTTCTATTCAATTTCCTTTTCTATTCAACTTCCTGTTTTATTTAATTTTCAAATAGATTGTTAAGGCATAGTGGTTTCTTGAATGAACTTCGATTTTTATTTTTAGTCAACCTCAATTTTTATTCAATTTACTTTTCTTTTCAACTTTCTTTTTTATTAAATTTCTAAATAGATCGTTAAGGTATAGTGGTTTCTCGAATGAACTTCCATTTTTATTTTTGTTCAACTTCCTTTTTTATTTAATTTCCAAATAGATTGTTCAGGTATAGTGGTTTCTTGAATAAACTTCCATTTGTAATTTTATTCAACTTCCATTTTTATTCAACATCCATTTTTAATTTTATGCAACTTCCATTTTTATTTCTGCTCAACTTCATTTTTTATTTAATTTCCAAATAGATCGTTAAGGTATAGCGTTTCTTGAATGAATTCCATTTTTAATTTTATGCAACTTCCGTTTTATTTTTATTCATCTTCCGATTTTATCCAATTTCCTTCTCTATTCAACTTCCATTTTTATTGAATTTCCATTTTTATTGAATTTTTTTTTCTTTTGAATTTCATTTTTTTATTTAATTTTCTTTTCAATTCAACTTCCTTTGTTTTTTAATTTCCAAATAGATCGTTAAGGTATAGTGGTTTTTGAATTAAATTCTATTGTTAATTTTATGCAAATTTCATTTTTATTTTTCTTCATCTTACAACTTTCATTTTTATTCAATTTCCTTTTCTATTCAATTTTCTTTTTTATTTAATTTTTTAGTAGATCTTTAAGGTATAGTGGTTTCTTGAATGAACTTCCATTATTAATTATATGCAACTTCCATTTATATTTTTATTCAACTTCCATTTTTTATTTAGTTTCCAAATAGATTGTTAAGTTATACTGGTTTATTGAATGAACTTCCATTTTTAATTATATGCAACTTCCATTTTTGTTTCTATTCAACTTCCATTTTTATTCAATTTCCTTTTCTATTCAACTTCTTTTTATATTTAATTTCCAAATAGATCGTTAAGGTATAGTGGTTTCTTGAATGAACTTCCATTTTTATTTTTATTCAACTACCTTTTTTTTTTAATTTTTAATTTTATGCAACTTCTTTTTTTATTTAATTTCCAAATAATTCATTAAGGTATAGTGGTTTCTTGAATTAACTTCCATTGTTAATTTTAGGCAACTTCCATTTTTATTTTTATTCAACTTCCTGTTTTATTTAATTTCCGAATAGATCGTCAAGGTATAGTAGTTTCTTGAATGAACTTCGATTTTTATTTTTATTCAATTTCTACATAGATCGTCAAGGTATAGTGGTTTCTTGAATGAATTTTCATTGTTAATTTTATGCAACTTTCATTTTTATTTTATTGAATTTCCATTTTTATTGAGTTTCCTTTTCTACTCAACTTCCATTTTTATTCAATTTTCTTTTCTATTTAACTTCCTTTTTTATTTAACTTCCAAATAGATCGTTAAGATATAGTGGTTTCTCGAATGAACTTCCATTGTTAATTTTATGCAACTTCCATTTTTATTCAATTTCCTTCTCTATTCAACTTCCATCTTTATTCAACTTCTTTTTTTATTTACTTTCCAAATGGATCGCTAAGGTATAATGGTTTCTTGAATGAACTTCAATTGTTAATTTTATGCAACTTTCATTTTTAATTTTATTCGACTTCCATTTTTATTCAATTTCCTTTTCTATTTAACTTCCTTTTTTATTTACTTTCCAAATAGATCGTTAAGATATAGTGGTTTCTTGAATGAACTTTCAATTTTAATTTTGTGCAACTTCAATTTTTATTTTTATTCAACTTCAATTTTTATTTAATTTCCTTTTCTATTTAACTTCCAAATAGATCGTTAAGATATAGTGCTTTTTTGAATGAACTTCCATTGTTAATTTTATGCAACTTCCATTTTTATTCAACTTCCATTTTTATTTTTATTCAACTTTCATTTTTAATTAACAATAGAAGATCATTCAAGAAACCACTATACATTAAAGATCTATTTCGGAAGGAAGTAAAAAAATAAAGTTGAATAGAAAAGGAAATTGAATAAAATAAAATGGAAGTTGCATAAAATTAAACATGGAAGTTGAATAAAAATATAAATGGAAGTTGCATATAATTAAAATTGAAGTTTATTCAAAAAACCATTCTACCTTAATGATCTATTTGAAATTAAATAAAAGGAAGTTGAATAGAAATGGAAATTGAATAAAAATGAAAGTTGCATAATTTTAACAATGGAAGTTCATTGAAGAAACCACTATACCTTAGGATCTATTTTGAAATTAAATAAAAATGAACTCAATAGAAAAGAAAATTGAATAAAATGGAAGTTGAATAAAAAAAATGGAAGTTGACTAAAAATAAAAATCGGTTCATTCAAGAAACCACTATACCTTAACGATCTTTTGGAAATTAAATAAAAAGCAAGTTGAATAGAAAAGAAATTGAATTTCCTCATTCAACTTCCTTTTATTTAATTTCCAAATAGATCATTAAGGTATAGTGGTTTCTTGAATGAACTTCCATTTTTATTTTTATTCAACTTTCATTTTTATTCAATTTCCTTTTCTATTCAACTTCTTTTTTTATTTAATTTCCAAATAGATCGTTAAGGTATAGTGGTTTCTTGAATGAACTTCCATTATTATTTTATGCAACTTCCATTTTTATTTTTATTCATCTTCCATTTTTATTTAATTTCCTTTTCTATTTAATTTTATTCAACTATCTTTTTTGTTAAATTTCCTTTTCTATTGAATTTTTTTTTTATTTAATTTCCAAATAGATCGTTAAGGTATAGTAGTTTCTTGAATGAACTTCCATTTTTAATTTTATGAATTTCCATTTTTATTCAATTTCCAAATAGAAAGTTCAACTTGGAAATTCTGCGCAAAGGTACAGTGGTTTCTCGCTTCAACTTGCCTTTTATTCATTTCCTTTTATTCAACATCCATTTTGTTCAACTTCCATTTTTAGTCAACTTCCATTTTTGTTTTTATTCAACTTCCGCTTTTTAATCAATTTCCATTTCGCTCAACTTCATTTTTATTTAATTTCCAAATAGATCGTTAAGGTAGAGCAAATTTCTTGAAAGAATTTCGATTTTTAATTTTATGCAACTTCCATTTTTCTATTCAACTTCCTTTTTTATTTAACTTCCAAATAGATCGTTAAGATATAGTGCTTTCTTGAATGAACTTCTATTTTTAATTTTATTCAACTTCCATTTTTATTCGATTTCTTTTTTTATTCAACTTTCATTTTTATTCAATTTCCTTCTCTATTCAACTTCTTTTTTTATTTAATTTCTAGATAGATCGTTAAGGTATAGTAGTTTCTTCAATGAACTTTTATTGTTATTCAATTTCCTATTCTATTCAACTTCATTTTTTTATTTACTTTCAAAATAAATCGTTAGGGTATAGTGGTTTCTTGAATGAATTTTCAATTTCCTTGTCTATTCAACTTCTTTTTTTATTTAATTTCCAAGTTGAAGTTTAATAAAAATAAAAATGGATAAAAATGCAAGATGAATAAAAATAAAAATGGAATTTGCATGAAATTAACATTGGAATTTAATTCAAGAAACCACTATACCTTAACAACGATCTATTTGGAAATTAAATAAAAAAAGAAGTTGAATAGAAAAGGAAATTGAATAAAAATCGAAGTTGAATAAAAATAAAAATGGAAGTTGCATAAAATTAAAAATTGAAGTTAATTCAAGAAACCACTATACCTTATTTTTTATTCAACTTCCATTTTTAATTTTCTGAAACTTCCATTTTTAATTTTATGCAACTTCCATTTTATTTTTACTCAACTTCCATTTTTGTTCAATTCTCTTTTCCATTCAACTTCCTTTTTTATTCAATTCTATTTTTTTATTCGACTTCATTTTTTACTTAATTTCCAAATAGATTGTTCAGGTATAATGGTTTCTTGAATGAACTTTCATTTTTATTCAATTTTTGTTTTTATTCAACTTCCATTTTTAGTCAACTCTCTTTTTTATTTAATTTCCAAATAGATCGTTAAGGTATATAGTGGTTTATTGAATGAACTTCCGTTTTTAATTATATGCAACTTCCATTTATATTTTTAATTTCCAAATAGATCGTCAAGGTATAGTGGTTTCTTCAATGACCTTCCATTGTTAATTTTATGCAACTTCCATTTTTATTCGATTTCCTTCTCTATTCAACTTCCTCTTTTATTTAATTTCCAAATAGATCATTAAGGTATAGTGATTTCTTGAATAAACTTCCATTGTTAATTTTTATTTGATTTCCAAATAGATCGTTAAGGTATAGTGGTTTCTTGAATAAACTTCCATTTTTATTTCATTTTGTTTTGTATTCAACTTTCTTTAAAGTTTAATTTCCAAATAGATCGTTGAGAATAGTGCTTTCTTGAATGAACTTCCAGCTTTTAGTTTTATGCTACATCCTTCTTTATTTTTATTCACCTTCCAGTTTTATTCAATTTCCTTTTCTATTCAACTTCATTTTTTATTTTATTTCGAAATAGATCGTTAAGGTATAGTGGTTTCTTGAATTAACTTCCATTTCAATTTTATTCATATAGCTTATCCCTAGATTCTCTTTACTGCTCAGCTTGTATTCCTGACTCTTCCATGGAGTTGGTAGTCAGGTCCACCTTGTTGTTGTCCTTAAGTCCATTTGTTTGAGTTTTGGGATGTTTTAAAGGTGTGTGTTACAGTTGGTGGAGCCTAAGTCTCAAATCTAGATGCCCAGGTTTTTGGTGTTACGCTCCAGCAGGTTATTCTGTGCTCGAGCAGAGTTTGGTTTTTGGTTGTCCGCCGAGTGGTTTACACACTCCTAGTATTTTCGCGGCTCGCAAAACTTCGCAGTGTGTTTTTCACGCTGCCGGTTTCTTTTACGCCGAGCGGTCGCGCTCGAGCGGGTATGTTGGCGCTCGAGCGGGTAGTACTTTGTCTGTGAAAGTTCTGGGAGGGAGAAATCTACGCTCGAGCGGACTGGTTTTCGACCGAGCGGATGTACTTTTATTCTTGTGTCTTGGCGCTGAGCGGGCCTTCTTGGCCGAAAGCATGTCCAGATTTTTGTGCTTGACGCCGAAGGCTGCTCTCCGCCGAGCGGAATGTCGATATCGTATGGGCTTGGGCATTTTTGAATCACGCTTTTGCATTCACTCTCTTACTTTCCCAAAAATGTTTTTGAGAGCCTCTCTCTAGGAACCCCATTCTATCTAGGGTTTGATCTAGTTAGAGTGCTTTCCTTCCCTTTGGCCTTTGTAAAAGTTGTGTTGATCGTCGAGGGCTTCATTTTGATCCGTGATCTTGGAGTTTGGAGCATTTTGGTTTCTTCATCTTCTTCCTTGGGTTCAAATTTGAGGTAGGGATTCCTACTCACTACTATGGGTTTTGACCTAGATTTTTGAACATTTTATTAAATGGTTGATTTTGGGAAGTTAGAGTTACAAGTGTTGAAAGAGGATTTTGTTACTTTGATTCTAAAATGTGTATTTTGGGTTTCAAAATAATGACATTGTTGTTTGTTGTTGAAATATAGACCATTGGGTCAACATTAAGAAATGGGGTAGAAAACCCTAATTTGTTGTATAAATTAATTGGTATAATTAATTTGGAAAAATTGTTGTTATTTGAATTGAGTTGGAAATAATGAAATTGGCTCATTATATTGTGAAATGGTAGAGTTGATTTATTAATCGCTTCACCGTTGAAAACATTGATATTTTATCTGCTGGAGCTTTTATTATCCTGCTTAGAAATAATTGCTTTGGGCTACCGTGGAGGGTAGTTTTGATTGTTGTAGACAATGCATGATGATTAGGCAAACTAAAACTAATCAATTGGATGTGTCATAGAGTATGACGGCTGATGGAAAAACATTGACGTTATGTATTGATTGATTGTGTATATGACCTATGTATATACGCTTGTGTTGGGAGAAGATAGGGATGTACTTCACGGTTTAGGGAAGATAGGATGGACCTCTAAACCGAATGTTGTTCTAGAGGAGATAGGATGGACTCACGATACAAATTTCATATGCTTGTCAGTTAAAGTGTTAATATAGCTTATATGCTTATCTATGGAAGTGTTGATGTAGCTCATATGCTTATCTGTTGAAGTGTGGATACAGCTTGTATGTGTAACATGCCCGGGGGGTACCTGCGCGCGTTAAACAGTTCAGACTCCCGAGATCTCTTTGATCTCAAGTTTCACGAGTGCAATGTGAAACATATATGAGAGTCCAGATTTGGAAACTTTTATCGAAAATCCATTTTATTGCAATTTTGTCAAAATGGATCAACATCGATCTCGTGAGTCGCCACCTAATATTTTGGGAAATTAGGAAACCCATGACTCGGTGCCAAAGGCCATCGCTCGTCAGAACCAAGGATGCTTGGCTCGAACCTTAGGTATGAGAGGGAAGGTCAATAATGAGCACCCCACTCACCCGATCAAAAGATCGCCTCGCTAAACCATGATATGACTTTTTTTTCCTTTATATGTTCATGTTCTGATTATTTTAGTAAATCCTAAAATGTGAAGCATACAAGTATAGACTAGTTTGCTCAAATTGGAACAATTCAACTTCATGTTTGTTTTTCGAAAAGGGTTTGAATTTGCCACTTGACAAAGTGGGCTTAAAACGTACAGTCGTTGAATCATTCTAATTCAGGCAACAAGCCTTCATCCACAGGCATTCATACAGTTATATCAAGTAAGCAAATAGCCACATGGTAGGATGCTAAACATAACAAGAAAATCACACACAAATGGGATGCTAAAGCATAAAAACTCACAGATTGACCGACGTCCCTCGAACAGCTACAAAACAAGGTTAGTAAAATATGCATGATCTTATATACAGAATCCTAATGCAATTCACTCATGAGATGCACTAAAGATTCGGCTTCTAAAATATGGCATGTGAATCATCTCAAAACATCCGATAGCACATAAAATCACAAAAGAATTTATTAAATCCACACATGTAAATATAGCCGAATCTTAATACATGAGACATAAATGTAAAGCATGGATATGCATGGCATGTCAGATATATACATACACACAGTTAGGGAAAGCGATTAAAGAATGGGATAGAAAGAAGCGGGGTGGGGAATTATTACAATACTTGAATTATTACAGATCCGAATGAAGGAGAGAGGAGAGAAGAATAAAATAAAATAAAAATCTCACAAAACACTCAAAAAATAAAAAAAAAAAATTTTTTTACAACCCGGCCATTTATCAACTAACAAAGATCATTTGTCAATTTTGACAATGGCCTCCTCATGCTTCCCTAATGAAACCAAATCCTCATTTCCATCATATCCACATACTTGATCATGATCATAGTAAAGAGTTCGGAATGCCCCAGGTCATGAACCTTTTACACACAAATATCCATTGCACTCACCTTCAATCTCCATGAATCCTCTTCCAGAAAACACACCCACCTCCTCTCATCTCACCACCTTTTCTCTCTCTAGACACCCACCCCTTATATCATAACTTCATGTTGAACTTCATGGGTTTGCACTCCTCTCATCTCACCACCTTTTCTCTCTAGACACCCACCCCTTATATCATAACTTCATGTTGAACTTCATGGGTTTGCAGAGAGAGGTTCAGAGAGAGAGCCAAGATGCATGGGTCTCAGGAGGTGCCGAAGAGAGAGAGGAGAGCTGGTTTGGTCTCCTCTTCATGTGTGTGTCTCTCTCTTTAAAACCGTGTGTGTGTGCTTGGCCTATGATGGGTGTGTGTATGAAGCTGTGGTGTGTGCTGTGGTGCATGTATCAGTGTGTTGTGTATCGTGTGTGCATGTGCATCAGTGAGGGAGAGTGCCGTGTGTGTTCATCACCTGTGTGCATGGAGTGTGTGCATGGTGTATCGCTGAAAGAGTGGTGTGTGTGGGTTTGGTGAGGTGGTGGTGTAGGTGCATGATATGTTAGCCGAGAGAGAGAGGCAAGCTGGGTTGGTATGAAGATCAATCCGTGTGTGAGGTGTGCCGATGTGTGAATGGTGAAGTGTGTGTGTGACTGTTAGCCGATGTGTGAATGGTGAAGTGTGTGGTGTATCAGTGATCTGCCGAGAGGGAGAGTGCATTTGGTCGATGTGTGATCTCCGTTTCTCTACCCGTGTACGTGTAGGATGGCAAGTGGTGGTGCCGGATGACGGGTGGTCTCGGTGGGTCTATCGAGCCAAGGAGGCCGAGCCTCCCGTCTGTGTCGCTATGTCTCAGGCTGTGTGTAGGTGAATGTGGTGTGTGATGCATGGTGAAGAGAGAGGAGATGCCGAGGTGGTGAGTGGGTCTCATAGGGTGAGATGGTCAGGATGGTGGCCGCCAGATGGGATGGCTGTGATGGAGGCCTGCATGGACTGTGGTGTGAGGGAGAAGGAGAGAAATGTTAGAGAGAGAAGAGAGCTCGTGGGTGTGTGGCTGGTGTGTGCGGATTACAGGTGTGTGTGTTAGAGAGAGTGTCGGTGTGTGCATGGTGGGTGTGGTCACCGTGTGTATGCTAGAGAGAGAGAGTGTGTTAACTGGTCCAAACCGTGTCTGTGATGAGTGTGTAGCCGTGAGTCCTATGGTGGGAGTGGTGTGACTGTATGTGATGTGTGTGTTAGAGGTGGTGTCAATGGAGCCGTGAGGGAGGGAGGTGTGTGCGATGGTGATCATGGTGATCTTGCATGTGTTTGCTTCCCGCCTCCTCACATGCCACCGTGGGTCTCTCCTCCTTTCCCTCAGGTGTCTCTGTGTTGAGTGGTGATCTCTTGTGTTGATTCCAAAGAAATTCCCGAGAGAGAGCCCCCGAGAGCATGGGTTTTGTCTGTGTCTCTCTGTGTGTGTGTATGCCTTCTTCTCCTCCTTCAACACTCAAAACTACCTAACCCATCTCCTCCTCTTCTCCAAAACCGTAGGCCGTGGTGTGAAGATGGTGGTGATCCCCCTCCTTTTCTCCTCCAACCGTATTTGTGCCCCTTTTCTTATGGTCAGCCCCTTTTTTTCTCCATATGCCGTGCATCCGTATATGTGTATGGTGGTGTGCTTGGTGGATTGTCCATGTGCATGTGGGTCTCGCCTTTTCCTTTTTTTTTTTTTTCTTTTCTCCCTGCCTCGAGTGTGTGGTGTCTTCCCTTTTTTCTTTTTATCGCTGCCCTCCTTTTGATGTGTATCCTTGTATCTATATCAATTGTGGAGCCAGAGATCGAGAACCACACCCCAAAATATTCTCCACCACTCACCCCTCTTTTTTTCTTTCTTTTTCACCTACTCTGCTTTTCCACCTAACCCACTTGTCTTTCTTTTTTTTTATTTTATTTTATTTATTTATTTATTTATTTATTTATTTTGTTTAAAACCATCCCACTATTTTTTTTTTATTTTTTATTATATATATATTTTTGTTTTCAATTTAATTAATATAAAACACACACACCTAATTTAATATGTACACACACATTATAAAACACTACAAATTAACAAAATACTAGTGATGGCCAAAATGGGTTTGGAATTTCAATTTGATTTTTTTGGTGAGGGTGGTCAAAATAACATGTCCAAGTCTTAGGGCTTCAAAATGGGGTGTCTAAGATGCCTATCTATTGAGATGTTGATATAGCTTTTATGCTTATCTATTATGAAATGGGAAATGTTTAATATGAGTCTCTATCTCATGTAAATTGTTGGCTGTTCGTGTTCGAGATGTTGTTGTAAATTGTGAACTTGATAAGAAATGAAAATGAAATGAAACATGGACATAGTGGTCATGTAATGGAAATGAATTATGAATTGATTTATGGTAATTAAACATCTATCAATTGCTAATGTCTTAGTTATTGCTCATACCGTGTTTAGCATATCTCTCATGGCGCTGGCTCACCCTTTATGGGACATTATTTTCGTATAGGTAGCATGCCACCTCCAAGGACATAACTTGGATGGTTATGGGAGTTGAAGATTCTTTTTGGTTATTTTGTTTGTATTACATGTATATCAAGCCAAGGGCTTCTTTTGTATAGAGTTAGTACTCTTCTTTGTGTAACCAAGTGTTGACTTGGAAAGCTGTAAGCCCGTAGGGCATTTGCTTTTGTTGTTAACATGTAATACTGTGGTAAGAACTACTCTAATGAATAGAAATGGTTGATTTCTCTTATATCAATGCATGTCTATAGTGATGGGTTTTATGTATTATTTTGAGGGCGTTACAACTTGGTATCAGAGCGCATCGTTCAATACTTTGGGTACGTGGGAAGTGATTAGTATCACAATGGGTTTATCTCGCTTGATAGAGACTTAGATGTAGTGTCATGTGCTATGTGTTTAATTGATAACATGCTTATGTGACTATGTGGGTATGAAATGTAGTTTCTAGGATGTTGATTGGATCCTTGGGTTTCTGTGAGTCTTGTTGGAAAAGCACTTGATCAATGCTGTTTCTAACCGAAACTCTAGTAACGCCTCGGGACTATCATTATCCGGGAATGAAATTCGTAAGTGCTTATGTGTTTATGTGCTTACGTGAGGAATTACCGCTGTCCATGCATTAGACGCGAGTGTTTAGTTTCGCACATTTATGATCGTGCTAACGCCTTTCGCTACCTTTATTAGGATGTCGACGAGGACGAGGTGGTAGGTGGTAGGCCTAGGAGGCGTGAAGTACCTTTATCGATGACGCTCCTAATGCAGAGGGAGTTGGTCGCCAATGTGGCCGAGCCAAATGCCGGTCAAGGCATGGGTGCCTTTGGTCCGAGAGATAGCAGAGCTTTGGGTATTCTCGTGAGCCGAGAATCAAAGTTGTTGAGGCAGGGCCTTCTTTCTTGAAGAGGGAGTTCTTCCGGTCTAACCTGGACGAGTTTGTTGGGGACCCGAAAGAGCCGCTTAAGGCTGACGAGTGGTTGGAACAGATGGAGAAGATGTTCGAGATGCTGGGCATCGAGGACGGGGCTTTAAAGGTGACCTTGGCATCCTTCCAACTGAAGGGAGATGTGGGTCAATGGTGGAAGTACGAGAAGGGCCGTATTGGTGGTACATGGGGGGGCTTTTGTAGATGCCTTCCAGGAGAAGTTTTTATCTTCAGCTGCTAGGGAGAAGTTACGGAATGCTTTTGCCTTAAATAGCAGGGCTTGTCAAGGTCGAAGTTTGAGGCTACATTTACCAGTTTGTCCAGGTTTGCACCTGAACTTGTGGTTCCGAGGAACGCTGCTGTTTTGAGTTTGAGCTAAGCCGAGGCGTGGACTCGTTGAGGGTTGGAGGGTCGCTATCCTGAGTATAGACGCTAGTAGATGCCGCAATCATATGGAGCTTATGATGTAGGAGGAGGATGAGGAGCATAAAGGCTCCAAGAGGAGCCAAGATGGCCATAGTGATGGCAGGAGACCGAGGGTTTTAACCTCGCCAGCCTCAAAGTTGGTTTGGCTAGATCGACCTTTCCAAAGGCCGAGTGCAAAGCCGAGAGAGGTAATCAGGGAGGTTTGACTTGTTTCACGTGTGGCCAGCTGGGTCACAAGTCTTCGGTTTGCCCGCAGAAATGAGGGGGTCAGCGAGCTGCTTCTTCTTCAGCTAGACCTCGTGGCTGAGTCGTGGCAGGCCACTTTTGTCTTGCTATCGCAGGGTCACTTTGGGCACTCAAGAGGTTTTGCCCACGCTTGAGTGCCACTTCGAGCTGCCTCGTTCTAGGCGCACGAGAGTTATCACCATGACCAGACAGCCTCGAGGGCCAATCCGGAGCTTCATTATCCCAACAGACAAAGCTGCTTGTTCTAGAGGTGAGCAGATGGATCAGGCCTACAGTATGCTGCGGTATGTCGTTATCAAGCAGACTTAGTAACGGCCCATCAAGAGTGAGAGGTAATTTTCTGCTTTTGCAACTCGATTGTTAGTGTGTTGATTGATACGGTGCATCTCATTCTTTTGTATCTCACCGATTTGCATCCGTGTTGGAATTGGAGTTAGCACTGGCATCTCCTATTTGTGTAGTATCACCGTTGAAGTGAATTGATTTTGAAACATGGATGTAGAGGTTGTGATGTAGAGGTCGCCACCATAGTCTTCCTTTTCCTTTGTTGTTATGCCCATGAAGGGTTTTGATGTTATTTTGGGTATGGATCGCTATCGCCATACTGTGCTTATCGATTGCTACCGCCAGAGGGTTACAAGCTTGTACCTTGAGCAGGAGTGTTTCCATTTCTTGGGGATCGGGTTGGTAGTGTGTTGCCACCGGTATGATCATGAGGGCGAATGAGCTTAGTGGTCTACTTGCTAGCTTTTTGAGTGGTGAGTGTGATAAGACGCAGATTGTATTACCGAGAGTGGTTTGTGAGTATTCGGATGTTTTTCCCGAGGACCTCGTTAGTTTGCCACCTCACCGAGAGATAGAGTTCTCTATTGATTTAGTGCCCGGCACGGCGCCGATTTCTATGGCACCTTATCGTTTTGCCCCAGCCGAGTTGAGTGAGTTGAAGATTCAGCTCCAGGATTTGTTAGACAAGGGATTTGTTCTTTGCTAAAAAGAAAGATGGTGCCTTGAGATTGTATATCGATTACTGGAAGTTGAATCGGGCTACGGCTAAGAATAAATACCCTATGCCCCGTATTGATGATTTGTTTGACCAGTTGAAGGGTTCCCGTTGTTTCTCTAAGATAGACTTGAGATCGGGTTACCACCAGTTGAGGGTTAGGGAGGAGGACATTCCGAAGATGGCATTCCGCACGCGGTATGGCCATTATGAGTTTCTGGTGATGCCATTTGGGCTTACCAATGCACCGACAGTCTTTATGGACTTGATGAACCGTATCTTCCGAATTTTTAGATCACTTTGTGGTCGCCTTTGTGAACCATATTCTTATCTATTCGCCAGAGGAGGAGCAGGAACACTTAAGAGTGGTGCTTAAATTGCTTAGAGCCCATAGGTCAGATGCCAAGTTTGGGAAATGTGAGTTCGCTAGGAGAAGTCAAGTTCTTAGGCCATGTGGTGTCCTGAAGGGGTGTCTGTTGATACATCCAAGGTTGAGGCAGTGCAAGATTGGGCACAGCCTAAGAGTGTTTTTGAGATCCGCAGTTTTCTGGAGTAGTTGTGTACTACCATCGGTTTGTGAAGGATTTCTCCAGTTAGCTTCGCTGACTAGGTTGACACTAAAGGGGTCAAGTTTGTGTGGAGGAGACTTGTGAAAAGTCGCTCCAAGAGTTGAAGGTTAGATTGACCACCGCTCCAGTGTTGATTATTCCAGAGAGAGGATTGGGTTATGCGGTTTATTGTGATGCCTCACGAGAGGGTTTGGGTCGTGTGTTGATGCAAGAGGGGAAAGTGATTGCCTATGGCTCACGTCAGTTGAAAATTCACGAGAAGAATTACCCTACACATGACCTAGAGCTAGCAAAGTTGATCTTCACTTTGAAGATTTGGAGACATTACCTGTATGGTGAAAGGTTCGAGGTGTTCTCGGACCATAAGAGTTTGAAGTATCTGTTCACACAGAGAGACTTGAATTTGAGGCAAAGAAAGTGGATGGAGTTCATTGAGGACTATGATTTTGAGTTGCACTATCACCCGGGAAAGGCCAATGTAGTGGCCGATGCCCTTAGTAGAAATCCATTAGTGATGTAGCTTGTATAGCCATCCGGGAATTGGAGATGTTGGGTGCACTTGGGGAGTTTGATTTGCTATCGGGCTTAACTGCTGAGGTCATGGTCTTATTTTCGTTGTCGCACGTACTACACTCGTGACTCCTGTGTTGAAGGCACAGAGAGGTGATCTTGAGGTAGAGTCTCTCCGAGAGAAGATCTCCAAAGGGGAAGGTTGAGAAGGGTCTCGCAAAGGTATCCCCACTG
This sequence comes from Camellia lanceoleosa, assembly GCA_025200525.1. NCBI lineage: Eukaryota > Viridiplantae > Streptophyta > Magnoliopsida > Ericales > Theaceae > Camellia > Camellia lanceoleosa. Next base: position 25,341 of record JANUSC010000382.1, read on the forward strand.
TAGTGTGAGATACCGAACTGCTCTGCTTGTGCCGAGTCTTACCGAGAGGAAGTACCGAGAGTTTCACCATTCACGCCTTGCAAAGGCATCCCGGAGGCACTAAGATGTATCGATTTGGGCCGCCAGCCTGTGGCGGGAATGAAGAGAGATGTGGCGCCAGATCGGCGCCTTACTTGTCGCCAGTGAAGGTCGAAAGCATCGAGGCCGGGTTTGTTGCAACCCTTGCCTATTGCCGAGTGGAAGTGGGAGCATGTCACTATGGACTTCGTAGGTCTTCCGAGGACTCACCGGTAGTGATGCTATTTGCGTGGTTGTAGACCGTTGACTAAGTCGGCGACTTTATCCCTATGCGCTGCGTGAGAGATTCAAGAGATCATCTCGCCGACGGGTATATTCGGGACATAGTGAGATTGCACAGGTCCCAAAGGATTTATCGCCTCGTATAGATATCCTTGTTTTACTGCTAGGTTGTGGCAGAGTTTGCAGAGTGCCTTGGGCACTAAATTGACCTTTAGTACAACATATCATCCTCAGACTGACCGGCAGTCCGAGCGTACTATTCAGATCCTTGGGGATATAGTTCGGGGTTGTGTCCTTGACTTTAGTAGGACGTGGAGAGGCACTTGCCCTTGGTGGAGTTTGCCTACAACAACAAGCCAATGAGTATCGACATGGCACCGCTTGAGGCCTTGTATGGCCGATCGTAGATCTCTAGTTTGTTGGGCCGAGGTGGGTGATGCACCTTGTTGGGTCCGGTTGGTTAGGAGACGACGGAGAAAGTTGAGCTTATCCGTAGGAGGCTTGTTATGTTCGTGAGTCGCTAAAAGAGTTATGCCGATCGAGGAGGAGGCCTTTGGCGCTTGAGATAGGTGATCATGTTTTCTTGAAAATATCACCTAGGCGAGGTTTGATGAGGTTTGGGAAGAGTGGAAGTTATTCCCTCGCTTATCGGTCCCTTTGAGATCCTTGAGAGGATTGGGGAAGTTGCTTATCGCTTGGCTTTGCCACCGCAGCTTATCCCGGTTCATGATGTGTTTCATGTTAGTATGCTTTAAGTATGAGCCGGATTCGTCCCATGTGTTAGATTGGACCCACTTAGAGGTAAATGAGGATGCCTCAGATGAGGAGAGACCGGTTTGGGTCTTGGATATGGATCAAGTCTTGCAAGGCAAGACCATTTCCTTGGTAAAAGTTTTGTGGAAGCATCACGAGTGGAGGAAGCCACTTGGGAACGTGAGTTGGAAGTCCGTGAGAAGTATCCCACATGTTTGTTGATGTGTAATCATGTAATGAAATTTTGTAATAATATTGAACTTTAAGAACATTATGTATATCTTAAGTTGTAAAACATTGTGAATGTTTTGGTTAATGAAAGTTGCTTTAACATGGCGTATGTTAAGTAGATTGTGGAAATGCAAGCATGATGTTAATGTTGCATGTGTTATGGAATTGTGGAAAATGAGTTGAAGTTGGTAAATTTCAAAGAGATGCATGTTGATAATGCAAGTTGTTGTGTATAATGTGAATTGCCTCTTGAATAGAGGATGGATTGACCGGTAATGGGTCGGATTGTTAAATATTATGTTGTAATATTGTTGGGAATGGAGAGAACTTGTTTTTGAAAACTTATATTTAATTTCGGGGACGAAATTCTTTAAGGGGGGAAGGTTATAGCGATCCCGGTATTCCCTTTACTGTTCAGTTGTATTCCGGACTTGATTCCGTGGAGTTAGTAGCTATGTCTACCTTGTTGTTGTCCTTTAATTCCATTTGTTTGAGTTTTGGGATGTTTTGGGCAGGTGTGTTACAGGTTCGTAGAGCCTAAGTCTCAAATCTAGTTGCCCAAGTTTTTGGTGTTACGCTCGAGCGGGTTATTCTGCGCTCGAGCGGAGTTTGGTTTTTGGTTGTCCGCTCGAGCAGGGTTTACACACTCCCAGTATTTTCATGCCTTTGCAAAACTTCTGCAGGTGTGTTTTTCACGCTCGAGCGGGTTTCTTTACGCTCGAGCGGGTCGCGCTCGAGCGGGTATGTTGGAGCTCGAGCGAGTAGTGCTTTGTCTGTGAAAGTTCTGGGAGGGGGAAATCTACGCTCGAGTGGATGTACTTTATTCTTGTGTCTTGGCGCTCGAGCGGGCCTTCTTGCGCTCGAGCATGTCCAGATTTTTGTGCTTGACGCCGACCGCCCCTGCTTCTCCGCCAAGCGGAATGTCGATATCGAAGGCTTGGGCATTTTTGAATCACTTTTGCATTCACTCTCTCTTACTTTCCCAAAACGCTTTTGAGAGCCTCTAGAAACTCCTTCTAAGGTTTGATCTAGTTAGAGTGCTTTCCTTTCCTTTGGCCTTTGTAAAAGTTGTGTTGATTGTCGAGGGCTTCATTTTGATCCGTGATCTTGGAGTTTGGAGCATTTTGGTTTCTTCATCTTCTTTCCTTGGGTTCAAATTTGAGGTAGGGATTCCTACTCACTACTATAGGTTTTGATCTAGATTTTTGGGCATTTTGTTAAATGGTTGATTTTGGGAAGTTAGGGTTGGAAGTGTTGAAAGAGGGTTTTGTTATTTTGATTCTAAAATGTGTATTTTGGGTTTCAAAATAATGACATTGTTGTTGGTTGTTGAAATATAGGCCATTGGGTCAACATTAAGAAATGGGGTAGAAAACCCTAATTTGTTGTATAAATTAATTGGTATAATTAATTTGGGAAAATTGTTGTTATTTGGAATTGAGTTGGAAATAATGAAATTGGCTCATTATATTGTGAAATGGTAGAGTTGGATTTATTAATCGCTCACTGTTGAAAACATTGTTATTTTATATGTTGGAGCTTTTATTATTTGTTTAGAAATAATTGCTTTGGGCTACGGTGCATGGTAGTTTTGATTGTTGTAGACAATCCATAATAATTAGGCAAACTAAAACTAGTCAATTGGATGTGTCATAGAGTATGACGGTTAATGGAAAACATTGACGTTATGTATTGATTGATTGTGTATATAACCTATGTGTATATACGTTGTGTTGTGTGAGAGAAGATAGGGGATGTACTCCACGGTTTAGGGGAAGATAGGGGATGGACCTCTAAACCGGATGTTGTTCGGGAGGAGATAGGGGATGGACTTCGCTGATACAGCTCATATGCTTGTCAATTAAAGTGTTGATATAGCTTATATGCTTATCTATGGAAGTGTTGATATAGCTCATATGCTTATCTGTTGAAGTGTGGATACAGCTTGTATGCCTATCTGTTGAGATGTTGATATAGCTTTTATGCTTATCTATTGTAAAATGGGAAATGTTTAATATGAGTCTCTATCTCATGTAAATTGTTGGCCAGGTTCTGAGCTGTTGTTGTAAATTGTGAACTTGATAAGAAATGGAAAATGAAATGAAACATGGACATAATGGTCATGTAATGAAAATAAATTATGAATTGATTTATAGGAATTAAACATCTATCAATTGCTAATGTCTTAGTTATTTCTCATACTGTGTTTAGCATATCTCTACTGGGCGTTGGCTCACCCTTTATGGGACATTATTTTCAGGTACATGTAGCATGCCACCTCCAAGGACATAGCTTGGATGGTTATGGGAGTTGAAGATTCTTTTTGGTTATTTTGTTTGTATTACATGTATATCAAGCCAAGGGCTTCTTTTGTATAGAGTTAGTACTCTTCTTTGTGTAACCAAGTGTTGACTTGGAAAGTCAGAAGTGAGGGCATTTGCTTTTGTTGTTAACATGTAATACTGTTGTAAGAACTACTCTATTGAATATAAATAGTTGATTTCTCTTATATCAATGCATGTCTATAGTGATGGGTTTTACGTATTATTTTGAGGGCGTTACAATTCAACTTCCTTTTTTATTTTTATTTTTATTCAACATCCATTTTTATGCGACATCCATTTTTATTTTATTCAACTTCCATTTTTATTCAACATCCATTTTCTATTCAACAATGGAAATAGAAAATGAAATTGAATAAAAATGGAAGTTGTATAAAATTAAAAATTGAAGTACATTTTTAATTTTGTACACTATACCTTAATGATCTATTTGAAAATTAAATAAAGAATGAAGTTGAATAAAAATGGAAGTTGAATAAAATAAAATGTAAGTTGCATAAAATTAACAGGAAGTTGAATAGAAAAGTAAATTCAATAAAAATGGAGGTTCATTCAAGAAACCACTATATCTTAACGATCTATTCGTAGTTAAATGAAAAGGAAGTTGAATAAAATAAAAAGGAAGTTGAATAAAATAAAAAGGAAGTTGAATAGAAAAGGAAATTGAATAAAAAAGGAAGTAGTTTATTGGATGAACTTCAATTTTTATTTTATACAACTTCCATTGTTATTTTTATTCAACTTCCTTTTTTATTAAATTTCCATTTTATTCAACTTCCTTTTTTGTTTTTATTCAACTTCCATTTTTATTTAAATTTCCTATTCTATTCAACTTCTTTTTTTGTTTAATTTCCAAATAGATCGTTAAGGTATAATGGTTTCTTGAATGAACTTCAATTGTTAATTTTATGCAACTTCATTTTTATTCAATTTCCTTTTCTATTCAATTTTCTTTTTTATTTAATTTCCAAATAGATCGTTAAGGTATAGTGGTTTCTCGAATGAACTTCCATTTTTATTTTTATTTTTATTCAACTTTCTTTTTTTTTTAATTTCCAAATAGATCGTTAAGGTATATTGGTTTCCCTTTTCTATTCAACTTCCTTTTTTTTTTTATCCATTTTCATAATATATTCAACTTCTATATTTATTTATTTTATTCAACTTCCATTTTTATTTATTTCCAAATAGATCATTAAGGTATTATGGTTTCTTGAATGAATTTTCCTTTTTTGTTTAATTTTCAGATAGATCGTTAAGTTATAGTGGTTTTCTTGGATTAACTTCCATTGTTAATTTTATGCAACTTCTATTTTTATTTTTATTCAACTTCCATTTTTATTCAACTTTCTTTTTTATTTAATTTCCAAATAGATCGTTAAGGTATAGTGGTTTCTTGAATGAACTTCCATTTTTAATTTTAGGCAACTTCTATTTTTGTTTTTATTCAATTTCCTTCTCTATTCAACTTCCATTTTTAGTTTTATGCAACTTCCATTTTTATTTAATTTCCCAATTGATCGTTAACGTATAGTGGTTTCTTGAATGAACTTCCATTGTTAATTTTATGCAACTTCCATTTTTTAATTTTATGCGACATCCATTTTTATTTTTATTCAACTTCTATTTTTATTCAATTTGCTTTTCTATTCAACTTCATTTTTTATTTAATTTCCAAATAGATCGTTAAGGTATAGTGGTTTCTTGAATGAACTTCCATTTATAATTTTATGCAACTTGCGCTTTATCCATTTCCTTTTCTATTCAACTTTCTTTTTTATTTTATTTCCAATAGATCTTTAAGGTATAGTGGTTTCTGAATGAACTTCATTGTTAATTTTATGTAACTTCCATTTTATTTGTATTCAACTTCCATTTTATTTAATTTCCTTTTCTATTCAACTTCCTTTTTATTTAATTTTCAAATAGACCGTTAAGGTATAGCGTTTCTTGAATGGAAGTTGAATTTTTAATCTTTTCTATTTGACTTCCTTTTTTATTTAATTTCATTTTCTATAAAATAAAAAATGGAAGTTCATTCAAGAAACCACTATACCTTAACGAATTATTTGAAAATTAAATAAAAAAGGAAGCTAAATAGAAAATAGAATTGAATAAAATGGAAGTTGAATAAAAAAAGGAAGTTGAATAGAAATAAAAATGGAAGTTCATTGAAGAAACTACTATACCCTAACGATCTATTTGGAAATTAAATAAAAAAGAAAGTTGAACAAAAATGAAATTGAATAAAAATGGATGTTGAATAAAAATAAAAATGGAAGTTGCATAAAATTAAAAATGGAAGGTCATTCAAGAAACCACTCTACCTTAACGATCTATTTGGAAATTAAATAAAAAAGGAAGTTGAATAGAAAAAGAAATCGAATAAAAATGAAAGTTGAAGTTCATCCAATAAACTACTATACCCTAACGATCTATTTGGAAATTAAACAAAAAAGGAAATTGAGTAAAAATGGAAGTTGAATAAAAATAAAAATCAAAGTTCATTCAAGAAACCACTATATACCTTAACGAATTATTTGGAAATTAAATAAAAAAGGAAGTTGAATAAAGAAGGAAATTGAATAAAAATGGAAGTTGAATAAAAATAAAAATGGAAGTTGCATACAATTAAAAATGGAAGTTGAATAAAATAAAAATGGAAGTTGCATACAATTAAAAATGGAAGTTCATTCAAGATCACACTATACCTTAACGATCTATTTGGAAATTGAACAAAAAAGAAAGTTGAATAGAAAAGGAAATTGATTAAAATGGAAGTTGCATAAAATTAAAATGGCGCTCATTCAAAAACTACTATGCATTAATGATCTATTTGGAAATTAAGTAAAAAAGGAAGTTGAATAGAAAAGGAAATTGAATAAAATCGGAAGATGAATAAAAATAAAAATGGAAGTTGAATAGAGAAGGAAATTTAACAAAAAGGTAGTTGAATAAAAATAAAAAGGGAAGTTGAATAAAAATAAAAATAAAAATTGAAGTTGAATAGAAAAGGAAATGGATCGTTAAGGTATAGTGTGATCTTGAATGAACTTCTATTTTTAATTGTATGCAACTTCCATTTTTATTTTTAATTTCCTTTTCTATTCAATTTTTTTTTATTCAATTTCCAAATAGATCGTTACGGTATAGTGTGATCTTGAATGAACTTCCATTTTAATTGTATGCAACTTCCATTTTTATTTTATTCAACTTCCATTTTTAATTGTAACTTCCATTTTTATTTTTATTCAACTTCTTGTCTATTCAACTTTCTTTTTTAGTTTTCAAATAGATCGTTAAGGTATAGTGGTTTTTTCAATGAACTTCATTGTTAATTTTATGCAACTTTTATTTTATTAAACCACTATACCTTAACGATCTATTTGGAAATTAAACAAAAAAGAAGTTGAAATAAAATGGAAGTTGAATAAAATAAAAATGGAAGTTGCCTAAAATTAACAATGGAAATTAATTCAAAAACGACTATGCATTAACGATCTATTTGGAAATTAAATAAAATCGAAGATGAATAAAATGAAAATGGAAGTTGCATAAAATTAAAATAGAAGTTCATTGAAAACCACTATACCTTAACGATCTATTTGGAAATGAAATAAAAAAAAGTTGAATAGAAATGGAAATTGAATAAAATGGAAGTTGAGTAAAATAAAAATGGAAGTTTATTCAAGAAACCACTATACCTTAACGATCTATTTGGAAATTAAATAAAAAAAAGGAAGTTGAATAGAAAAGAAATTAAATAAAATGGAAGTTGCATAAAATTAACAATGGAAGTTCATTCAAAAACCGCTATACGTTAATGATCTATTTGAAAATTAAATAAGAAACCACTATACCTTAACGATCTATTTGGAGATTAAATAAAAATGGAAATGGAATGGAAAAGGAAATTGATTGAAAATGTAAGTTGAATAAAAATAAAAATAAAAGTTGTATAAAATAAAAAATGAAAGTTCATTCAAGAAACCACTATACCTTAACGATCTATTTAGATATTGAATAAAATTAACAATGGAAGTTAATTCAAGAAACCATTATACTTTAGCAATCTATTTGGAAGTTGAACTTCCTATTTGGAAATTGAATAAAATGGAAGTTGAATAAAATTCACAATTGAAGTTGATTCAATAAACCACTATACCTTAACGAGCTATTTGGAAATTAAAGAAAAAGGAAGTTAAATAGAAATAGAAATTGAATAAAATGGAAGTTGAATAAAAATAAAATGGATGTTCATTCAAGAAACCATTATACCTTAACGATCTATTTGAAAATTAAATAAAAAAGAAAGTTGAATAGACAAGTAAATTGAATAGAGATGGTAGTTGAATAAAAATAAAAATGGAAGTTGCATAAAATTAAAAGTGGAAGTTCATCCAATAAACTACTATACCCTAATGATCTATTTGGAAATTAAATAAAAAGAAAGTTGAATAGAAATGGAAATTGGGTAAAATTGGAAGTTGAATAAAATAAAATGGCAATTCATTTAAAAATGGAAGTTGAATAAAATGGCAATTCATTTAAAAATGGAAGTTGAATAGAAATTAACAATGGAAGTTGAATCAAAATGGAAGTTGAATAAAAATAAAAATCAAAGTTCATTGAAGAAACCAATACACCTTAACGATCTATTTGGAAATTAAATAAAAAAGAAAGTTGAATAGAAATGGAAATTGAATAAAAATGGAAATGGAATTTGCATAAAATTAAAAATAGAAGTTCATTCAAGAAACCACTATACCTTAACGATCTATTTGGAAATTAAATAAAAAGGAAATTAAATAGAAAAGGAAATTGAATAAAATGGATGTTGAATAAAAATGGAAGATGAATAAAAATGGAACTCGAGTAAAAATAAAATTGGAAGTTGCCTTAAATTAAATAAAAAAGGAAGTTGAATAGAAATGGAAATTGCATAAAAATTGAAGTTGAATAAAAATAAAAATGGAAGTTCATTCAAGAAACCACTATACCTTAACGATCTATTTGGAAGTTGAATAAAAATGGAAGTTAATTCAAGAAACCACTATAAAAAATGAAGTTGAATAGAAACATAAAGATCTATTTGGAATTTAAATAAAAATGGAAGTTGAATAGAAAAGAAATTGAATAAAATGGAAGTTGAATAAAAATAAAATGGAAGTTGCATAAAATTAACAATGGAAGTTCATTCAATAAACCACTATAACTTAACGATCTATTTGGAAATTAAATAAAAAAAGAAGTTCAATAGAAAAAAAAAATTGAATAAAAATAAAAATGGAAGTTGCATAAAATTAACAATAGAAGTTCATTCAATAAACCACTATAACTTAATGATCTATTTGGAAATTAAATAAAAAAAGAAGTTCAATAGAAAATGAAATTGAATAAAAATGGAAGTTGAAAAAAAATAAAAATCGAAGTTCATTCAAAAAACTGCTATACCTTGACGATCTATTTGGAAATTAAATAAAATAGGAAATTGAATAGAAAAGGAAATTGGATAAAATCGAAAGATGAATAAAATAAAAATTGAAGTAGCCTAAAATTAAAAATTGAAGTTCATCCAATAAACTATTATACCCTAACGATCTATTTGCAAATTAAATAAAAAAGAGGAGTTGAATAGAACATGAAATTGAATAACAATGGAAGTTGAATAAAAATAAAGGGGGAAATTCAATAAAATTAAAATGGAAGTTCATTCAACAAACCACTATACCTTAACGATCTATTTGGAAATTAAAGAAAAAGGAAGTTGAATAAAAAAAATTCAATAAAATTGAAGTTACATAAAATTAACAATGAAGTTCATTCAAAAACCACTATACAATAACGATCTATTTAGAAATTAAATAAAAATGAAGTTGAATAAAATGGAAGTTGCCTAAAATTAAAAATAAAAGTTCATTCAAAAACCACTATACCTTAACGATCTATTTGAAAATTAAATAAAAAAGAAAGTTGAATAAAAATGGAAGTTGAATAAAATAAAAATGGAAGTTGCTTAAAATTAACAATAGAAGTTGCATAAAATTAAAAATGGAATAGTGGTTTCTCGAATGAACTTACAATTTTAAGTTGATGCAATTTCCTTTTTTATTCAATTCTATTTTCTATTCAACTTCCTTTTTTATTTAATTTCCAAACAGATCGTTAAGTTATAATGGTTTCTTGAATGAACTTCCATTTTTAATTTTATGCAACTTCCATTTTTATTTTTATTCAACTTCCATTTTTATTTTTATCCAACTTCCATTTTTAATCCATTTTATTTTCTATTCAACTTCTTTTTTATTTTATTTCCAAATAGATTGTTAAGGTATAGTGGTTTCTTCAATGAACTTCCATTTTTAATTTTATGCAACTTCTATTTTTATTTTTGTTCAACTTCCATTTTTATCTTTATTCAACTTCAACATTTATTCAATTTACTTTTCTATTCAACTTCCCTTTTTATTTTTATAGTGGTTTCTCGAATGAACTTCTATTTTTAATTTTATGAAACATCCATTTTTATTCAACTTCCTTGTTTACTCAACTTTTATGTTTATTCAATTTCATTTTCTATTCAACTTTTTTTTTTATTTAATTTCCAAATAGATCGTTAAGGTATTATGGTTTCTTGAATAGAAAATGAAATTAAAACGGAAGTTCATTCAATTTCTTTTCACTCAACTTCTTTTTTATTTCATTTCCAAATAGATCGCTAAGGTATAATGGTTTCTTGAATTAACTTCCATTTTAATTTTATTCAACTTCGATTTTTCTTCAATTCTTTTTCTATTCAACTTTTTTTCTATTTAATTTCCAAATAGAACGTTAAGGTATAGTGGTTTTTTGAATTAAATTCCATTGTTAATTTTATGCAAATTTCATTTTTATTTTTATTCATCTTGCATTTTTATCCAATTTCCTTTTCTATTCAACTTTCTTTTTTATTTAATTTCCAAATAAATCGTTAAGGTATAGTGGTTTCTTGAATGAACTTACATTGTTAATTTTATGCAACTTTCATTTTTATATTTAATCCACTTCCAATTTTATTCAATTTCTTTTCTATTCAACTTCTATTTTATTCAACTTTTTTTATTTAATTTCCAAATAGATCGTTAAGGTATAGTGGTTTTTTGAATAGAAAATAGAATTGAATAAAAATAGAAGTTGAGTAAAAATAAAAATGGAAGTTGAGTAAAAATAAAAATGGAAGTTCATTCGAGAAACCACTATACCTTAACGATCTATTTGGAAATAAAAAAAAGAAGAGGAAGTTGAAGTTCATTCAAGAAACCACTATACCTTAACGATCTAGTTGGAAATTAAATAAAAAAGGACGTTGAATAGAATAGGAAATTGAATAAAAATGAAAGTTGCATAGAATTATAGATAGAAGTTCATTCAAGAAACCACTCTACCTAAACGGTCTATTTGGAAATTAAATAAAAAAGGAAGTTGAATTGAAAAGTAACTTGAATAAAAATGGAAGTTGAATAAAAATAAAATGGAAGTTGCGGAAAACTTACAATGGAAGTTCTTTCAAAAAAACCATTATACCTAAACGATCTATAAGGAAATTAAATATAAAAAGAGGAAGTTGAATAGAAAAAGAAATTGAATATAAGTGGAAGTTGAACAAAAAAAAAAATAGAAGTTGCATAAAATTAAAAATTGAAGTTCATCCAATAAACTACTATACCTTAACGATCTATTTGGAAATTAAATAAAATAGAAGTTGAATAGAAAAGAAATTAAATAAAATGGAAGTTTATTCAAGAAACTTGTATACCATAACGATTATTTGGAAATTAAATAAATAAGGAAGTTAAGTAGAAAAGCAAATTAAATAAAAATGAAAGTTGCATAAAATTAAAAATAGAAGTTAATTCAAGAAACCACTATATCTTAATGATCTATTTGGAAATTAAATAAAAAAGGAAGCTGAATAGAAAAGAAAATTAAATAAAATGGAAATTGAATAAAAATAAAAATGGAAGTTCAATAAAAATAAAAAAGGAAGTTCATCCAATAAACCACTATACTATAATGATCTATTTGGAAATTAAATAAAAAAGGACGTTGAATAGAAAATGAAATTGAATAAAAATGGAAGTTGAATAAAAAATGAAATTGAATAAAAATGGAAGTTGCATAAAAATAAAAAGGGAAGTTGTATAAAATTAACGATGGAAGTTCATTCAATAAACCACTATATCCTAAAGATCTATTTTATAGCGATCCCGGGTTTTACCCCTTGTTGTACAGTGGTCCGGACTTGAGTCCGTGGACATTAGTAGTTGTTATTCTCTTGTTTACATCCTTTCACACTTTGTTTTGAGTTATAGGATGTGTTGAGCAGGCTTGTTACAGGTTGGTTGTGTCTGGGAGCCAAGTGTTGCGTTCTGCACTCGGACCTTGCTCGAAAGTGAGAAGTTTGTCGCCAAGCGAGCTCTTTGTTTTGGTCCTTCGCTCGCCGTGGTTTGGTCGACGAGGAGAGGTGTGTTTTATGTCCGTGGGTCGAGTTAGAGTGACTTCGCCGAGCGATGGCGCCGGTTCTGACCCGAGAGTTGCATTTCTTGCTCGAGCGAGCTTTTCTTCGCCGAGCGATCTGGTTTCGCCGAGCGAGCTGCCTGCCGCCGAGCTGCACGCCTGCTGCAGACAGAGGTTTGAGTTGTTGGCTGAGCGAACATTTTGTCGCCGAGCGAGATTTTGGTTGTTGGCTCGAGCAAGACTTTCTTGGCTCGACGAGGTTTTCAGGTTCCGTCGCCGAGCAACCAAGTCGCCGAGCGAACCTGCTTTATATTAGCAAGCGCAATGATTTTAAACATAACATTTTCATCACTTTTCATTTTAAAACCCTAGATCTAAGACCCTCTCTCTAGACTTGCCTTCTCTAAATTTTCATCTCTTTCCAATGTGAATCTACCCTAAGTTCTTTGTTAAAAAGGTAGAGGGTGTTGAGAGCTTTGATTTAATTTGAAAATTTGGCGATTTGGAGCATTTTAGTTTTTGATCTTCATCTCCGTCGGTGCTCAAACTTTGAGGTAGGGATACCCTACCCTCCTTATGGACTTTGTCTTTCAATTTTAGCTTTTTGATATGTTGGGTGTTGTTGTGTAATTTTACAAAAGTTTGGGTCTTTTGTGTAATTTTACAAAAGATGGGGTTTTGTTTATAACAAACCTGTATGCAAGATTGGTATAGAAAAGTGAGATAGATTATGGATTATGGATGAAAATGGAACCTTAGGGTTGTTTTGTTAATTATGGGAATTTGCCCTAATTGGTTAAATGAATTAATTTGAATAATTAATTTGAGAAATGAGGAATTGAATTGGAAATGTTAGGATTTGGAATGTATGGGATTAAAGGGTGTAGTTGGATTAGTTATCACTCACCAAATTGAAATGTTGATTTTATATCCATTTGATGCATTTATTTTCTGTCTAGAAATAACTGCTGGCTATCGGTGGAGGATAGTCTTGATTGTTGTAGACACCGCATGATGATTAGGCAAACTAAACTACTCATCGAATGTGTCATTAAGTATGACGGTTGAAAGGATACATTAACTTTATGTATCGAGTGGTAATGTGTATAATAATTGTTTATATGCATTGTGTGGTGTTGGAGGAGATAGGGATGTACTCCACGGTTTAGAGGAAGATAGGGATGGACCTCTAAACCGGATGTTGTTTGGGAGAAGATAGGATGGACTCCATAGATACAAATTTCATATACTTATCTACTATTATGATGATACAACTCTTATGCTTATCTTGGGAGTGTGATATAGCTCTTATGCTTATCTTGTTGTGTTGGTATAGCTAATATGCTCATCTATTGTGAAATGGAAAATGTCTAATATGAGTTACGCCTCATATGTGTTGATTGGCCGTTTTGAGTCATGGTTAAGAATTGGGAAATGAATAAGAAATGGAAAATGAGAAGTAATATGGACTTGTATGTCATAAAACTTTAACGTGGTATAAGTGGATGTATCAAGTTGGCCATCTATCAACTACTAATGTTTTAGTCATTGTTCATAGTCAGTTTAGTGTATTTCTACTGGCCGTGGCTCACCTTATATGGGAACATCATTTTCGTGCATAGTAGCATGCCACCTCCAAGGACATAGCTTGGGAGGCTAGAGGTCACGACTTTTTGGATGTCATTTTCCTTTTGATGTATTACATGTAAATTCAAGCCTAGGGCTTAATGTGTATATGAGTTAGTACTCATTTCTTGTAACCAAGTGTTGGCTTGGAAAGTTGTAAGCCCATGGGGCGTTTACTTTTGTTGTCAACATGTAATAGTTTTGTAAGAAAATACTGTGATGAATAGAAGGATGTTGATCTTTTATATATCAATGCATGTCAATATTATTGAGCTTAATGTTATTATTTTGAGGACGTTACAACTTGGTATCAGAGTGTACCGGGTTCGAATACTTTGGGTGCGTGGGAAGTGATTAGGATCATAATGGGTTTGTCTCGCTTGATAGAGACTTAGGTGTAGAGTCATATGCTATGTGTTTAAATTGATAAGATGCTTATGTGACTATGTGGGTATGGGATTTAATTTGTAGGATGTTGATTGGATCCTTGGGTTTCTGTGAGTCTTGTTGGAAAAGCACTTGATCAATACTGTTTCTAATCGGAACTCTAGTAACGCCTCGGGACTATCATTATCCAGAAATGAAATTCGTAAGTGCTTATGTGTTTGTGTGCTTACGTGGAGTGAATTACAGTTGTCCATGCATTAGGACGTGAGTGTTTAGTTTCGGCACATTTATGAATGTGCTAATGTTCTTCGTTTCCTTTATTAGGATGTCAGGACGAGGAAGAGATGGTAGGCGTGGTAGGCCTAGGAAGTAGGAAGTGCCTATATTGGATGAGATTCCGGCAGTACAGGAGGGAATTGGGCAGGCCAATGTGGCCGAGCTAGCGGGTCAGCAAGCCATGAGTGCCTTGGCCCGAGAGATAGCAGGAGCTTTGGGTATTCTCAGTGCAGGGAATCAGGTTCAGGCTCAGGTTGATGCAGGGCCTTCCTTCTTGAAGAGGGAGTTCTTTCGGTCTAACCCGGATGAGTTTGTTGGGGATCCGAAGGAGCCACTCAAGGCAGATGAGTGGTTGGAACAAATAAGTAAGACGTTCGAGATGCTTGGCATTGAGGACGGAGCACTGAAAGTGACCTTGGCATCCTTCCAACTGAAGGGAGATGCGGGTCAATGGTGGAAGTACGAGAAGGTTCGTGTTGGTGGGGCATGGAAGGCTTTTGTAGATGCTTTGCAGGAGAGGTTCTTATCTTCAGCTGCTAGGGAGAAGTTGAGGGATCAATTTTGCCGGCTTAAGCAGCAGGGTTTGTCAGTGGCCGAATTTGAGGCTACTTTTACTAGCTTGTCCAGGTTTGCACCTAAACTCGTGGCGTCCGAGGAACGCCGTTGCTTTGAGTTTGAGCGGAAGTTGAGGCGTGGCCTCAAGTTGAGGGTTGGTGGATCCTTCATTCGAGAATATAGACATCTGGTGGATGCTGCAGCTCATATGGAGCTCATGATGCAGGAGGAGGAGAAGGAGAAGAATAGAGGCTCCAAGAGGAGCCAAGATCGCCAGGGTGATGGCAGGAGACAGAGGGGTTATAACCCTCAGCCGTCTCAGGGTGGTTTGGCTAGATCGACCTTTCCGGTGCCGACAGATCCGGGAGAGGTAATCAGGAGGCTTGACTTGTTTTACATGTGGCCACCGGGTCACAAGTCTTCGGTTTGCCCAAAAGGGAGGGGTTAGCGAGTGCTTTTTCTTCACCAGACCTCGGCCGTGAGTCGTGGCAGGGCCACCTTTGTCTTGTTATCACAGGACACTGGCACTCAAGAGGTTTTGCCCAGCTTGAGTGCCACTCAGTGAGCCTGTTCTAGGCAAACGCAGAGTTATCACCACCACAGGCAGCCTCGAGGGCCAATCCCGAGCTTGCCTTCCCAAATCAGGCATCACTGCTTGCTCCTAGAGGTGAGCAGTGGATCGTGGGCCTGCAGTGGTGGTATGTCGTCACCGCTACAGACCTAGTACCGCTCCATCAAGAGTGAGAGGTACCTTTCTGCTTTTGCAACTCCTGCTAGTGTATTGATTGATATGGGTGCTGCCTCATTCTTTTGTATCTCACATTTGCATCTCGTGTTGGAGTTGGAGTTGGCACTGCTAGCATCTCCTATTTGTGTTGTGTCACCTGGGGGTGAGTTGATTTTGAAACACGGATGTAGAGGTTGTGATATAGAGGTCCGACCATAGGCTTCCGTTTCCTTTCGTAGTTATGCCCATGAAGGGCTTTGATGTGATTTTGGGTATGGACTGATTATCATCATACCGGACAGTTATTGATTGCCACCGCCAGAGGGTCACTTGTTGTACCGTGAGCGGGGAGTGTTTCCATTTCTTGGGGGACCGGGTTGGTAGTGTTTTGCCACCGTGGTATGATTCGCGAGGGTGAAGTGAGCTTAGTGGTCTACTTGCTAGCTTTATGAGTGGTGAGTGTGACGAGACCCAGATTGTGTTGCCGAGGGTGGTTTGTGAGTATTCGGATGTTTTTCCCGAGGATCTTGCTGATTTGCCACCTCACCGAGAGATAGAGTTCTCTATTGATTTAGTGTCCCAAGACGGCGCCGATTTCTATGGCACCTTATCGCTTTTGCCCCAAAGCAGAGTTGGTTGAGTTGAAAGTTCACCTGTGAATTGCTAGATAAGGACTTCATTCGCCCTAGTGTTTCGCCATGGAAGCACCGCCCTTTGCTAAAAAAGAAAGATGGTGCCTTGAGACTTTGTATCGACTATCGAAGTTGAATCGGCTACTAAGAATAAGTACCCTATGCCTCAGATAGATGACCTATTTGATCCAGCTTGAAGGGTTCCGTTGTTTCTCTAAGATAGACTTGAGATCGTTACCACCAATTGAGGGTCGTGGAGGAGGATATTTCAAAGACGGCGCTCAGACGCTGTATGGCCATTATGAGTTTTTGGTGATGCCATTTGGGCTACTAATGCACCGGGCCTTTATGGACTTGATGAACCGGATCTTCCGGGAATTCTTGGATCGTTTTGTAGTCGTCTTCATGGACGACATTTTGATCTATTCACCTTCAGAGGAGGAGCACGAGACACACTTGAGAGTGGTGCTCGAGTTACTTATAGCCCATAGGCTGTATGCCAAGTTTGGAAAGTGTGAGTTCTGGCTAGGGGAAGTCAAGTTCTTAGGCCATGTTGTATCAGGGGAAGGGGTGTCTGTTGATACATCCAAGACTGAGGTAGTGTAAGATTGGGCACAGCCTATGAGTGTGTTTGAGATCCGCAGCTCGGGATTAGCGGGTATTATCACCGGCTTGTGAAAGACTTCTCCAAAGTTAGCTTCACTGCTGACTAGACCGACTTAAGGAGTCAAATTTGTATGGAGGAGACTTGTGAAAAGTCGCTCCAAGAGTCGAAGTTAGATTAACCACCGCCCAGCTTTTGATTATTCCGGAGAGGGGGTTGGGTTATGCGGTTTATTGTGATGCCTCACGAGAGGGTTTGGGTTGTGTGTTGATGCAAGAGGGGAAAGTAGTTGCCTATGGCTCAAGGCCGCTTGAAAATTCACGAGAAGAATTACCCTACACATGACCCAGAGTTAGCAAAAGGATCTTTGTCTTGAAAATCTGGAGGCACTACCTTTATGGTGAGAGATTCGAGGTGTTCTCCGATCATAAGAGTTCAAGCACTGCTATACGTAAAGACTTGAATTTGAGGCAGGAGGTGGATGAAGTTTATTCAGATTACGACTTCGAGTTGCATTATCATCCTGAAAGGCCAATGTTGTGGCCGATGCCCTTAGCGTAAAATCCATTAGTGATGTAGCTTGTGTAGCCATCCGAGAGTGGGAGATGTTGGGGCACTTGGCGAGTTTGATTTGCTTCGGCGAATCTGCTGAGGTCATGCCTTGTTTTCTGTTGTTGCACAGCCTACACTTGTGACTTGAGTGTTAGAGGCACAGAGAGGTGACCTTGAGGTAGAATCCCTTCAAGAGAAGATCTCCAGTGGGAAAGTTGAGAAGGGTTTGACGGTGTATCCCGACCTGACTGTGAGATACCGAGACCGTTTGTTTGTGTCGAAGTCTTGCTGAGAGGAGGTACTCCGAGAGTTTCATCATTCGCGCCTTGCGGTGCATCCGGGAGGTACTAAGATGTATCGGGATTTGGGTCGCCAGTTTTGGTGGCGGGGTATGAAGAGAGATGTGGCGCTGGTTCAAGTGCCTTACTTGTCGCCAGTGAAGGCCGAGCATCAAAGGCCGCCGGGTTTGTTACAACCCTTGCCTATTGCCGAGTGGAAGTGGAGCATGTCACTATGGACTTCAAGTAGGTCTTCCGAGGACTCACGGGTAGTGATGCCATTTGGGTGGTTGTAGACCGTTGACTAAGTCAACACTTCATTCCTATGCGTGAGAGATTCGGTAGATCATCTTGCCGACTTGTATATTCGGGACATAGTGAGATTGCATCGGGTCCCAAAGTGACGATCGCCTCGCATAGAGACCCTCGCTTTACCGCTAGGTTGTGGCAGAGTTTGCAGAGTGCCTTGGGCACTAAGTTGACCTTAGTACAATTTTATCATCCTCGAGACCGACGGGCAATCCGAGCGCATTATTCAGATCCTTGAGGATATGCTTCGAGGTTGTGGCCCTGACTTTAGTGGGACGGGAGAGGCACTTGCCCTGGTGGAGTTCGCCACAACAACAGCTTCAGCCTAGCATCAAGATGGCACCGCTTGAGGCCTTGTATGGCCGATCGTAGGTCTCCAGCTTGTTGGGCCGAGGTGGGTGATGCACCTTGTTGGGTCCGAGTTGGTGAGGGAAACGACGGAGAAAGTTGAGCTTATCCGTAGGGAGGCTTGTTACAACCCGTAGTCGCCGTAAATCTTATGCACCATAGGAGGAGACCTTTGGTGTTTGAGGTAGGTGATCATGTCTTTCTAAAGATATCACCTAGGCGGGATTGATGAGGTTTGGGAAGAGCGGAAGTTGTCCCTTGGTTTATTGGTCCTTTTGAGATCCTTGAGAGGATTGGCGAGGTTGCTTATCATTTAGCTTTGCCGCCACAGCTTATCCTGAGTTCATGATGTGTTTCAGTGAGTATGCTTGAAATATGAGCCGGATCCATCACATGTACTGGATTGGACCAACTTAGAGGTAGATGAGGATGCCTCGTATGAGGAGAGACTGGTTCGGGTCTTGGATAGGCGGGATCAAGTCCTGCGTGGCAAGACCATTCCTTTGGTGAAGGTTTTGTGGAAACATCACGGAGTGGAGGAAGCCACTTGGGAACGTGAGTTGGAAGTCCGCGAGAAATATCCGGACTTGTTTGTTGATGTGTAGTCATGTATGGAGATTTTGTAATTTTAATGAACTTTAAGAACATTATGTATATGTTTTAAGTTGTAAAACATTGTGAATGTTTTGGTTTATGGATATATTGTGGAAATTTGCCTTGAAATGGAAGTTGATTATAATATTGCATATGTTGGCTATATTATAGAAATGGAGTTATATCATGAGAACTGAATATGATATGGAAATGCAGATCATGTGTGTTGAAAACTGTTAAAATGGAAAGGAAATACATATTGTAATGTATATGTTGTGAAATGCCTCATGATAAGAGATGGAATGACCGGTAATGGGTCAAATTGTTTAATGTTGAAGTGTAACATTGGTTAAAATGGAGAAAGACCAGTTTTTGAAAAACTTGCACTTAATTTCGGGGACGAAATTCTTTAAGGGGGGGAGGTTATAGCGATCCCGGGTTTTACCCCTTGTTGTACAGTGGTCCGGACTTGAGTCCGTGGACATTAGCAGTTGTTATTCTCTTGTTTACATCCTTTCACACTTTGTTTTGAGTTATAGGATGTGTTGGGCAGGTTTGTTACAGGTTGGTTGTGTCTGGGAGCCAAGTGTTGCTGCCCAGAATTCTGGACCTTCGCTTGAGCGAGAAGTTTGTTGCTCGAGCGAGCTCTTTGTTTTGGTCCTTCGTTCGAGCCAGGGTTTGGTCGATCGAACGAGAGGTGTGTTTTGTGTCTGGTGGGTCGAGCTAGAGTGACTTCGCTCGAGCGAGCGATTGCGTCTGGTTCTGGACCTGAGAGTTGCATTTCTTGGCTCGAGCAAGCTTTTCTTCGCTCAGGCGATCTGGTCTTTCGCCGAGCGAAGGCCTGGCCGCCGAGCGCGTCTGCTGCGCATCAGAGGTTCGAGTTGTTGGCTCGAGTGGACATTTTGTAGCTCGAGCGAGACTCTGGGTTGTTGGCTCGAGCGAGACTTTCTTGGCTCGATCGAGGTTTTCTGTGTCTGGTCGCTCGAGCGACCAAGTCTTCGCTCGAGCGAACCTGTTTTATATCAGCAAGCAGCAGCGATTTTAAACATGACATTTTCATCACTTTTCATTTTAAAACCCTAGATCTGAGACCCTCTCTCTAGACTTGCCTTCTCTAAATTTTCATCTCTTTCTAGTGTGAATCTACCCTAAGTTCTTTGTTAAAAGGTAGAGGGTGTTGAAAGCTTTGATTTAATCCTAAAATTTGGCGATTTGGAGCATTTTGTTTTTGGTCTTCATCTCCGTTGAGCTCAAACTTTGAGGTAGGGATACCCTACTCCTCCTTATGGACTTTGTCTTTCAATTTTAGCTTTTTGATATGTTGGGTGTTGTTGTGTAATTTTACAAAAGTTTGGGTCTTTTGTGTAATTTACAAAAGATGGGGTTTTGTTTATAACAAACCCGTATGCATGATTGGCATAGAAAAGTGAGATAGATGATGGATTATTGATGAAAATGGAACCTTAGGGTTGTTTTGTTAATTATGGGAATTTGCCCTAATTGGTTAAATGAATTAATTTGAATAATTAATTTGAGAAATGAGGAATTGAATTGGAAATGTTGGGATTTGGAATGTATGGGATTAAAGGGTGTAGTTGGATTAGTTATCACTCACCAAATTGAAATGTTGATTTTATATCAATTTGATGCATTTATTTTCTGTTTAGAAATAACTGCTTTGAGCTATCGGTGGAGGATAGTCTTGATTGTTGTAGACACTGCATGATGATTAGGCAAACGGAAACTAATTACTAGAATGTGTCATTAAGTATAACGGTTGAAATGATACATTAACTTTATATACCAATGGTAATGTGTATAATAATTGTTTATATGCATTGTGTGGTGTTGGAGGACATAGGGATGTACTCCACGGTTTAGGGAAGATAGGGATGGACCTCTAAACCGGATGTTGTTTGGGAGAAGATAGGGATGTACCCATAGATACAATTTCATATACTTATCTACTATTATGATGATACGTACTTTATGGTTATCCCTGGGAGTGTGATATAGCTCTTATGCTTATCTGTTGATGTGTTGGTATAGCTAATATGCTCATCTATTGTGAAATGGAAAATGTCTAATATGAGTTACTGTCTCATATGTGTTGATTGGCCAGGTTTTGAGTCATGGTTAAGAATTGGGAAATGAATAAGAAATGGAAAATGAGAAGTAATATGGACTTGTATGTCATAAAACTTTAACGTGGTATAAGTGGATGTATCAGTGTTGGCCATCTATCAACTGCTAATGTTTTAGTCATTGTTCATAGCTGGTTTAGTGTATTTCTACTGGGCTGTGGCTCACCCTATATGGGAACATCATTTTCAGGTACATGTAGCATGCCACCTCCAAGGACATAGCTTGGGAGGCTAGAGGTTGTTAGACTTTTTGGATGTCATTTTCCTTTTGATGTATTACATGTAAATTCAAGCCTAGGGCTTAATGTGTATATGAGTTAGTTCTCATTTCTTGTAACCAAGTGTTGGCTTGGAAAGTTGTAAGCCCATGAGGCGCATTTTTGTTGTCAACATGTAATATTTTTGTAAGGAAATACTAATGAATAGAAGGATGTTGATCTTTTATATATCAATGCATGTCAATATTGTTGAGCTTAATGTTATTATTTTAGGGCGCTATATATTTGGAAATTAAATAAAAAGGAAGTTGAATAGAAAACAAAATTGAATAAAAATGGAAGTTCATTCAAGAAACCACTATACCTTAACGATTTATTTGTAATTTAAAAAAAAAAAAAAAAAGAGGAAGTTGAATAGAAAAGGAAATTTAATAAAAAGGAAGTTGGATCAAATTAAAATGTAAGTTCATTCAAGAAACCACTATACCTTAACGATCTATTTGGCAAATAAATAAAAAGAGAAGTTGAAGAGCAAAGGAAATTGAATAGAAAAGTAAGTTGAATGGAAAAGGAAATTGAATAACTATCGGTTGAATAAAATGAAAATGGAAGTTGCCTAAAATTAAAAATGGAAGTTCATTCAAGAAACCACTATACGTTAACAATCTATTTGGAAATTAAATAAAAAAGGAAGTTGAATAGCAAATGAAATTGAATAAAAATAAAAATGGAAGTTGCATAAAATTAACAATGGAAGTTAATTTAAGAAACCACTATACTTACATTGTTAATTTTATGCCACTTCCATTTTAATAAAAAGGAAGTTGAATAGAACATGAAATTGCATAAAATGCAAGTTGAATAAAAATAAAAATGAAAATTGCATCAAAATTGAAAATCAAAGTTGCATAAAAATGAAAATGGATGTTGAATAAAATAAACTGAAGTTATTCAAGAAACCACTATACCTTAACGATTTATTTGGAAATTAAAAAAAAGAGAAGTTGAATAGAAAAGGAAATTTAATAAAAATATAAGTTGAATAGAAAATTAAATAAAATGGAAGTTGCAAAATTAAAATGGAAATTCATTTAAGAAACCATTATACCTTAACGATATATTTAGAAATTAATAAAGGAAGTCGAATATAAAAGGAAATTGGATAAAAATAGATCGTTAGGGTATAGTAGTTTATCGGATGAACTTCAATTTTTAATTTTATGCAAATTCCATTTTATTTTTATTCAACTTCTATTTTTATTCAATTTCCTTTTCTATTCAACTTCAATTTTTATTCAACATCATTTTTTATTTAATTTCCAAATAGATCGTTAGGGTATAGTGGTTTCTTGAATGAACTTCCATTTTTAATTTTATGCAGCTACCATTTTTATTTTTATTCAACTTCGATTTTTATTCAACTTCAATTTTTATTCAATTTTCTTTTCTATTCAACTTCCATTTTTATTCAATTAACTTTTCTATTCAACTTCCTTTTTTATTTAATTTCCAAATAGATCGTTAAGGTATAGTGGTTTCTTAGATGAACTTCGATTTTTTAATTTTATGCAACTTCCATTTTTATTTTTACTCAATTTCCATTTTTTTTTATTCAACTTCCTTTTTTATTAAATTTCCTTTTTCTATTCAAATTCCTCTTTTTTTTTAATTTACAAATAAATCGTTCAGGTATAGTGGTTTCTTGAATGAACCTCCATTTTTAATTTTATGCAACTTGCATTTTTATTCAATTTTGTTTTCTATTCAACTTCATTTTTTACTTAATTTCCAAATAGATCGTCAATGTATACTGGTTTCTTGAATGAACTTCCATTGTTAATTTTATGCAACTTCCATTTTTATTTTTATTCATCTTCCATTTTTATTGAATTTCTTGAATGAACTTCCATTTTTAATTTTATACAACTTCCCTTTCATTTTTATTAAACTTCCATGTTTATTCAATTTCCTTTTCTATTCAACTTCCTTTTATATTTAATTTCCAAATATATCGTTAAGGTATAGTGGTTTCTCGAATGAACTTCCATTTTTATTTTTACTCAACTTCCATTTTTATTCATTTCTATTTTCTATTCAACTTCCTTTTTTATTTAATTTCTAAATAGATTGTTAAGGTATAGTAGTTTCTTGAATGAATTTCAATTTTTATTTTTATTCAACTTCCATTTTGATTCAATTTCCGTTTCTATTCAACTTCTTTTTTTATTTAATTTCCAAATAGATTGTTAAGGTATAATGGTTTATTGAATTAACTTCCGTTGTTAATTTTAGGTAACTTGCACTTTTATTCAATTTATTTTCTATTCAACTTCCTTTTTTATTTAATTTCCAAATAATCGTTATGGTATACTAGTTTCTGGAATGAACTTCCATTTTTATTCAATTCTATTTTCTATTCAACTTCATTTTTTTATTTAATTTCCAAATAGATTGTTAAGGTAGAGTGGTTTTTTGAATAAACTTCAATTTTTAATTATCTGACACTTCCATTTATATTTTTATTCAACTTCCATTTTTATTCCATTTTTATTTTTATTCAACTTCATTTTTTTATTTACTTTCAAAATAGATCGTTCAGTATAGTGGTTTTTGAATTAATATCCATTGTTAATTTTATGCAACTTCCATTTTTATTTTATTCAACTTCCTTTTTTATTTAATTTCCAAATAGATCGTTAAGGTATAGTGGTTTCTTGAATGAACTTTCATTTTTAATTTTATGCAACTTTCATTTTTATTTTTATTCAACTTCCATTTTTATTCAATTACCTTTTCTATTCAACTTCCTTTTTTTATTTAATTTCCAAATAGATCGTTAAGGTATAGTGGTTTCTTCAATGAACTTCCATTGTTAATTTTATGCAACTTTCATTTTTATTTTTATTCAACTTCTATTTTTATCCAATTTCCTTGTCTATTCAACTTCCTTTTTTATTTAATTTTCAAATAGATCGTTAGGGTATAGTAGTTTATTGGATGAACTTCAATTTTTAATTTTATGCAACTTCCATTTTTATTTTTATTCAACTTCGATTTTTATTCAATTTCTTTTTCTATTCAATTTCCTTTTTTATTTAATTTTCAAATAGATCGTTAAGTTATAGTGGTTTCTTGAATGAACTTCCAGTTTTATTTTTATGCATATAGCTTAATTCCATCTTTTCCCCATTTGGTTGTTGTATCCGACTTAGGTTCCGTGGATTTTGTTGTTATAAACCGTTGTTGTCGCCCTTAATTTCTTATTTATGAGTTATGGGATGTGTTAAAGTGTTTGTTAGGTTGGTTGTGTTTGGAGCAAAAGGTTGCTTCCTGCATTTTGATCCTTCGCCGAAGCGACGAGCGAAATTTGTTTTTGGTCCTTCGCCGAGCCAGTTTTCTTAGCTCGAGCGAGCGATTGCGCCTAGTATAGACCGAGAGTCAGATTTCTTGGCTCGAGCGAGCTTTCCTTTCGTCGAGCAAGTTTCGAGTTCTTCGCTCGAGCGAGCATTCTGTTGCCGAGCATGCTTCGCTGCGCACAAGCATCGGTTGTTGGCTCGAGCGAGATTTCCTTCGCTCGAGCGAGTATTCTTTGTGTCTTGTCGCACGAGCGACCACTTCTTCGCCGAGCGAGCCTTTTATTTAAATTGGCAATGCCGTTTTTAAAACACTTTTTCATCCTCTTTTGATTTCGTAACCCTAGGTCCGTGTTTTCTCCCCTCCACTCACCTTCTCTTAGGTTTGATCTACTTAGAGTGTATTTCTACCCTAGGTCCTTTGTTAAAAAGATAGAGTGGGTCGAGGGCTTCACTTTAATCAACGCTTGACGCTTTGGAGCACTTTGCATTTTGATCATCTTCTCCATTCGTGTTCTTCACTTCGAGGTAGGGATTTCTACCCATATTATAGGTGTTGTTCTAAGTTTTGGTATTTTGATATGTTGGGGTTGTTTGGTAATTTTGGGAAAAACCTAATTGTTGTAATAAATTAATTTGTATAATTAATTTAAGGAAAATTGGGGAATTTAGTTGAATTCATGGAATTGGGAAATTATGTTTAAATGGTGTAGTTGGATAGTTTAATAACACACCCATGAAATTGTTGAGTTTATATTTGTTGTAACATTTATTTTCTATTTAGAGATAATTGTTTCGCCATCGTGGATGATAGTCGTGATTGTTGTAGACATTGCATGTGGATTAGGGAAAACCTAAACTAATCACATTGGTTAAGTCATCGATTTGACTATTGAATTAATACGTAAAATACGGTATTGATTGAGTATTGTATATGGCAAGTGTCTAATACATTGTATATGCATATTGTTGGGAGGAGATAGGGATGTACTCCACGGTTTGGGAGAAGATAGGGATGGACTCAAACCGGATATTGTTTGGGAGGAGATAGGATGGACTCCATTAGTACCACTAATATGTGTGCTTATTGATTTATGGAAGTGTTTTTACATGTTATTGATATATCACCAAATGTGTATCAATTGGGAAGTATGGAAGTGAATTTTGGTTGAGGTTGATACAACACCAACATGTGTATCCATTATGATATAAGAAATGTTTAACATGATTTGATATCCCCATTGAATTGAAAGATGTAAGCCCATAGGGCATTTATTTTGATGTTACATGTGATATCCTTCAATAATGATACTGATGAATGAGATAATGATTGGTTTTGTTTTATCAATGCATGCTCAAGTTATATATTATGGGTTTATTTTGAGGGCGCATAACTTGGTATCGTGAGCGCATCGGTTCAATACTTTGGGTACGCGGGAAGTGATTAGTATCACAATGGGTATGTCTCGCTGATAGAGACTTAGATGTACCGTTATATGCTTATATGATAACATCTTTATGTGACTATGTGGGTATGGAATGTAGTTTCTAGGATGTTGATTGGACCCTTGAGTTTGTGAAAGTCTTGTTGGAAAGGCACTTGATCAATGTTGTTTCCAACCGAACTTTAGTGACGCCGACTATCATTATCCAGAATGAAATTGTAAGTGATTATGTGATTATGTGCTTACGTGAGTGAATTATTGTTGTCCAATGCATTAGGACGCAGTGTTATAGTTTTGGCACACTTATTAATGTGCTAACGCTTTTGTTACCTTTATTAGGATGTCGACGAGGACGAGGACCAGGACGTGGTAGGCGTGGTGGGCAGGAGATGCCTATACCGGATGAGATTCCTAAGAAGACAGAGGGAGTTGGCTGTGCCAATGTGGCCGAGCCAGAGGCTGGAAAGTTATGGGCGCTGGCCCGAGAGATAGCAGGGCATTCAGGAGTCAAGAGGCATTCTCGTGAGCCGAGAATCGTGCTCAAGTTCATGTTGCGGATGCAGGCCTTCTTTTTCTCAAGAGGGAGTTCTTCCTGCCTAACCCGAACGAATTTTTAGGTGATCCTAAAGAGCCACTTAAGGCGTATGAATGGCTCAATAGACAACGAAGACGCTTGAGATGCTAGGCATCAAGACGAGGTACTAAAGGTGACCTTGGCATCTTTCCAAATTTTAAGGGATGGGTCACAGGAAGTTCACTAAGAGTCATATAGGAGGGACTTGAAGGCTTTTGTTGACGCTTTTCCAAGAGAAGTTCCTGCCTCCAAATATTAAGGAGAGGTTGAGAGATCGCCTCGCCACCTTAAGGCATCAGCTTCAAGGGCCGAGTTTGAGGCCAAGATTTACTAGCTTGTCCGTGTTTGCACCCTGAGTTGGTGGCGCTGAGGAACGCCGCTGTATTGAGTTCGAGAAGAAGTTGAGGCGCCCTCAAGTTGAGAGTTGTAGGGTCTATGATTCGAGATTATGGGCGCCCTGTTGATGTTGCATTCATACGGAGATCATGATACAGAGGAGGAGGAAGGGCAAAGGCTCCAAGAGAAGTCGATGGCCAGAGTGATGGCAGGAGATGTATGGTTTTAACCCTCGCAGCCTGTGGTAGCTTTTCTAGATCGACTTTTCCTGCATCGAGTGCTAGTTCTGGGAAAGGCACCAGGAGACATTACTGCTTCAAGTGTGGTCACCGGGCCACAAGTCTCCAAATTTTGCCCACGAAGGAGGAGGACAGAGAGCAGCCTTCTTCTCGATCTCGTGAGCCGAGTCGTGGTAGAGGCCACCGCCTCTTGTTTTCAAAGGTGGTCAGCAGGCACATGAAGAGGTTTTTCCGCAGCTTGAGTGGCACATCCGTGCATCCGGTTTGAGGCAGACTCAGAGTCATCACCACCACCAAGCCAGCCTCGAGGGCCAATCAGGCTTCATTGTCCCACCTGGGCAGCAGCCTTATGCTCCTAGGGGTGAACAAAGTTGATCGAGATCGTCTGGGCGCGGTATGTCGTTATCACAAGCAGATCTTGCATCGCTCCATCACCAGAGAGGTACCTTCTTGTTTTACACGTTGTTAGTGTATTGATTGATACGGTGCATCTCATTCCTTTGTGTCTCGCCGATTTGCATATGTTTTGGAGTTGGAGTTAGCATAGTTAGCATCTCCTATTTGTGTAGTGTCACCCTTGGGGTGAATTGATCTTGAAACAAGGTGTTAGGGGTTATATAGAGGTTGCCGATCATAGGCTTCCGCTTCCTTTTTGTAGTTATGCCCATGAAGGGCTTTGATGTTATTTTTGGGTATGGACCGGTTATCGCCATACCGGCAGTTATTGATTGCTACCGCCAGAGGGTCACTTATTGTACCATGAGCGGGGAATGTTTCCATTTCTTAGGGGACCGGGTTGGCAGTGTTTTGCCACCGGGGTATGATCCGCGGGGGCGGGGGGGGCTTAGTGGTCTACTTGCTAGTTTTGAGAGTGGTGAGTGTGATGAGACCCTGCATCAGGTTGCTAAGAGTGGTTTGTGAGTACTTGGACGCCTTTCCCGAGGACCTTGTTAGTTTGCCACCGCAGAGAGATCGAAGTTCTCTATTGACTTAGTGCCCCAAGATCGCGCCGATTTCTATGGCACCTTATCGCTTTTGCCCCGCAAAAGTTAGTTGAGTTGAAGATCCAACCTGTGAGTTGCTAGATAAGGGCTATATACGCCCAAGCAGCCATGGGGAGCACCGCCCTCTTTGCTAAGAAGAAAGGTGGTGCTTTGAGACCGTATCGACATCGGAAGTTGAATCTGCTACGGTAAAAAATAAGTACCCTATGCTCAGATAGATGATCTGCTCGATCACTTGAAGGGTTCCCGTTGTTTCTCTAAGATAGATTTGAGATCGGGTTACCACTAGTTGAGAGTTAGGAGGAGGATATTCAAGACGGCATTCCGTGACGCCGTATGGCCACTATGAGTTTCGGTGATGCCATTTGGGCTCACCAATGCACCTACGCCTTTTATGGACTTGTCAACCTGATATTTCGAGAATTCTTGGATCGCTTTTGTAGTAGTCTTTGTAGACTATATTCTTATCTATTCACCTTCGTGAGGAGGAGCACGAGGAGCACTTAAGAGCAGTGCTTGAGTTACTTAGAGCCCATAAGCTTTATGCTAAGTTTGGGAAATGTGAGTTCTGCTAGAGGAGGTGAAGTTCTTAGGCCATGTGGTTTCCGGGGAAGGGGTGTCTGGTGACACATCCAAAATTGAGGTCAGGCAAGATTGGGCACACCTAAGAGTGTGTTTGAGATCCGCAGCTCAGATTAGCCGGGTACCACGACGGCTTGTGAAGGATTTCTCCGTGTTAGCTTCATTGCTGACTAGATTGACTCGTAAGGAGTCAAATTTGTATGGAGGAGACTTGTGAAAAGTCGCTTCAGAGTTGAAGGTTAGATTGACCACCGCCTCGGTTTTGATTATTCCGAGAGGGTTGGGTTATGCGCCTATTGTGATGCCTCACGAGAGGGTTGTGTGTTGATGCAAGAGGGGAAAGTGGTAGCCTATGGCTCACGTCAGTTGAAAATACACGAGAAGAATTACTTTACCCATGACCTAGAGTTAGCAGCTGTGATCTTTGCCTTGAAGATTTGGGGGCATTACCTTTATGGTGAGAGGGTCGAGGTATTCTCGATCATAAGAGTTCAAATATCTGCTACACAAAGACCTGAACTTGAGGCAGAGGAGGTGGATGGAGTTTATTGAGTATTATGACTTCGAGTTGCATTACCATCCGGGGAAGGACAATGTGGTGGCCGATCCTCTTAGCAGGAAATGTGTTGGCAACGTAGATAGTATAGCCATCCGAGAATGGGAGATGTTTGGTGCACTTGGGGAGTTTGATTTGCTTCGGCTTAATCCGCTGAGGTCACGACCTTGTTTTCGTTGTTGCACACCTACACTTGTGACTCGAAAGTGTTAGAGGCAGAGAGGTGACCTTGAGGTGGAATCTCTTCGAGAGAAGATCTTCAATGGGAAGGTTGGGAAGGGTTTGACGGTGTATCCCGACCTGAGTGTGAGATACCGAGACCGTTTGTGTGTGCCGGAGTCTTGCTGAGAGGAAGTACTCCGAGAGTTTCATCATTCGCGCCTTGCGGTGCATCCGGGAGGTACTAAGATGTATCAGGACTTAGGTCGCCAGTTTTGGTGGCGGGGTATGAAGAGAGATGTGGCGCTGTGGTCGGCGCTCTTACTTGTCGCCAGTGAAGGTTTAACATCGAGGCCGGGTTTGTTGCAACCCTTGCCTATTGCCGAGTGGAAGTGGGAGCATGTCACTATGGACTTCGCTAGGTCTTCCGAGGACTCGCCGGGAAGTGATGCCGCTTGGGTGGTTGTAGACCGTTGACTAAGTCGGCGACTTCATTCCTATGCGCGTGAGAGATTCGTAGATCATCTTGCCGACTTGTACATTCGGGACATAGTGAAATTGCACGGGTCCCAAAGGATTTATTGTCTCGATAAAGACCCTCGCTTTATCGCTAGGTTGTGGCAAGTTTGCAGAGTGCCTTAGGCACTAAGTTGACCTTTAGCACGGCTTATCATCCTCGATCGGGGCGCCTGAGCGCATTATTCAGATCCTTGAGGATATGCTTCGAGGTTGTGTTCTTGACTTTAGTGGGTCGTGAGAGGCACTTGCCATTAGTGGAGTTTGCTTACAACAACAGCTTCAGCCTAGTATCAGATGGCACCGCTTGAGGCCTTGTATGGCCTAATCGTAGGTCTCTAGTTTGTTGGGCCGAGGTGGGTGATGCACCTTGTTGGGTCCTGAGTTGGTGAGGGAAACGACGGAGAAAGTTGAGCTTATCCGTAGGAGGCTTGTTACACCTACGTAGTCGCCGAAATCGTGATGCCTACTGTAGGAGGAGACCTTGGTGTTTGAGGTAGGTGATCATGTCTTTCTAAAATATCACCTAGGCGGATTGATGAGGTTTGGGAAGAGCGAAGTTGTCCCTCGCTTATTGGTCCTTTTGAGATCCTTGAGAGGATTGGCGAGGTCCTATCATTTAGCTTTGCCGCCACAGCTTATCCTGAGTTCATGACGGTTTCATGTGAGTATGCTTGAAGTATGAGCCGGATCCATCACATGTGTTGATTGGACCGACTTAGAGGTTAACGAAGATGTCTCAGATGAGGAGAGACCGGTTCGGGTTTTGGATATGAGGGATCAAGTTTTACGAGGCAAGACCATCCCTTTGGTAAAGGTTTTGTGGAAACATCACGGCGGAGGAAGGCACTTGGGAACGTGAGTTAGAAGTCCGCGAGAAGAATCCATTCATGTTTGTTGATATGTTATCTTGTATTTAGATTTCGTAATATTGTTGGACTTAAGAGCTTTATATATGTCTTAAGTTGTAAAACATTGAAAATGTTTTGGTTTAATGAAAGTATGTTTTGGAACTTGCCTCAATATGGAAGGTGAATGTAACATTTATATATGCTGAATATAGTGTAGAATTGGAGTTATATCATGAAATTGAATATGATATGGAAATGGGAATCACATATATGAAAACTGTTGAAATTGAAAGGAAATTGCATATTGTTAATGCAGGTTAAAATATATATTGTGAGATGCCTCTGATAAAAGATGAAATGACCCATTGGGTCAAGTTGTTTATTATTGTAATGTCATATTGTTAGAAATTGTGAAATGCACTGCTTTTGAAAACTTGCACTTAATTTCGTGACTAAATTCTTTAAGGGGGAGGTTATAGCGACCTGCCTTTTCCCCATTTGGTTGTTGTATCCGAACTTAGGTTCCGTGGATTCTATTGTTATAAAACTGTTGTTGTCGTCCTTTAATTTCTTATTTCTGAGTTATGGGATGTGTTGGGCAGGTTTGTTACAGGTTGGTTGTGTTTGGGAGCAAAAGGTTGCTGCCCAGAATTTTGATGGTTCGCTCGAGCGAGCAATCTGTCGCTCGAGCGAGCTATTTGTTTTTGGTCCTTTGCTTGAGCCAGGGCTTCTTAGCTCGAGCGAGCGATTGCGTCTAGTATAGACCTGAGAGCTGTATTTCTTGGCTCGAGCGAGCTTTCCTTCGCTCGAGCGAGTTTCGAGTTCTTCGCTCGAGCGAGCATTCTGTCGCTCGAGCGTGCTTCTGGGTTGCAGACCTGAAGCATCGTATTGTTGGCTCGAGCGAGATTTCCTTCGCTCGAGCGAGTATTCTTTGTGTCTTGTCGCTCGAGCGACCACTTCTTCGCTCGAGCGAGCCTGTTTTATTTAAATTGGCAGCAGCGGTTTTTAAAACACTTTTTCATCCTCTTTTGATTTCGTAACCCTAGGTCCGTGTTTTCTCCCTCCACTCACCTTCTCTTAAGTTTGATCTACTTAGAGTGTATTTCTACCCCAGGTCCTTTGTTAAAAAGATAGAGTGGGTCGAGGGCTTCACTTTAATCTGAACGCTTGACGCTTTGGAGCACTTTGCATTTGGATCAGCTTCCTCATTCGTGTTCTTCACTTCGAGGTAGGGATTTCCTACTCCATATTATAGGTGTTGTTCTAAGTTTTGGTATTTTGATATGTTGGGGTTGTTTGGTAATTTTAGGAAAAACCCTAATTGTTGTAATAAATTAATTTGTATAATTAATTTAAGGAAAATTGGAGAATTTAGTTGAATTCATGGAATTGGGAAATTATAAGCTTAAATGGTGTAGTTGGATAGTTTAATAACACACCCATGAAATTGTTGAGTTTATATTTGTTGTAACATTTATTTTCTATTTAGAGATAATTGTTTCGGGCTATCGGTGGATGATAGTCGTGATTGTTGTAGACATTGCATGTGGATTAGGGAAAACTGAAACTAGTCACATTGGTTAAGTCATCGATTTGACTGTTGAATTAATACAGAAAATACGTGTATTGATTGAGTATTGTATATGGCAAGTGTCTAATACATTGTATATGCATATTGTTGGGAGTAGATAGGGGATGTACTCCACGGTTTGGGAGGAGATAGGGGATGGACTCCTAAACCGGATATTGTTTGGGAGGAGATAAGGGATGGACTCCATTAGCACCACTAATATGTGTGCTTATTGATTTATGGAAGTGTTTTTACGTGTTATTGATACATCACTCAAATGTGTATCAATTGGGAAGTATGGAAGTGAATTTTGGTTGAGGTTGATACAACACCAATATGTGTATCCATTATGATATAAGAAATGTTTAACATGATTTGATATCCCTATTGAATTGGAAAGATGTAAACCCATAGGCCATTTATTTTGATGTTACATGTGATATCCTTCAATAATGATACTCTGATGAATAAGATAATGATTGGTTTTCTTTTATCAATGCTTGCTACTATTATATATTATGGGTTTATTTTGAGGGCATTACAATGCAAGTTCCATTTGTATTCAATTTATTTTCTATTCAACTTCCTTTTTTATCCAATTTCCTTTTGTATTCAACTTCCTTTTTTATTTAATTTCCAAATAGATCGTTAAGGTATAGCGGTTTCTTGAATGAACTTCCATTGCTATTTTTATTCAACTTCCTTTTTTATTAAATTTCCATTTCTATTCAACTTCCATTTTTATTCAATTTCCTTTTTATTCAACTTCCATTTTTATTAAATTTCCTTTTCTATTCAACTTTTTTTTTTATTTAATTTCCAAATGATTCATTAAGGTATAGTAGTTTCTTGAATGAAATTCCATTTTTATTTTTATTCAACTTCCATTTTTATTTTTGTTAAATTTCCTTCTCTATTTAACTTCCATTTTTATTCAATTTCCTTCTCTATTCAACTTCCTTTTTCATTGAATTTCCAAATAGATCGTCAAGGTGTAGTAGTTCTTCAATGAACTTCGATTTTTAATTTTACGCAACTTCCATTTTATTTTTATTCAACTTCCATTTTTATTCAATTTCTTTTTCTATTCAACTTACTTTTTTATTTAATTTCCAAGTAGATCTTTAAGGTATAGAGGTTTCGTCAATGAACTTCAATTTGTAATTTTATGCAACTTCCATTTTTATTTTTATTCAACTTCCATTTTTATTCAATTTCTTTTTCTATTCAACTTCCATTTTTATTTAATTTCTAAATAGATCGTTAAGCTATAGTGGTTTCTTGAATGAACTTCCATTTTTAATTTTATGCGACATCCATTTTTATTTTTATTCAACTTCCATTTTTATTCAATTTCCTTTTCTATTCAACTTCATTAATTTCCAAATAGATCGTTAAGGTATAGTGGTTTCTTCAATGAACTTCCATTGTTAATTTTATGCAACTTCCATTTTTATTTTTATTCATCTTCTGATTTTATCCATTTTCCTTTTCTATTCAACTTCCTGTTTTATTTAATTTCCAAATAGATCGTCAAGGTATAGTAGTTTCTTGAATGAACTTCGATTTTTTTTTTTTATTCAACTTCCATTTTTATTTAGTTTCCTTTTCTATTGAACTTCTTTTTTTATTTAATTTCCACATAGATCGTCAAGGTATAGTAGTTTCTTGTATGAACTTCGATTTTTATTTTTATTCAACTTCCATTTTGATTCAATTTCCTTTTCTATTGAACTTTTTTTATTTAATTTCCAAATAGATCAAGGTATAGTGGTTTCTTGAATTAACTTCCATTGCTAATTTAAGGCAACTCCACTTTTATTTTTATTCAACTTCCTTTTTATTTTTATGCAACTTCCATTTTTATGTTTATTTATTTATTATTTATTCAACTTTTATTTAATTTCCAAATAGATCGCTAAGATATAAACCGAAGTTGCATAAAATTAACAATGTAAGTTCATTTAAGAAACCACTATACCTTATCGATCTATTTGGAAATTAAATAAAAAATGAAGTTGAATAGAAAAATAAATCGAATAAAAATGGAAGTTCATTCAAGAAACCACTTACCTAAACGATCTATTTGGAAATTAAATAAAAAATGAAGTTGAATAGAAAAGAAATCAAATAAAATGGAAGTTCATTCAAGAAACCACTTACCTTAACAATCTATTTGGAAATCAAATAAAAATGAAGTTGAATAGAAAAGGAAATTGAATAAAAATGGAAGTTGAATAAAAATATAAATGGAAGTTGAATAAAATAAAAATCAAATTTTTTCCAAGAAACCAATATACCTTAACGATCTATTGGAAATTAAATAAAAAAAGGAACCTTAACGATCTATTTGGAAATTGACTAAAAAAGAGGAAGGTGAATAGAAAAGTAAATTGAATAAAAATTGAAGTTGAATAAAAATAAAAAGAGGAAGTTGAATAGAAATATAAATGGAAGTTGCATAAAATTAATAATGGAAATTCATTCAAGAAACCACTATACCTTAACAATCTATTTGGAAATTAAATAAACCCATAAATCATCCAACAATAGCATGCTTAGACATAAGAGAATGAAGCATAAATATATTCCATCAGAGTAATCATTACAAAATGTATTACATGTTGACAACAAAAGTAAATGTCCTATGGGCTTACAACTTTCCAAGTCAACACTTGGTTACAAAAAGAGAGTGCTAACTCTATACAAAGAAAGCCATTGGTTTGATATACATGTAATACAAAAAAACAACAAAAGGAGTCCCAGCCACTAAGCCTCCCAAGCTATGTCCTTGGAGGTGGCATGCTACCTGTACCTGAAAATGATGTCCCACATAGGGTGAGCCACAGCCCAGTAGAAATATACTAAACCAACTATAAAAATGACTAAAATAATAGCATTCAACAAATGGTCCATACTTATATTCCAACCCATGTCATATTACAGTTTCATGACAATCATGCCCAAGTTACATTTCAGTTTCCATTTCTTATTCAACTTTCAGTTTGAAAACAAGGCTCAGAACCTGGCCCAAATAACTTAATGAGATTAAAACTCATCACTTAATTACTTTCAAAGTTCATGACAGATACACATTTTGGTGTTGTATCAATAACACATAAAACCACTTTCATACTTCACAAACGGTACACATTGTAGTGCTGTATCAATATAACAAAACACTTCCATACTTCACAACTGATACACATTGTAGTGTTATATCAATAAAACAAAACACTTCCATACTTCACAACTGATACACATTGTAGTGCAGTATCAATATCAAACAATCTTCGGTTTAGAGGTCCATCCCCTATCTTCCCCTAAACCGTGGAGTACATCCCATGTCTCCTCCCACACAACACAATGTATACAAACAATTTATCATATACATGTTCAATCATTCAATACACAATTTCGATGTATTAAACCAACTGCTATACTCGATAGCCTACTCAATTGATTAGTTTTAGTTTGCCTAATCATCATGCATTGTCTACAACAATCCAGACTATCCTCCACCGATAGTCAGACGCGCCTGCGGGCTTCACTCTACGCCGACTCGATTTGTGTCACGGTTCTAAATCTGAACCAAAGAGTCCAACTCTGGCAAATCGTTTTGAGAAAAACTGATTTTTGAAAAGAAGTGCCAAACATGGACTGCTTTGCCAGATTACAGAGTCGCCACCTAAATATTTTTTTAAAATGGGAAATTTAGGAAACCCTGACTCGGTGCCGAAGGCCACGTGTCCGTCATAACCAAAGTTGACTTGGCTCGGGAGCTTGGGTACGACGGGAAGGTCACTATGAGCATTCTCTCGCCCGTCCAAGACCGCCTCTACTAACCGTGATATCCGATTTTGAAAACATTACGTGTTCTTATTCCTTATTAGCCTAGATTTACTATGTTATGCAAAGAAACAAGTATAGACCAAATCGCTTAAGTTGGAACAAAACATTACGTGTTTGTTTTGAAAATGATTTGCTACTCATAAGTAGGCTAAAATGCGTGTTTTGCCACTCTCAAGCGGCTTTTAGAAAAGACGTTTTGCCATTATCTAGTGGGCTTTAAAACTCACAGCTTTTAATGTGTTGTCCCAATTTAGGTAATTCAACCTCCATCCACAGTATTCATGCGCTTATATCACATAAGCACTTATCCCCATGGTAAGCATGCTATCATTGCAACATTCACACACATGCGATATGCTAAAGCATAAAAGCTCACCTAGTACTCCAAGCCAAAATGTAGCTTATTAGAAATCCATGCATGGACCTAAGCATACCGAAATGTCTAATGCAACACATGCAAAGATGTAATCTAGGCAGTTCGGCTATCCTAAACATGGAATATGGAATGCTACAAATAACACATATTCAATTTGGAATTGAAAGTACGATGCGCTTTGTATAATGTACCGAGCCCGATGCATGTAAACAAATGCATGAATGCACGCATGCATAGCATAAGGTATGCTAAAATTAAACGTGCCCTAATCTACCATCATAAGGTGTAAATAAAAGGGAAGAAAGACGTGGGGTTGGAAGACATACACACACTCACACACCCTTATTACAATTATGCCCTCACCGGAGGGACCAAATAAATATACAAATTCCAAATAATAAATCAACTATCCTAGCTAATTAATTATTACGCACTTAATTAATTAACAAATTAATTAAACTAAAAGCAATAAAAGGCCTCGAAGAGGGATGCACGCATGCTCGGATCCGACTTGCCGAAAACCTACACCGCGCCACATCACGCCTGCTTTTCCGCCTGCCTCCAAAAATTACCAAAGTTTCGTAAAACCTTCCTTGAATGTCACAGACACCACCACCGGAGGAAGTTCGATCGCCGCCTAGAAAGATCACCGCCGCTCCGAGTCCATCGTTAAAATGAAGTGCTTGGTCGGCACTATTTATCACGGCCGGCACAAAATTCCCGCAGAGACATTTGGATAAAGAATGCAGACAAAGCAGTATGGCATGGGTTTTGAGCATATATATGTATGGCTAATGCCCCTATCATGTAATAAACTCAAGGAGCACGCCCTGACCCCGGCCATCAATCACGATTTCAATGCATGATGGCCCAAAAGCCGTTAGCAACTTTGATATCAAATGAAATGCACATCAAACACACAAGTGAAACCCAACCTCTATCATACTCAATTCAAGAGGCAAGGCATGACAATGCACATGCAACCTAAGCATGCAAGCTAACATGCAAACATGCAATGCAACTAGACGGCACGCACAATGCTAACAACATAACATGCACAACGATTGAAACATGGCATACACAATGCAAGATGGACTTACACCAATGTGAATGGGCCTCAACCACACTCACATCAAGGGCCATTAGAGGAAAATGGGATTTCGAAATGCGTGCACGCATGCACGCAAAACCGAGGATCGATCCTAAGGCACTAATGCCACTTATCAAAGCATGGCAAGGCATGAAACATGACATATGAGCATTCGATGCAATGATGGACTTAAACTAACATGGATGGCTCACAAGCATGCCAAAATCAGCTATAAGATGAAAATGGGACGCCGAAATGCGCGCACGTATGCACGCGAACCGAGGACATGGCATACGCAATGCAATGAGACTAAAATGGCATATACAATGCAATATGGACTTACACTAACATAAGTGGGCCTCACCACACTCACATAAGAGGCCATCGATAAATGAAGTGCCTCAAATGATGGCACACGGCACGCAAACCGAGGCAATGGCCCTAAGGCATGGAATGACACTAAAATGCAAATTGACTTACACTAACATGAGAGAGCCTCAGCCTCACTCACATAAGAGGCCGATGGATGAAAATGAAGTGTTCAAATGATGCACACGCACGCAAAACCGAGGCAATGGCATAAAGCATGAAATGACATGGCAAATGATATGCAAACATACTAATGGAATTTCAGCACTGAAATGTAGGGGAAAACAGTCCCTAATCATGGCCAGTACACCCGATGCACGGAATAGTCCCAAATGCTAATTTAGGCGCCTAAATGGCCTATAGCTATACTAAATATGCACAATTGGTACACGACATGCAAAACAGTAGCAAGGCAGCCCCAAAATAGCATTTTTACAGTACAAAACATGGCCAAGTAGTAAGCATAGATAGGACAACAATGGCATGCAAAACGGGGGCAAGAGAGGGTATTGAAACAAGTGATGTATACGATGCTCAAATGGAAAAATTTCCTTCTACAACATTGATGAGGGACCAAAATATGCATATTTACAGTAGATGACATGCCTCAACTCAGTGTGCAAATATGCTAAGAATGCCATGCAAGAACTAGGATACTATAGGCCATAACATGAGGTACCCCAAACATTCATCCAACCAACAAAGACCCTTCATGAAATATGTCCATAAGATCAAAATAAGACTCTTTCCAGACCTGATAATGGCCGAAAATAGAAGCTTGACAGATCAAACAAATCATCCAATTTTACGGTAAATATGAGAGATTTCAAAGCAAGTGCAAGATAGAGTTACCAAACATGGTTGAGCCCTTCTTCAATGTTGAAGAAGGGATCAAAATGAGCCTACTTACAGTTTATTACATGCCCAGAAACAGATTAAAAATGAGCTAATAATAGCATGCAAAATAATGGCATTCAAAGAGGTATTGAAACAAGTGGTAGTAGCAGGTCCCAAATGGGTAAGAACCCTTAAGGGAAGATGAAAATAAGCTCAAAAAATGGTCACTTTCAGTTTTGGTCGGAGCTTAAAACAACAAGCAAAGAGGGTAGAAAAATGATACAAAAATGGAGCTCAAAAGGAAATAAGTGCTTACCCTTGTAGACCAAAAACCTTGGCTGCTTTAGGACTGAAAATGACGCCTCTTAGCTGCTGGAAAACCCTCAAGATGCTGGAAATGGAATAGGGTGGTGGTGCTTGGTGATGAAGGAATGGTGCCAAACTTGGAAGATTTTTGAGAGTTTTGGAGCTTGGAATTATAGAGAGAGAGATACAATATAGGAGCTCTCAAAGGTTTTTTTTCCAACCCTTAAAACAGATCTGGAGGGCTGTATTAATAGGCAAAAACGTTTAGGAAAGAGGGGGAAAAAGAGGGGGGGAAAAAGGGGAAACATTTCAAGTTTCCTCCAAAATGGCCAAAAGGGAAAGTGGTAGCTACGGGTTTCAAATGGCCGAGAGCCCTTCAACAAAGTCGAAGAGGGGCTCAAAATAAGACGCTTTGTAGTTTACGACCAAGTCCAACGCAGCCCACAAGTATGCCTAAAATACCGTGCAAAAGGCCCAAAAAGAGGTAAAAAGGCAGTGACAAATGGAGATGTCAAACAGTAAAGTTCCTTAATAAAACATGAAAAGGACCTCAAAATATGACTATCTCAAGTTCAGTCGGCCCAAAATGTATAATGAAGGTTCGGGAGCCAAACACGCAGCTCGAGGCCCCGAAAGTGGGTCGTTAGGCGCCGAGTGGTGCACGACCACGGTTGGTCTTCGACCACAAAGTGTCCCTAAAAGGGAGTAAATAAGATACATACCAAAAACCGGCAAACGGAGGTGGTTAGGCGGTCCTAACCGAGACACACGGCTCGACGGCAAAAACCGGAACCGAGTTCAATGGGCAAATGGCCTATGGCCATTTAAATGTAGCCTCACGGCCATTGAGAGATGATTCACGAGACCTCTCCTCCCTTCTCAAAGAGAAAATAGATAAAACCGAGCCCGGTTCACAAACCGAGACAAAGCACAAAAGAGTCCTAAGTCCGGAGGCAAGGCTCAGAGTCGGGACTCAGAATTTCGTAACGAGCACAATATGCAATATCACCAAGCGCCAATTGATGACGCTCGAAGTCTTAAGGTCGGTCAAAAATGGGGTGTCTACAGTTCTCTTTGAGTAACTCGAAAAGTCATAAGAATGACGGAGGAATGTCAAAGCCCGAGACGCCCCATTTTTGACAAGGTCAAGACTTAGACAAAGCATACAAGCTACAGATAAAGATATGCGCGGCGAAGGCAAAATGCAACCGACAATGCAAGAAGTCAACTTATGATCATGCAAAGAAACATAGGGACGATCCCGGTGTTTCTAAATGTATAAGCATTAGAACGTATTCGATGCTCTTAACTAAAGATGGAGAAACATGGGGACGATCCGGTGTTTAGGACGATCCCAAGGATTAGGGACGTATCCCAAAGGTTAGGACGATCCTGAGGTTAGGACGATCCCAAGGATTAGGGACGTATCCCAAAGGTTAGGGACGATCCCAAGAATTAGGACGATCCCAAGGATTAGGACGTATCCCAAGGATTAGAAAAGAAGGAGAAACATAGGACGATCCTGTTTCAGAGGAGGAAAAACATAGGGACATATCCCGATGTTCTCGCAAGGAGTGTGAAACATAGAGACGATCCCTGTTTCGAAAGGCAAGAGAAACATAGGACGATCCCTGTTTCAAAAGAGGAGAAACTTAGGACGATCCCTGTTCCGCAGGAATGTGAAACATAGGACGATCCCTGTTTTGCAAAGAGAGGAGAAACGAGGGACGCTTCCTTGTTCTCGCAATGAATGAGAAACATAGGGACGTATCCTGTTTCTAAACGAAGAGAAACATAGGACGATCCCTGTTTTGAAAACGAAGGAGAAACGTAGGGACGATCCCTGTTTAGAAAGGAAGGAGAGACATAGGACGTATCCTGTGGTTCGTGGACGATCCCAATGATTAGGACGATCCCGAGTTCAGGACGATCCCAATGATTAGGAGAGAAGATAGAAGAAACATAAGGACGATCCCTGTTTCACGAGGAATGAAGAAACCTAGGGACGGTCCCTTGTTTCAAAAAGAGAGTGTGCATAACAATGCGATTGAAATGTGCATCACAATGCAAGTGAAGGGGTGCATAACAATGCAATTTAGAGTAATCATAACAATGCTATGAAAGTACAAACACATAAGTAAAGAACACGACAACGGTACAATGTGTGTGATAAGAAAATTGAACATGTGAGTAAAACGATGCACGCATGCAAGCAATGTGTAATGAAATCAAAATACATATGTAAGTATGCGAAGCAGTAATGTGTAATGAGATCGAAATTGAACACATGTAAGTAAAGCGATGCACGATGCACGCAATGTGTATGAAAAGGAACTTGAACACATGTAAGTAAAGCGATGCACGATGCATGCAATGTGTATGAAAAGGAACTTGAACACATGTAAGTAAAGCGATGCACGATGCATGCAATGTGTATGAAAAGGAACTTGAACACATGTAAGTAAAGCGATGCACGATGCACGCAATGTGTATAAAAAGGAACTTAAACACATGTAAGTAAAGCGATGCACGATGCACGCAATGTGTATGAAAAGGAACTTGAACACATGTGGCAAAGCGATGCACGTATGCACGCAATGTGTATGAAAAGGAATTTGAACACATGTAAGTAAAGCGATGCACGTATGCACGCAATGTGTATAAAAAGGAACTTGAACACATGTAAGTAAAGCGATGCACGTATGCACGCAATGTGTATAAAAAGGAACTATAATGTGCATAACGATGCAGTAACGGTGCATAACAATGCAAGTGGAACGTGCATGACAACACATATTTGAAACAAAATGCCGAATAAGGGAATACAAGCCTTAATGAGACCACTTCAA
The DNA here is from genome assembly GCA_025200525.1 of Camellia lanceoleosa. Classification (NCBI taxonomy): domain Eukaryota; kingdom Viridiplantae; phylum Streptophyta; class Magnoliopsida; order Ericales; family Theaceae; genus Camellia; species Camellia lanceoleosa. The sequence goes on from JANUSC010000382.1 coordinate 67,577, forward strand.
ACACAACCTTCGATTTATCTCTCGGAGGGGTTTGTAACACACTCTGCCTAAAAAGGGGACACCCTGTTTATGTTGGCAAGAGATAACATTTGTCACGCTTTAATTGCCATTCGACTTGAAGCAAAGCTTACACTTGGAAAGGAGGCAAGCTCATTTTTCTAACACCGACAAGGTCTAAAGAGGTACATCCCGACTACGCCTCAGAGTTGGTCAAGGTGAAACACACTCGACATGCTTCGATTTTTCCCTCTTTTCTTTTGCTTTGCGCCCGAACCTATATAGCTTCAGATAGATCCCGCTTTTATTGTTCACACTTATCGGGGTGGACTCGCAGCTCGAAGAACAAATTTTTTTTTTTTTTGCACAAATGTGGAGAATGGCACAAGACTGAGCACACAACAAATCATTTTTTGAAATTGAGGAAATGAGTTCTCGGGTATTGAGCCTATAACTCGACACAAAGAAAGACGACTCCAACAACGGAAAATAAAGGTAAACAACCTAAACACATCTATTAACACTTGAAACGACTCAAAACAAGAATCGAGACAAACAAAACACAACGAAGACTCAAATGCGCATAGGAGCCTGCTTTCACCGTATTATTTCCCACCCTTTCTCATTTGTGATTCTCACATCACTCGCATTCAATCTCTTGTTTTCAAAAAGCCCTGTTTCACTTTTTCTCTCATCGCACACCTCTCTATTCTTCAATCTCTCATTTTTCAATCCTTCCCGGTGGTTGATGGATAAACGTAGTTGTGGGCTCGTGCCTCGCATTCTCGCTAGATTCTTCTTCTTGTTCACAACAAGTGAGTTTCTTCCATAGGGGCCATGCTACAATTGGGTGTTTAGCGAATCATATCAAGGACATTGGACGATGCTCACGGGGAGTTTGGACGGGTTAGATTTGCCCAGATGATGGAGTGGAATACCTTGATCCATTCCAACAGGTTTCAGACTTGGCTTGATACCTGCTGTTGGAGGATGAGGGAGCTTTCAGCCCTTTGTTGTGCCCTTTTCCGGCAAGCATGGTGCCCTTTCTGGGAAATGCATTGACAACAGGGAAAAGAAGCCTGACTCAACTGTGCAACTAGTTCATCATTTTGACCATTTTTGTTTTGATTTCTACTAAAACAGTTTTGACCAACATGAGAGTTAGATTAACATGCCTGTTCGATTTTTGATTTGAAAATCATGCAAGTTAGGTTATGAGCACTGAAAATTTTCCTTTTTTGGGTCCAAGAAGTGGTCCAGTTTTTGGAAAAGATGGAACAGTTTTCGAGAAAATTAGTCAACCTCAGTAAAAATTCTCAAAAACTATTTTGCAAACGACTAATGCTCAACAAGCATGGAACCAACTCTTGAGATGCACAACCTCGGACCCATAGCAATGGAAAATTGCCCCTTGTCTGAAGGACACTGCATGGCAACGGAAAGTTGCCCCTTGTTTGAAATGGTGCCGCGGCGTTTTGAATGGCAACGGAAAGTTGCCCCTTGTTTGGACGATGTCGCAACACATTGTAGTCAGTCCTCGGAGCGATGAACACAACCAGACTCTCAGATACAGAGAAGACAAAGATGACCAGAACCATCGCATGGACACAATTGAATTTGAAGTGTTTTAGAAATTTGGACTTCAATGAAGTTGCCCACGATCCCAAACATGGGAATCAAGCCTCACGTAGTTCGGGTTAAGGTACACTCTGCATTTAACCTCTCCTTTTGTGCTCTAACTTTTGCCAAGGCACCTGTTACAGGTTTTCGACCTTGCGAGCTTTGTTCTTCTTTCTTTTCTTTTTTTCTATTCTTTTCATTCCTTTTTCTTCTTCTTTTTTTTTTTTGCATTTTTCTTTTCTTTTCTTTTTGCATTTTTGTATCTTTGCATTTTTTCTCTTTTTTCTTTTTCATTCTTTTCTTTGCTCTAACTTTTGTCTGGGTCGCCCTTCCGGGTTTTCAGCCCAGCGAGCCTCTCAAAGGGTAAAAGTATAACAAGTCCATGCCAAATGGTCTTGAGATTGAAGCCCTCAGATCCGTGAGAGTGGTCATTGTATTGATTTGCGTATGATCCACCTTTGGCTCTTCGAGCACATCGGATATTTTTACCCCTAGTTCGAGGGTGTACATTCTAGCTTTGCAAGTTTCTTCCGACGAGGTCCTGACCTTCTTGATCGACTTTGGTGCCTCTTGTTCGAGGGTCGCTTCAACCGCCACACAGCCTCACATTGTAGTTGACCGCGAACATTCTCAATTCAAGTTCAAGGTTTGAAAGCAAGGGGTCGAGTCTCGAGGCCGAGAGCGATCCTAAGTCGCACAATCTCAAGAGCGATTCCACACGCTTTTGCAGGACCGCCAAGAAACATTTTGAAAGTTTTAAGAAAGTGACAAAATCGCTTCGTGCTAAAGACAGTAGAACCAATCGATCAAAGCTAGGGTCCTCTCAAGACTACACTAACAAGCATGATCTCAATCATTAAGGGCTTAGCACGCCTCTCTTTCTCGCTTTGATCAAAGTTTTGCAAATCCTGAGAAATTCCTCCTCTTTATTTTTCACCGCAGTGTTCAAAAAGTTTTGAAAAACTCAGTCATTACAATGACTTTAAGGCATGTAAAAGACAGTTCTTAGTCAAATCTCGCCATCTCACTTAGAGTTTTACGTACAACGGCACCGGCACACGATGTAAGCAAATGCAAAAGCATGAAAAACCATTCCGTTTCATTCAAATCATGTGCAACTGCCTCGGTGAAACAGACTCAAAACGAAGAGACAAACGAAAACAAAATGGTGACGCCGAGGTAACACCCACAGAATCACCCCTCCTATATAACAGATCGACTTGATACAATAAGACAAACCCAAAACAAAAGAGACTGACTCAAAATAAAAGACAGACTCAAAACAAAACAACAAGATGACCCAATACCCAAGTCGAATGCAAATTAAGCAAGACTTGTACATTGCTCAAAACAAGCAGCATGCCATCCACCACAATGAGTAAATCAACGCCTCATGAGTGGTTCATCCCTTGATCAAATCACATTATCCCCACAAGTTCATCGATCAAGTCCGATAGACTGGAAGACACAGTTCAAAAGTGGGATGACCCCGTTGTCAATCAAATTTTGTATCTCGTATGAGAGCGGACGAATCGCTGTGTCATGACCGTTTGTTGATGGAAAGCACAAGACTTAGTCGGGTCATGCTTTGGAGGGAGAGGATCGGGTAGAGGCCGTTGCTCCAGCGGTTTGAGATGTCCTTTCTGGATAGGACCCCGAGCTTTAGACAAAGACATATAGAGTGGGGTGAAAACCCTCTTGCCTCGGGGTAGATAGTCCGAAGTTCGGTTCGGTTTGAAGTGGATGTACCAACAAAGGGGTGTTCATGGTGTGGTGGTGGCGACCATGCCCACGTCGGAAGATCTTGCGCCACCACTGGTGGTCGCATTCGAATCAAGGTAAACGCCTCCTCTGCTGCTTCCTTCTCGATCAATAAGGCCTTGTTTTATAGCATCTTGATCATCTCCCATCTCATGTAAGTCCGAAAAAGGTGGGGAAGGGACTACTATCATCTTTTGCATCAACTTACGTAGATTGCGCACAATCATCCGAATCTGGTCTTTGTCCGTAGGCCTCAAGGTCATCATCGAAGCCTTGGCCCTCCATGCAGTTACAAATTAGAAAAACTCTCCTTAGGCTCTTGCCTAGTTGTCTCGAGATCACGGGTCGTAATCTCAATCATGTGTTGTATGAGTCTAGCGTGATGAAGGCCTCGGCCATCTCCTCCTGACACGTTTCAGAATTCTCCAACTTGGCGTGCGGATAGTACTGTGCAAGCAGGTCCTACCGAACAAAGACAGTTTCTGCAGTCTGGTGAGGCCCATCGGCCTTAAGATATCTGAAAACAATCTCAAGTGCACCATGGGGTCCCCGGTCCCATCATGTCACGACCCTAACCCGCCCCTAGAAGGTCGGCGCCGAGATGGCCGATAACCCGAGGGTTACCAAAGGCCTCTCTTCATAGCTCAACTCTTTATCAACCACAATCCCAAAGTAATCAATCACATGCGGGGATCTCGAACATACTTCCTCAACATTGAAATGTGGAACACATTGTGAACTTAGCTCATTCGGTGGTAAAGCAAGTCATGGCGATCGTGTTAACCTTCTCAAGAATTTCAAATGGCCCGATGTAACGAGGTGCTAACTTACCTTGCTTTCCAAATCTGAAAACCCCTTTCATTGGTGAAATCTTCAAGAATACATGGTCCCCAACTTCAAATTCAATTCTCTTCTTTTTACAGTGGGCATAGCTCTTCGCCGACTCTGGGCGATTTTGATTTGTCGAATAAGTTTGATCTTCTCGGTTGTCACTTGAATCGGTTAAGGGGCGATCAAAACTTTATCTCCTACTTGATCCAACATATCGGCGTCTGCACTTCCTTCCATACAAAGCTTAAATGCGGTGCCATGCCATCTTTGGCTTGATAGTTGTTGTTGTGGCGAACTCCACTAATGGTAAATCGTTCCCCAACTCCCTGAAATCTAGTACACATAGCTGAGCATATCCTCAAGTGTCTGAATCGTCCTTTCTGTTTGCCCATCGGTTTGCGGGTGAAAAGCTGTGCTAAACTTCAACTCGGTTCCCAAGGCTCTTTGTAAACTTTGCCAAAATCTACAAACAAACTTCGGATCTCGGTCTGAAACAATGGACATCGGCACTCCGTGAAGTCTCACAATCTCATTCATATACAATACAGCTAGTCGATCAGCATTAAATGTAGTCTGAACAGGCAAGAAGTGTGCTGACTTGGTTAATCTGTCAATTATGACCCAAATCGAATCCATTCCTTTTTGTGTCCTCGGCAACCCAATCACAAAATCCATGGAGATATGTTCCCACTTCCATTCAGGAATTGACAAAGGTTGAAGGAGTCCTGCTGGTCTCTGATGTTCTACTTTCACTTGTTGACATTGCAAGCATTGAGATACGAACTCGGCTATTTCTCTCTTCATGTTCGGCCACCAAAAGGTGCCTTTACATCGTGATACATCTTAGTGTTTCCTGGATGGACAGCAATTCTAGAACTATGGGATTCTTGCAAAATCTTCCTCTTCAACTCTGGAACGTCGGCCACACACAACCTTCCTTCAAATTTAAGCACTCCCTCTTCAAAAGTGTAACCTGATCTCGGCTTTGTATCAATCTCCTCGGCTACCTTCCTGAGGAATCCATCCTCCATTTGTCTTGTCCTTACTTCTTCAATGATGGTCGGCTCCGCTAAGATCATGGATAAACACGCCAAACTTCCCTTTGTCTTCCTGCTCAATGCATCGGCTACTGAGTTGGCTTTGCCTGGATGGTACTGAATCTGCATGTCGTAGTCCTTCAATAGTTCCAGCCATCTTCTCTGTCTCAAATTTAGTTCTTTCTGAGTAAATAGGTATTTCAAACTCTTGTGATCCGTGAAAACTTGGCAAGAAGCTCCATACAAGTAATGGCGCCAAATCTTCAAAGCAAATACCACGGCTGCTAGCTCTAAATCGTGGGTAGGATAATTCTTCTCGTGGGTTTTTAACTGGCGAGATGCATATGCTATGACCTTACCCCCTTGCATTAATACACAACCCAAACCCTTATGTGGAGCATCGCTATCGTCTGAAATTCCTCATTACACGATGGCGGTACAAGATGGTCTTTGTAACTAACCTCGTCTTCAATTCCTGAAAGGCTGATTCTCTGTCTTCGGTCCATTCATATGCCACTCCTTTATGAGTTAACTGTGTCAATGGTACTGCAATCCTTGAGAAGTCCTTTACAAACTTTCTGTAATAACCTGCCAAACCCAGAAAACTACGAACCTCGGACACGTTGGTCGGCGTCGGCCAATCTACCACGGCCTCAATCTTACTGGGATCAACTGAGATACCTTCTTCATTAATTACATGCCCTAAGAATGAAATACTGGAAAGCCAAAACTCACATTTACTCAATTTAGCATACAACTTCCTGTCCCTCAAAATATGTAAGGCAAGTCTCAGGTGGTTTTCATGCTCAGTTTCACTCTTGGAATAGATCAGGATATCATCAATGAAGACAACTATAAACTCATCCAAATGTGGCTTGAAGACTCTATTCATTAAGTCCATAAATGCAGCAGGGGCATTAGTTACTCCAAAAGGCATTACTAAAAACTCATAGTGGCCATATCTGGTTCGGAAAGCTGTCTTCTCTACATCCTCGGCTTTAACCTTAAGCTGATGGTAACCCGACCTAAGGTCAATCTTGGAAAAGACTCGTGCTCCTTGAAGTTGATCTAGCAAATCGTCAATCCTAGGCAATGGGTACTTGTTCTTAATGGTTACCTTATTGAGTTCCCTGTAGTCAATGCAGAGACGAAGTGTACCATCCTTCTTCTTAACAAACAAGACTGGGGCTCCCCATGGTGAAGTGCTCGGCCTAACAAAACCCTTATCCAATAATTCCTGTAACTGTACTTTCAGTTCCTTAAGTTCGGCTGGGGCCATTCTATAAGGTGTTTTGGAGATCGTACATGTTCTGACATGATGTCCACAGTAAACTCTATTTCTCTATCAACTAAGTGGCCAGGCAATTCATCTGGAAAGACATCGGGGAATTCACTAACAACTGGGACTTCGGCTAACTTAGCGTTCCCATTCTGATCACTCAGTATACTACACAAATAGCCATTGCACCCCTTCTGAATTAGCTTACAGGCCTTAATGGACGAAATCAAGTAAGGTGGGGACACTACACCTCTACAGAAAATAACCTCGGCGTGGCTTGGGGGTTTCAAGGTAACACTCTTAGAAACACAGTCAATAGATGCATGATTCATCACTAACCAATCCATTCCTAATATAACATCAAAGTGAGTCATGCTTAATGGCATCAAGTCAACTAACAATTCTACACCCTTAATCACGACAACACACTCCCTATAAATAGATGCAACAATCATAGTTCTCCCAGATGGAGCAGATACATATAACACATAATCAAGAGGTTCTTGTGGTCTATTCAACTTCTCGGCAAACTTAACAATCTGAATGAATCGTAGAACCCGAATCAATCAATATGTATGCATCTTGAGAGCGATTGGAAGTATACGACACTACAATTTGACGTGCAGGTGTCTCCGCACTAGCGCAAAAACTACGCCTTTTGCCTCATTTCGTCCTCTGGCGTTGCTTCCTGTCTGAGCAGAGGTGCTCCACTTTTCTTACCATCATCAATCCTTGACTTTGGACAATCTTTCACACGATGACCCATCTCTCCACATTCAAAACAAGCGCTGGCGTACGGCAAACTCGAATGCGGCTTCCCACGATCCGCACACATCGGCTTAGTACTACCTTCTGGTTCGAGTTCTTTGGGCTGCCAACATTCGCTTTCTTCTTAGCACTAAGCGGGCTCGGCAATTATCATAATTACATCTCTTTCTCGATTCTCTCTGCGTACGATATCGGTTCAAGTTAGTTTCTGCAAGAATAGCCTTGTCCAAGACTCCAGCGTAGGTCGGCATGTTGAGCATGTTAACTCTATCTTGTATCGGTCCACGTAGTCCACTTTCAAACTTCCTAGCTTTCCTATACTCATCACTGACCATATGAGGCGCATACCTCGCCAATTCGGTGAAAGCACGATCGTATTCTGCCACTGTCTTGCTTCCTTGTGTTAGAGTCTGAAATTCTGTGATCTTGCGATCTCGGACACTAAGGGGGAAATGCTTGTCATAAAACAGTTCCAAAAATTTGGCCCAAGTTAACTCAGGGTTTCCTTCTCGTGTCATCATCCACCATCTTCGGGCATCATCATCTAATGTAAATGCGGCCAATGCTACCTTCTGAGTGTCTGTGCTGGGAAAGATCTCAAACAGTTTCTCCATTCCCAAAACCCACGCTTCGGCTTTCATTGGTTCTATGCCCCCTTGGAATCTCGGTGGGTTCATCTTTTTGAACTCCTTAATCAAAGTCATGGTTCCATCCCCATATAAATTTGGTTGGTGAGGGTACTTGTCTTGGGGTGGTGGAGGCGGAACGCATGTCGGCCATTAGTCATTGGCTTTGAGTAGATGTAGCACTAGCGATACATTGTCTTATTTGTCTCATTTCCCAAGTTAAACCTTCAACTAGTCTTTCTAGTCGACCCAATCTGTCTTCTGATTGATCTCTACCAACTAGTGGTCTTCCTCTCCTCATAATGCTATGAGTATACAAGATGGGACTTTAAAACAAAATGCACAACAAGTATGCATGCAAGCAACAAGCGATTATCTTTGAGATGATGCACATATTATCAAGTAGCAAGCAATCGTGATGCAATCCTATCATCTTCCTAAGAAACCCTATGCTCTTTAGGACTCAAAGTGTGTGAATAACGTATTATAAGGAACTTGTGCTCTGATACCAATCATCACGACTAACCCGCCCTAGAAGGTCGGCCGAGATAACCGATAACCGAGGTTACCAAAGGCCTCTTACAAGAATTCACACACAAATCAGAGTAAATATATGGGGCTCACAAATGCGGAAGCAATAAAATTAGATTGCTAGTGGTCCATGAGAGCAGTGCTTAATTCAATTGAAATGACATACATCTCTCAATAGTTCAGATACATCAAATTGAGTACAAAATTACATCTTGACCAAAAGGCTACCGGCCATCAATACAAAATACAATGAACTAACTAAGAAGCATGATCTTCAAGATGTTGGAAAAGCGAAATACAAAACACGTCGGCAAGCACATCGGCAAACAAGTCTAAGCGTCTCATGCCCTTGCTCATCACCTACATATATATAGAGAGGGTGAGCTTGGATACTCGATGAATGGCATAAACAATAAAGGGTTTACATGAATGATATCCGAGGTCTTTAACAAAACAATACATAGTACATATCAAGTTAAGCCTTTCAAACCTTTCAAAGCTTCAAGGGATGTTCCTTAACATCAATATAATACAAGATAGATGACATTCGAACAAGCAAACCCACGGTAAACCGTGGGTGGCAAGGCAAGACAAGAGAGATCTCTATACAAGAATGTCGTTGCATTATAGTCCCCGACACTAAGGACTTGTGCTACAAATGCTTATAGTCCCCTAACGCGTACGGACTAGTGCCTGGCAGCTAAAGTCCCCGCACGTACGGACTTCCAGAATGGTCATCAAAACAAGACATAACGTTTGATACTCAAGATAGGATTAATCATTCATGCTTGCAAACACTTTTCAAAACAAGGCAAAACAATACTTCTATCAAGTCAAAGAAACATAGCTTTATTAAGAATGCCACTCACATAGTTCTTGAGCGTCGGGTCAAAACAAGTCCAAGTCCTACAAATACATGGCAAGTTCACTGAATACACTTTCAAACAAGTTTTAAATGCAAGCAAATGATCTCGGCATGCTCCAAGACTAAGTCAAATCAAAACAAACATTGTTTCTTATTTTGGAAAACACGCTGGGCACCTCACCAGGTCTAGGCCGAGGTCCCACACCTCTTCGCCGAGGTGAGGTTAGAGGCCACATTCAAGGATAAATGAAGTCGGAAAACACAGGTTTCCCTCTGCTCCAAGAACATCAAGAACATGATCATGGAGAACATGAAATGAAATGCAAGGACCATAACTTATCATTTACCAAAATCAGAGATTTCATGCTATGAGTTTGAAAACATGGACCTGGGTACCCATACTAGAAGATCTTGGTGAAACAAACACAAAAGCATGGATTTCAATGTAAGCTTTCGGATCAAATCAAGACTTTTCCTCAAGAACACATGAAGGTCACGTTTTCTTTCCAAAACCAACTTTGAATCAAGGTATGACATGCAAAACGGATTCAATCATGCAATGCAGCTAGGTGATCATCAAGAACAACAAGAGGAGGTGAAGATTCTAACCTCGTGCCACAAACGCAACGAATCAAACACCAAGGATCAAGCTTGCTATCTACCTTCTCTCTCTAGAACTCTTCCTAGAGCTTCTCTCTCCTCAAGAACACGATTGAAACACCAAAAGGAGACATTTCTAGACTTGCCAGCTGATATAACACTCAGCCCGGACACGTGGCAGCAGTTGGTTGGTTCAACTCAAAAGGTGATTGATTGAAAAGACAAGCCTCTGACAAAGCGTGTTCAAGAAGCTAGGTAGCAAGGGACTCCGGCGGGTAATGACATCGGCTACATCAAGACTTCGGCAAGAGACAACACTTGACTAAGCTGTGCCACACCTCGGCCAGGGATGTGCCACACCTCGGTCTAGGTCATACCTTCCCAGGCACAAAAGTCACTAAGTGTATAACATCTCGGCTAAGCAGTAGCATCTCGGCTAACACGCTGAGGTGAAGATGAATGTCAGACAAACTGTCCTAGAGTGGTTCTAGGTACAAGGATTCAAAGGTGAACTAGGCTCAAGATAACCTCGGCAACACACACACAGACACACACACCAAAGGAACATAATACTCAAGTATCACTTTATGCAAGACAAGTCAAGAATGCAAAGCAAGTCAAGATTCAAATGCAAGCTTAACAAAGCAAATTCATACATAATGCATATGAGTATGATCAAGGCAGTGTGAGGGTTATTACACATCAAATCGGTCAATTTGAGGCATCTTGAACCGATCTGGCAGCGTCACAACTGCGTCCGTATACCCATCATCGATGTCGGGAATAGACCTGACTCCTTGGGATTTCCTAAACATTTTTTCCAACTTACTCAGCTTCAGCGCTGTGGGGTCCGCTTCGAACTCAAAGGGAGAGTCCGGTACATTGATAGGCGTAGGTGCCTTGGATAGTTGCGGTAGAATTGGGGTGGGTGGCCCGTTGGAAGAAACTGTATCCTCTTGGACATTTTGGACATTTGGCGTCCCCTGTGTCGGAACCATTGGTGGGGAGGAGCGATCGTGTGAATGCCCGACTTCTTTGCTCTAGCCTAGCAATTGTCTCTGTCTGTTGGGCTATGACCACAGCTTGTTGTTTGGCAAATTCTGCTTGATGAACAGCGTCTTGCTGCATGGCTTTCATACTATCCTGGAGTTGGCGCACCATCTCTTCCAAACTCGACATATTGCCCCGGTCTAACTGAGCAACCGGTATATCTGTTTCTGCAGTAGGATCGGAAATCTCAACCTGACTCCTCAAGGATCACTGATCTGGTAGCTGTTGTACTGGTGGTCTATGTTTGACTGGCCCTCTCTGGCCGTGATTCCTTGAGCGAGTCTCGACTGACAAAGACTACCAACACAAATCCATGGTAACCAGGGGATAGTGGATACTACTGAAGCTATAGTATCAGGACTACCTAGAAAAAGAGAAAACAACGACATCTCGGCTCAATTTCCTTTGGAGCGGATATGAGCGGTGAACGAGCTGTATTCTATTCGATCCTTGTTCCGAAATCAACGCCCAAATCGATACCGCAGATATAAGCTGATTCTCAAAATCTCGTCTTGGTGCCCTTGGTGGATACCCAGATTTGCAAGCTGGTACATGCATTCCTGTGAGATACACTCTAAAAGCACATAGCAAGTAAATGAGAGCCAATACACCCCTATGTTGGGGTAGGGTTTCTGTCCTATTTTGTCGGGAGCTAGGGTTTCACTCACGCGGCAGTGGTTTCAAACAACCTATGATCGGGTAAGCAACTTTGTCCTAGTTTGGAATGGTCACTATGGATCGAATATGCACTAGGTCGAATGGTCAAAAGGGTGCCGGTAAAAGGGTTTGTGTTCCATCTTGGCGAGCCCAACGGTCGACCTTATGGTCATGCCTTGACAAGACAAGCCTCGACAAACCGCTTCGGGGAATAGCAGATGGCCAACACGGTGTCCTAGGCGCACCAATGCACATGCAATGCAAAGAAACACATAAGTGTAGTCAAAGCAGGATATCACGAGTTCAAGTCAAGCTCTCTAAAGTCCCCATGAGTCGCTAAAGCGTAGGCGCCGTGGGGTTCACTCTGATTCGGACTCGATTTGTGTCACGGTTCATCTGAACCAAAGAGTCCAACTCGCAAATCGTTTTTGAGAAAACGATTTTTGAAAAGAAGTGCCAAACATGGGTGCTTTGCGGATCTGAGTCGCCACCTAAATATTTTTTAAAATGGGAAATTTAGGAAACCACGACTCGGTCTTGAAAGAATGCGTGTCGTCATAACCAAAGTTGACTTGGCTCAAGAGCTTGGATGCGATCGGGAAGGTCACTATGAGCACCCTCTCGCCGGTCCAGGCCGGCCTCTTCTAACCGTGATATCGATTTTGAAAACATTACGTGTTCTTATTAGGTTATTAGCCTAGATTTACTATGTTATGCGCAATGAAACAAGTATAGACCAAATCGCCTAAGTTGGAACAAAACATTACGTGTTTGTTTTGAAAAATGATTTGCTACTCATAAGTAGGCTAAAATGAGTTTTGCCACTCTCAAGCGGGCTTTTAGAAAAGGCGGTTTTGCCACTATCTAGTGGGCTTTAAAACTCACAGTTTTAATGTGTTGTCCCAATTTAGGTAATTCAACCTCCATCCACAGCATTCATGCGGTTATATCACATAAGCACTTATCCTCATGGTAAGCATGCTATCATGGCAACATTCACACACATGCGATATGCTAAAGCATAAAAGCTCACCTAGTACTCCAAGCCAAAAGCAAGCTTATTAGAAATCCATGCATGGACCTAAGCATCTTGAAATGTCTAATGCAACACATGCAAAGATGTAATCTAGGCTCGGCTATCCTAAACATGGAATATGGAATGCTACAAATAACACGTATTCAATTTGGAATTGAAAGTACGATGCGTTTGTATGATGTCTGAGAGCGATGCATGTAAACAAATGCATGAATGCCGCATGCATAGCATAAGGTATGCTAAAATTAAGCGTGCCCTAATCTACCATCATAAGCGAGGTAAATAAAAGGGAAGAAAGGCGTGGGGTTGGAAGACATACACACACTCACACACCCTTATTACAATTATGCCCTCACTCGGAGGACCAAATAAATATCTGATCCCAAATAATAAATCAACTATCCTAGCTAATTAATTATTACACCCTTAATTAATTAACAAATTAATTAAACTCTTTGAAAGCGATAAAAGGCCTCGGGAAGAGGATGCCGCATGCTCGGATCCGACTTGCGGAAAACCTACACCGTGCCACTTCTTGCCTCTGTTTTCTTGCCTGTCTCTCCAAAATTACCAAAGTTTGAAAAAACCTTCCTTGAATCTTCTTTGTACCACCGGTTGGAGGAAGTTCGCATCGGTTGTCTAGAAAGATCACCGTTGCTCTCTGAGTCCATCGGCCAAAAATGAAGTGCGGTCGGCACTATTTCTTGCCGTCGGCACAAAATTCTGCGAGAGCAGTTTGTGACAACGACAAGCAGTGTATGGCATGGGTTTTTGAGCATATATATGCATGGCTAATGCCCCCTATCATGTAATAAACTCAAGGGAGCACGGCCCTTGACCCCCGGGCCATCAATCACGCATTTCAATGCATGATGGCCCAAAAGCCAAGTTAGCAACTTTGATATCAAATGAAATGCACATCAAACACACAAGTGAAACCCAACCTCTATCATACTCAATTCAAGAGGCAAGGCATGACAATGCACATGCAACCTAAGCATGCAAGCTAACATGCAAACATGCAATGCAACTAGGCAACACGCACAATGCTAACAACATAACATGCACTGCGCATTGAAACATGGCATACACAATGCAAGATGGACTTACACCAATGTGAATGGGCCTCAACCACACTCACATCGATGGCCATTAGAGGAAAATGGGATTCTCGAAATGCGTGCGTATGCCGCAAAACCGAGGTGATCCTAAGGCACGAATGCCACTCTATCAAAGCATGGCAAGGCATGAAACATGACATATGAACATGCGATGCAATGATGGACTTAAACTAACATGGATGGCTCACAAGCATGCCAAAATCGATGGCCATAAGATGAAAATGGGGCGCTCGAAATGCACGCCGTATGCCGCCGAACCGAGGACATGGCATACGCAATGCAATGAGACTAAAATGGCATATACAATGCAATATGGACTTACACTAACATAAGTGGGCCTCGGCCACACTCACATAAGAGCCATCGGATAAAATGAAGTGCCTCGAAATCGTGCTGCAGACGCAAACCGAACAATAGCCCTAAGGCATGGAATGACACTAAAATGCAAATTGGACTTACACTAACATGAGAGAGCCTCAGCCTCACTCACATAAGAGGCCGATGGATGAAAATGAAGTGCCTCGAAATCGTGCTGCAGACACGCATAAACCGAACAATGGCATAAAGCATGAAATGACATGGCAAATGATATGCAAACATACTAATGGAATTTCAGCACTGAAATGTAGGGAAAACAGTCGAATCATGGCCAAAGTACACCCGATGCGGAATAGTCCCGAAATCGAATTTAGGCGAAATGGCCTATAGCTATACTAAATATGCACAATTGGTACACGACATGCAAAACAGTAGCAAGGCAGCCCCCAAAATAGCATTTTTACAATAAAAAACATGGCCAAATAGGAAGCATAGATAAGACAACAATGGCATGCAAAAACGGGGGGCAAGAGAGGGTATTGAAACAAGTGATGTATCACGATGCTCAAATGGAAAAATTTCCTTCTACAACATTGATGAGGACCAAAAATATGCATATTTACAGTAGATGACATGCCTCAACTCAGTGTGCAAATATGCTAAGAATGCCATGCAAGAACTAGGATACTATAGGCCATAACATGAGGTACCCCAAACATTCATCCAACCAACAAAGACCCTTCATGAAATATGTCCATAAGATCAAAATAAGACTCTTTCCAGACCTGATGATGGCCGAAAACAGAAGCTAGACAGATCAAACAAATCATGCAATTTTACGGTAAATATGAGAGATTTCAAAGCAAGTGCAAGATAGAGTTACCAAACATGGTTGAGCCCTTCTTCAATGTTGAAGAAGGGATCAAAATGAGCCTACTTACAGTTTATTACATGCCCAGAAACAGATTAAAAATGAGCTAATAATAGCATGCAAAATAATGGCATTCAAAGAGGTATTGAAACAAGTGGTAGTAGCAGGTCCCAAATGGGTAGAACCCATAAGGGAAGATGAAAATAAGCTCAAAAAATGGTCACTTTCAGTTTTGGTCGGAGCTTAAAACAACAAGCAAAGAGGGTAGAAAAATGATACAAAAATGGAGCTCAAAAGGGGAAATAAGTGCTTACCCTTGTAGACCAAAACCTTGGCTGCTTCTAGGACTGAAAATGACGCCTCTTAGCTGCTGGAAAACCCCTCAAGATGCTGGAAATGGAATAGGGGTGGTGGTGCTTGGCGGTGATGAAGGAATGGTGCCAAACTTGGAAGATTTTTGAGAGTTTTGGAGCTTGGAATTATAGAGAGAGAGATACAATATAGGAGCTCTCAAAGGTTTTTTTCCAACCCTTAAAACAGATCTGGAGGGCTGTATTAATAGGCAAAAACGTTTAGAAAAGAGGGGAAAAAGAGGGGAAAAAGGAAACATTTCAAGTTTCCTCCAAAATAAAAGGGAAAGTGGTAGCTACGGGTTTCAAATGGCCGAGAGCCCTTCAAAAAAGTCAAAGAGGGGCTCAAAATAAGACGCTTTGTAGTTTACGACCAAGTCCAACGCAGCCCACAAGTATGCCTAAAATACCGTGCAAAAAGGCCCAAAAAGAGGTAAAAAAGGCAAGTGACAAATGGAGATGTCAAACAGTAAAAGTTCCTTAATCAAACATGAAAAGGACCTCAAAATATGACTATCTCAAGTTTGGGTCGAAGCCCAAAAATGTATAATGAAGGTTCGGGAGCCAAAACACGCAGTTCGAGGCCCCGAAAGTGGGCTGTTAGGCGCCGGAGTGGTGCACGACCACGGTTGGTCTCTCGGACCACAGTGTCCCTAAAAAGGAGTAAATAAGATACATGCCAAAAATCGGGCAAGCGGAGGTGGTTAGGCGGTCCCGAACCGAGGCACACGGCTGACTCCAAAACCGGAGCTCCGAATGGGCAAAATGGCCTATGGCCACGAAATGTAGCCTCGGCCATTGAGAGATGATCTCTGAGACCTCTCCCCCTTCTCAAAGAGAAAGCAGATAAAACCGAGCACAGTTGCAAACCGAGACAAAGCACAAAAGAGTCCGAAGTCAGGAGGCAAGGCTAAATGGCAGACTCTGTAACCCGGAGCACAATATGCAATATCACCAAGCGCTCAATTGATGACGTCTGAGTCTTAAGGTCGGTCAAAAATGGGGTGTCTACAATAGCCCAAGGCAGTTATTTCTAAACAGAAAATAAATGCACCAAATGGATAAATTATCAACATTTGCCTAGGTGAGCGATAAATTAATCCAATTACACCTTTTAATCCCATACCATTCCAATTTGAATATTTCCTATTCAATTTCTCATTTCCCAAAATTAATTATACCAATTAATTTATCATGCAATTAGGGCTTTTTCCCAAATTCACAATACCAACCCTAAGGTTCCTTTTTCATCAACAATCCAACACCAAGTCTATTTTCTAATGTATTACATACATAAGAGTTTATATGTTTAAAAACCCATCTTTTGAAAATTACACAAAGGCCCCAAACTTTCTCAAAATTACCCAACAATCCCAACATATCGAAATACTAAAATCCAAAGACAAAGCTCAGACAGACTACGACCATTTTTTCAAGCACTGAAAGCCAAGTTTGAGTGGGACGAAGAATGCGACCGCGCTCTGGAAAACTTGAAAGAATACATGTCTTCTCCACCACTGCTCGTCACCCCAATACCTGGAGAAGAACTCTTCCTATACCTGGCAGTCTCTCAGCACGCAATTAGCGCAATTTTGGTCCGTGCGGAAGGAATCCAACATATGCCCATCTTTTATGTTAGCAAGACATTGCTGGGTGTCGAAACAAGATACTTGCCACTGGAAAAACTAGCCTTGGCCTTGATGATGGCCTCAAGGAAGTTGTCGCACTACTTTCACGCCCACACCATAGTCGTCCTCACAGCTTTCCCTTTAAAAGCTTTGTTTGAGAGGGCGAACTTTTCTGGGCGAATTTTGAAGTGGGCAGTAGAGTTGGGACAATTCAACATCAAGTTCCAACCCGGAAGCTGAAAAAGGCCCAAGCTTTAGCTGACTTTGTTGCAGAATTTACCCCAGGAAGTCATCATATTTGCCCAGTCAACCTGACTGACACAATCGAACTAGGGATGAAAGTTGACGCCGAAATAGCGCAACCCCTGGTACATGATACTCAGTCAGACTGTAAGGCAGACCAGAATAAAGATAGCAAGAAAGAAGCGAACCATGCCATACCAAGCCAAGACTTACCAACAAATAAAGACTTGGTACAATCAGATAGCAAGGGGCAAACAGCAAACATGGACCTTAAGGAAAACACCAGCAACTAGTGGAAGTTATTCGTTGGAGAGATGTGGAAGCTCTTCGTGGATGGAGCATCCAACCGGCATGGAGCAGGACTCCGCATAGTCCTCATCTCTCCAGGCGTCCTAGTAGTGGAGCAAGCAGTCAACCTGGGCTTCCCAGCATCAAACAACGAAGCAAAGTATGAAGCGCTTCTTGCAGGCCTCAAATCAGCATTATACATGAAGGCCACCGAACTAATGGTTTACAGCGACTCGCAGCTGGTGGTAAACCAAATTTCAGGTGACTACGAAGCAATGGATGACAGGATGGCTAAGTACCAAGAGTTGGTCAGAACAGAGATCAAGAAATTTGAAGTAGTGCGGATAGAACAAATCGGCAGGAAGGAAAACAGCAGAGCAGATGAACTAGCAGGCTTTGCTTCAATGACGGATACTTCCATCCCTCATCCATTATTGATCGACTACTTGCCTAGACCAAGCATTGAAGACCCAGAAGCAGAAGAGGTATGTTGCACCGACCTAGGCCTCTCTTGGATGGATCCCATCATCCTGTTCTTAAAAGACGGCGTCTTACCGGAAGAAAAGAAAGAAGCCAATAGAATTAGAGCAAAGTCATAGAAATTTTGGCTCTCCCATTCTATGGCATTATACAAAAAGTCATTCTCAGGACCGTATCTAAAGTGTGTTCACCCCAGCAAAATGGAAGCATTCTTGTTCGAAATACATGAGAGCGTATGCGGAAGCCATCAAGGGGGAAGGTCATTAGCATATAGGGCAATCTCGCAAGGATATTGGTGGCCTTACATGCAAGCAGACTCAGAGAAATATGTGAAGAAGTGCGAGAAGTATTAAAAGTTCTCACACCAAATACATTAACCTACCAGAGAACTTCTACCCTTAACCAGCCCATGGCCCTTCGCAATGTGGGGCTTGGACATAGTAGAACCACTTCCAACAGCACCAGGCAACAGGAAGTTCTTTCTTGCAGCAACCGACTACTTCACAAAGTGGGTGGAGGCAGAAGCCTTAGCGTCAATCAAGGAAAAAGACGTGAAGAAGTTCGTCTGGCAGAACATCATCACTCGGTTTGGCATACCAAAAGCCCTAATATCAGACAACGGCACTCAGTTTGACGGCAGAATCTTTAGAGGCTTTTGTAAAGAGTACAAGATAGAGTTCTACAATTCTACACCGGCATATCCCCAAGCAAATGGTTAGGCAGAAGCATCAAACAAGGTCATCTTGGATGGATTGAAAAAAAGGCTAGAGAAAGCCAAAGGCAAGTGGGCAGAAGAGCTTCCTCATGTTTTATGGGCTTACCGCACCACACCTCGGCGGTCAACAAGAAAAACTCCATTTTCCTTAGCCTATGGTATAGAGGCAGTAATCCCACTAGAAGTTGACCTCCCCACAATTCGAAGTGAGAATTTTGTTCCTGACTTAAATGGCGAAGCCATAACATTGGAGCTCGACCTTGCAGAGGAAAGAAGAGACAGAGCACTGGTTCACATTGCCTCATACCAACAAGAGTTATCCAGGAAATACAACAAAACAGTGCATCCAAGGCAATTCAAGATCGGAGATTGGGTGCTGCGCAAAGTGATGGGAAACACCATGGTACCGGGGGATGGCAAGTTAGGGCCTAATTGGGAAGGACCTTACAAAGTGGTTGGACTAGCAGGCAAAGGGGTATACCACTTAGAAGATGAGGACGGAAAGACAATTCCCAGGCCATGGAATACTGCCAATCTCAAGTTATTTTATTTTTAGCTTTTTTTTCTTTAAGTATGTGTAATTTTTTTCCTTTCTCAATGAAACAAGTAGTTTCTTTTCAGTATAGACGTTTCCTTCTGTAAAAGTTTGTTTTAATAAGTTAGGTGAGTTAGGGGTATTAAAAATACAGTTGGCCGGAATAACCAACTGCAACCCTTCCTAAGCCCAAGATAAGGATCCAGGCTGCAAGACGTTTGGTCGGAATAACCAAACATTTTATTCTAGGTTGGCTAGAAAAACCAACTTAGAGATTGGCTGGATTAAACCAACACCCTTCCTAAGCCCAGGATAAGGATCTAGGCTGCAGGACGTTTGGTCGGAATAACCAAACATTTTATTCTAGGTTGGCCGGAAAAACCAACTTAGAAGTTGGCTGGATTAAACCAACTCTTAGTACTCTTTAGCCGAAGCAAGGGTATAGGCTGAAGAGTGATTGGCTGGATTAAACCAACTCTTATTACTCTTCAGCCGAAGTAAGGGTATAGGCTAAAGAATGGTTGGCTGGATTAAACCAACTCTTAGTACTCTTCAGCCGAAGTGGGGATATCAGCTAAAGAGTGGTTGGCTGGTATGGCCAGTCTGATTATAAGATTAAGACCGGGATGAACTATCTCGGCAAGAGAATGCACTACATCCAAGACTTCAGTCAGAAAGTAAAATACAAGTATGGAGTTCAACCGAATTAAAAGTTGAAACAAAAAAACAGATTTCATTAAAAATTCAGAGCAAGTACAAAAGGTGGGGCCTTAGCCCGGTCACAATTTCTTTCCAAAAGCAAAGGAAAAAAGAAGAAAGTTACAAAGTCAGTTAAACAAATCATCGAGATCGACATCGATATCAACCCGGAGCCGGTTTCGGCAGAATGCGGTCTCGTTTGGGAGCTTCGGTCTCGATGAGTAGCTTCGTTGGTCGTCTTCGACCATTGGCTCCAACCGGCCCGATCGGCAGGATCATTGACAGCCAGAGTATCATTTGGCACGACTTCTTCTTCATCAATATCTGGGTCCTCGAGAAAATGTTTTGAAGGCGGCGACATATTCCGTCATAGAGCTTGGAATGAAGTATCTTGGGAGTGTTGAAGACCTCGGTCTCTAGACCGTGACCGAAGCTGCTCTGACCGCCCTCAACCGCGCGAAGAAGAGATCATGGCGACTTCACATTGTTTAATGTAAGTCGCCTCCCCCTCCTTGAAACCCCGCAGCTCGGTGTCATCAGCACTCTTCTTCAGCTACTCTATCTCGGCGTGTTTCTTACCTTCAAGTTTTGGAAGTTAGCGCAGATATTTGTCTTTATAGCTGCGACTTTTTGTTTTTCTGCTTGGCCGAGCTAACAAGTCTGGTCGACGACCGTTCTCGGATTTTAGCTCGGCTATTTCTTGCTGGCTTGTTCTAGCTCGGTAGTCTTTTACATCACTTGACGAGCACGCCTTGTAGTCTTACGAAGTTCAAGCACATGCTTGTGAGCGATGTGGCTCTTCTACATGGCCTGCAAAAGAAGGGGGAGGCTTGTAATCAAACCAAGATAAAAGTTGCGCAAATTAGAAAGGTTAAACTGAAGGAGCTACTTACAAGCACCATGGATTTCGTGGCCGAGCAGATGGCCCTTAGTTCGGTTAGATGGCTGTGGTGCTCCATGTCTGCTGGAAGGTAGACACTCTTGGCAAGGTTGAATGCCATTAAGTGGTCTTTTTCAGCGACCACTGAGTCAGTGTCCTGAACATCTCGGTTTTGAAATAAAAGTTTGGGTGCCCACTTGGAGGAGCTGGCTTGGTCGGAGCGCTCCAGTTGCAGGCTCGGTGGAGGGCTTGGTAGAAGAGTGGTTTCGTCCTCATCAACGAGGCGTTGCTCGGTTGTGGTAGTCCGGGCACGCTTGCTGGGGCGTGATGAGGAGGGCTGTTGAGATGGAAGGGCCACCACGGTTTCCTGAGTCTGGTTTGGTGGTAGTACCTCGGCTCGGTTTGTTTCAGTCAAAAGGGCCTTCACTCTATTCCTTTTTGTCATCTCTTCTTCAGCAGTCAGAGGGACTAGATTGATTTGGGGCAAGGTTGGATCCGGTTCAGGAGCGTCTTCAAGCAAGAAATCTGTTACTTTGGCTTTTCGTAGACTACTGTATCTGTACGTCGGTTCAAAATTCAGTAACTTGGCCCAACTTCTTTCAGGGTATCGTAGTGCTGCGCGAAGTGTGGTTAGGTTAGAATGGCGTATAATGACTTAAGGTGGGCGAATCTATATAAAGAAGACAAGCTGTTAGTTCGATTCAAAAATAGAAAATGAAATAAAGAGGCATGCAAAATAGCGAAGTGATATCTGGGGTTCCTTTGTCCCGATTTATTCTCGACACAGGATCCAGGCTTGGTGATCTTCAAAATTCCCAGATACCCAGAAAAATCATCATCGTTCAAGTCTTTATCCGGTGTATCCTTTCTGATTTTCTCTCGGCGTGATTCTTAGATAATAGACCCACCATCTTCTTTTGATCCTATAGATCTTGATGGAAGAGTTCGGCTAAGCCGAGGTTAATGCCAGCACGACGATTTAGTTCGGCTATACCATTTATTATACGGTATGAGTTTGTGGAAAGCTGGGTTGGGCATATCCTAGTTTGCCTAAGAAATTCACAAAGCAAGGATTGAACAGGAAATCTTAGACCGGTTTCTATTATGGATAGAAGGGTAAAAGGTACAAAGCCCTGGTTTCCCCATGGTGTGATATCTTGATCGGCTAGGGTGAGGTGAACATCGTCAGGGATGTTATAATCCTTTCGGAATTCAGCCATTCCACCAGGTGTGTTCACTAAAAACCTATACTTCCCCATTTATGTTTTAAAGTTATGTATAAATTAAAGCCGAGTGTTAGCTCGATTAGAAGATTGTCTTGAGTAACTTCGGTTGGCGTTCAAAGGAGTGCACAGGCAACCTAAGTGCGCAAAGTGAAAAACAAAGGTGTTAAGCACAGATCGTTGGACCGTGCTAAAAGAAATAAAGACAAGATAAGTGTAGTCCTAGCTCGACTATGCGTAATGCTGTGGATCATAGCCCGATTTGTGCAAGTTGTATGTTATCTCGGTTTGTGTAAATTGTTTGTTATCTCGGTTTGCATGGGGTTTTTAGCCGGTTGAGCTTCTAGGGCGACTTTCTTAGTTCGGTCTAAACTAAGAAATTTGGTTTAGCCCCAAGATATAGCTCGATGGGGATTAGGGCTTTCAAGCACACTATTATTGTGAGCGTATGCAGTTGATAGCCATTTGGGTAAAACAAAAGGAGGTTTTACTTATTGAAACTAGTGGCATGACATGAAGTGTTAGTTCGGTTGGCTAGTCTGGCTAGATTGACATCCACTACAAACAACTTCCTAGTTCGATTATATTATGATTTTGGATCAAAACAAGTGTTTCTCATATTATTTCTTGAATCAGAATGGTTCTATTACTAAGTTTTTGCAGAAAACACAAAGCTAAGCAGAAAATGGAAGCAGACATAGTATGTTTTGAAAAACATGTAATGTATTGCAAAAAAGGTGCAAAATCAACCAAAAGGAGTTAGAAGGTTGAGTTACTTACCAGATTATGGCAGAAAAATCGAAGATGGAAGCAATGACAGTGAAGAACACGAACTCAGCAAAATGAAGGGTTGAAGAAATAGAGACGAAAGAGAGAGAAGGAATAGTGTGAGAATGATTCAAAATGCTAGGGTTTGTTTTGTGAAAGAGAAAGGACAAAAAAGGGCGGGACTGTTCAAAAAACGCGAGATACGAAGACGGCGTGATTTGCCTCCAACCAATAAGAGTATGCCACGTGTCATTGGAATAAGAAGCGATTCAGTTGCTGTGATTGAAGAGACGTTTTGGCCGAACAGGTACAGCCCGGTGTGAGTTTAGCTCGGCTGGAAAGGCTAAAAGGGTTTTCTAGCTCGGCTGGAAAGGATTAAAAATTTAGCTCAGCTGGAAAGGCTAAAAGAGTTTTTAGCTCGGCTGGAAAAGCTTAAAAGCTTAGCTCGGCTGGTAGGCAAAGTAATCCCTATCATGCTGCACAGATGGAATTAAGGGGCAATTGAGAGGGTAATTTATATGAAATTTGGGCGAAATGGGTAATGGGCGTTATGGACCAACAAGTCGAAGGGTGAGTAAAAGGTCAAAAAGTTGCTCCAGTCCGCAAGAGGTGTAAAGTTACTCCGGTCCGCGAGAAGCTTGAAGTTACTCTGGTCCCAAAGAGCTTACAGGTGAGTTCGGTTGTCACGCACAAAGTTATACCGGCCGGGACCGGAGTATTGGTTATACCGGTCAAGACATACCATGGTCAAACGTTGGGAGAGCCGAAGTAAGAGCAGGGAATATGAAGAGCCGAGCTAAAGTTATCTCGGTCTAATCTGCGGCTAAGCATAGCCATGCTTACCTCGGTCATACTGAAGTCTGACCATAGTAAAACCATCTCACTTGGTTTATGCAGTAAGGGGGTGTTGAAGGATAAGCATTATCTTTCAGGAGTATGAATCCTACGAGGACTCTATATGGAGGAGTAAAAGTCCTACTAGGATTGTGCCACACGGAACCTACAAAAGCTCACAAACATCACCTATGGACAGGTAACATAACTTTGATTTCTAAATACACAGAGCTTTTGTCTTCTTGTCTAATTTGCTGACTTAGACATCGGAGAGGTTTCCGGCACACACCCGTCGGCTAGCTCACGTTTGTGTTTTTAGGGAGTGAAACGACGACGCACGGAGGAGCACAGACTTGATCAATAGGATTATACGAAAAGGTTTATTTCTTTCCCGTACAGAGCTCAAATGGAGAAGATGAAGAAATTCAAAGTGCTCCAAATCAACAATTTCTCGGATCAAAATGTAGCCCTCGACGATCAATACACTTTTTACAAAGGCACCAAGGGAGTGGAACACTCTAACTAGATCAAACCCTAGAGAGAAGGGAGATACTAGAGAGAGAAGCTCTCAAAAGTGTTTTTAGAAAGTAAGAGAGAGAGAGAGTGAATGTAAAAAGTGATTTAAAAATGCCTAGCTGCCAACTGATATACGACACTCCCGCTCTAGCGGAGAATATAACGCTCGAGCGTCAAGCACAAAAATCTGGACACGCTCGAGCGCAAGAAGGCCCGCTCGAGCGCCAAGACACAAGAATAAAATACATCCGCTCGAGCGCGAAAACCAGTCCGCTCAAGCGTAGATTTCCCCCTCCCAAGACTTTTACAGACAAGGCACTACCCGCTCGAGCGCCAACATATCCGCCCGAGCGCGACCTACTCGAGCGTAAAGAAACCCGCTCGAGCGTGAAAAACACACCTGCAGAAGTTTTGCAAAGGCACGAAATACTGGGAGTGTGTAAACCCCACTCGAGCGCAAGAAGGCCCGCTCGAGCGGACAACCAAAAACCAAACTCCGCTCGAGCGCAGAATGACCCGCTCGAGCGTAACACCAAAAACCTAGGCAACTACACTTGAGACCAAAACTTAACCTACCTGTTCGAAATACGCCCAACACATCCTAAAACTCAAACATAAGGAATTAAAGGATGATAACAAGGTATACAACCACCAACTCCACGGAACCAAAGTCCGGAGTACAACAAATACAGAAAGGGAAAACTGGAATTGCTATAACCTTCCCCCCTTAAAGAATTTCGTCCCCGAAATTAAATACAAGTTTTTCAAAAACAAGATTTTCTCAATTCCCAACATTATTACAATGCGAAATTCAACAACTCGACCCATTACCGGTCATCTCATCTCTTTTCAAGAGGCAAATTACAACATTTCTCACAATATGCATGATAGATATGCATTCCCTGAAATTCCACATTGCACAATTCTATATCATATTCAATATTCACGATATGTTTTCATTTCTACAATACATTCAACATATGCAATGTTACGTTAAACTTCCATTTCAAGGAAAGTTTCAAAATACTTCCATTAACCAAAACATATACCATGTTTTACAACTTAAGACATATAAAATGCTCTTAAAGTTCAACAATATTTCAAAATCTCAATACATGATTATGCATCAACAAACATGTTCGGATATTTCTCACGGACCTCTAACTCACATTCCCAAGTGGCTTCTTCCACTTCGTGATGCTTCCACAAAACCTTTACCAAAGGAATAGTCTTGCCCCGTAAGACTTGATCCCGCCTATCCAAGACCCGAACTGGTCTCTCCTCATACGAGGCATCCTCATCTACCTCTAAGTCGGTCCAATCCAACACGTGTAATGGATCCGGCTCGTACTTCTGAAGCACACTAACATGAAAGACGTCATGAACCCCGGACAACTGCGGTGGCAAAGCCAAACGATAAGCAATCTCCTCAATCCTCTCAAGGATCTCAAAGGGACCGATAAACCGAGGGGATAACTTCCCACTCTTCCCAAACCTCATCAAACCTCGCATCGGTGATATTTTCAAGAAAACATGATCACTCGTTTCAAATGCCAAAGGCCTCCTCCTACGGTCGGTATAACTCTTTTGGTGACTCTGGGCTGTAACAAGCCTCCTATGGATAAGCTCAACTTTCTCCGTCGTGTCCCTCACCAACTCCAGGCCCAACAAAGGTGCATCACCCACCTCGGCCCAACAAACTGGAGACCTACAAGGTCGGCCATACAAGGCCCCAAACGGTGCCATACCGATGCTCGACTGAAAACTGTTGTTGTAGGAAAACTCCACCAAGGGTAAGTGCCTCTCCCACGTCCCACTAAAGTCAAGGACACAACCTCGAAGCATATCCTCAAGGATCTGGATAGAACGCTCGGACTGCCCGTCAGTCTGAGGATGATAAGTCGTACTAAAGGTCAACTTAGTATCCAAGGCACTCTGCAAACTCTGCCACAATCTAGCAGTAAAACGAGGGTCTCTGTCCGAGACGATCGTCACTGGGACCCCGTGCAACCTCACCGTGTCTCGAATATAGAAGTCGGCCAGAAAATCTACCGAATCTCTCACACGCATAGGGATAAAGTGCGCCGACTTAGTCAATCTGTCTACAACCACCCAAATAGCATCACTACCCCGCTGAGTCCTCGGAAGACCTACAACGAAATCCATAGTGACATGCTCTCACTTCCACTCAGCAATAGGCAAGGGTTGTAACAAACCCGCTGGCCTCTGATGCTTGGCCTTCACTTGCTGACAAGTGAGGCACTTAGACACAAACACTGCCACATCCTTCTTCATACCCCGCCACCAAAACTGGCAACCCAAATCTCGATACATCTTAGTGCCTCCCGGATACACCATAAGGCGTGAATGGTGAAACTCTCGGAGTACCTCCTCTCGACAAGACTCCGGCACAAACAAACGGTCTCGGTATCACACACTCTGGTCGGGATACACAGACTAACCCTTCTCAACTTTCCCACTGGAGATCTTCTCT
The DNA here is from genome assembly GCA_025200525.1 of Camellia lanceoleosa. Classification (NCBI taxonomy): domain Eukaryota; kingdom Viridiplantae; phylum Streptophyta; class Magnoliopsida; order Ericales; family Theaceae; genus Camellia; species Camellia lanceoleosa. The sequence continues at coordinate 94,198 of JANUSC010000382.1, forward strand.
CGAAGGGATTCTACCTCAAGGTCACCTCGCTGTGCCTCTAACACTCGACTCACAAGTGTAGGCTGTGCAACAACGGAAGACAAGGTCGCAGCCTCGGCAGATTCGCCCAAAAGCAAATCGAACTCGCCAAGTGCCCCCAACATCTCCCACTCCCGGATGGCTACACAAGCTACATCACTAATGGATTTTCTGCTAAGGGCATCGGCCACAACATTGGCCTTCCCCGGGTGATAGTGCAACTCAAAATCATAGTCCTCAATGAATTCCATCCACCTTCTCTGCCTTAAATTCAAGTCTCTCTGTGTGAACAGATACTTCAAACTCTTATGGTCCGAGAACACCTCGAACCTCTCACCATAAAGGTAGTGCCTCCAAATCTTCAAGGCAAAGATCACTGCTGCTAACTCTAGGTCATGTGTAGGGTAATTCTTCTCGTGTATTTTCAACTGACGTGAGCCATAAGCTACCACTTTCCCCTCTTGCATCAACACACAACCCAAACACTCTCGTGAGGCATCACAATAAACCGCATAACCCAACCCTCTCTTCGGAATAATCAAGACCGAAGCGGTGGTCAATCTAATCTTCGACTCTTGGAACGACTTTTCACAAGTCTCACTCCATACAAACTTGACCCTTTTCCGCGTCAACCTAGTCAACGGCGAAGCTAGCCTGGAGAAATCTTTCACAAACCGGCGGTAATACCCAGCTAATCCCAGAAAACTGCGGATCTCAAAAACACTCTTAGGCTGTGCCCAATCTTGCACTGCCTCGACCTTGGATGTATCTACAGACACCCCTTTCCCAGATACCACATGGCCTAAGAACTTGACTTCTCCTAGCCAGAACTCGCACTTCCCAAACTTGGCATACAGCCTATGGGCTCTGAGCAACTCAAGCACCACTCTCAAGTGTCCCTCGTGCTCCTCCTCCGAAGGTGAATAAATCAGAATGTCGTCCACGAAAATGACCACAAATCGATCTAAGAATTCCCGGAAGATCTGGTTCATCAAGTCCATAAAGACTGCCGGTGCATTGGTGAGCCCAAAATGCATCACCAGAAACTCATAGTGGCCATACCGCGTACGAAATGCCGTCTTCGGAATATCCACCCCCCTGACCCTCAACTGGTGGTAACCCGATCTCAAGTCTATCTTAGAGAAACAACGGGAACCCTTCAACTGGTCAAACAAATCATCTATACGGGGCATAGGGTACTTATTCTTAACCGTAGCCCGATTCAACTTCTGGTAATCGATACAAAGTCTTAAGGCACCATCTTTCTTTTTAGCATAGAGGGCCGGTGCTCCCCACGGTGAAACACTAGGGCGAATGAAGCCCTTATCTAGCAATTCCTGGAGCTGAATCTTCAACTCACTCAACTCGGCTGGGGCAAAACGATAAGGTGCCATAGAAATCGGCGCTGTGCTGGGCACTAAATCAATAGAGAACTCGATCTCTCGGTGAGGTGGCAAACTAACGAGATCCTTGGGAAAAAATCCGAATACTCACAAACCACTCTCGGTAATACAATCTGGGTCTCATCACACTCACCACTCATGAAGCTAGCTAGAAGACCACTAAGCTCACTCCGCCCTCGCGGATCATACACCGGTGGTAACACACTACCAACCCGATCCCCCAAGAAATGGAAACACTCCCCGCTCAAGGTACATACTGTGACCCTCTGGTGGTAGCAATCGATAACAGCCCGGTATGACGATAGCCAGTCTATACCCAAAATAACATCAAAACCCATCATGGGCATAACCACAAAAGGAAACGGAAGCCGACGATCAGAGACCTCTATATCACAACCTCTACATCCGTGTTTCAAAATCAATTCACCCCCAACAGGTGATACAACACATATAGGAGATGCTAACTGTGCCAACTTCAATTCCAAAACAGATGCAAATGTAGCAGATACAAAGGAATGAGATGCACCCGTATCGATCAATACACTGGCAACCGAAGGTAAAACGTAAAGGTACCTCTCACAACTGATGGAGTCGGTACTAGGTCCTACGCGGTAACAGCATACACGCGCCTTGTAGGCCCTGATCCACCTGCTCACCCCTAAGAGCATAAGATCACTGCCAGTTGGGATGACGAAGCTCCCGGATTGGCCCTCGAGGCCTGCACAGACTAAACTGGCTGAAAACTCTACGTCTGCCTGGAACCAGAAACTCCCGAAGTGGCACTCAACTGCGGGCAAAACCTCTTCAGGTGTCCAGGCTGACCACACTAATAACAAGACAAAGGCTGGCCTCTGCCCTGACTCTGGCTCTGAGGTCAAGCCGAAGAAGAAGTAGCTCACTGACTTCCTCCTTTCTGCGGGCAAACCGAAGACTTGTGGCCCAGCTGACCACACTTAAAACAGGCGATATCTCCCTGGTTGCGTCTCCCCGAGCCTACACTCGGCACTGGAAAGGTCGATCTACCAACACCACCACGAGGCTGGCGAGGGTCAGAACCCCTCTGTCTCCTGCCATCACCCTGACCATCTTGGCCCCTCTTGGAGCCTCTCTACCCCTCCTCCTCCTCCTGCATCATGATCTCCATATGGGCTGCAGCATCAACCAAACGTCCATAGTCTCGAGTCATAGAACCCCCAACTCTCATCTTGAGGCCACCCCTCAACTTTCGCTCAAACTCAATACAGCGGCGTTCCTCGGGCGCCACCAGTTCAGGTGCAAACCTGGACAAACTAGTGAAAGCAGCCTCAAACTCGGCCACAGATAAACTTAGCTGCTTGAGCTAGCAAAACTAGTCTCTCAGTTTCTCTCTGACAGTTGGAGATAAATACTTCTCCTGGAAAGCATCCAAAAAGGCCTCCCACGTGCCACCAATACGACCCTTCGTGTACTTCCACCACTGACCAAGATCTCCTTGTGGAAAGATGCCAAGGTCACTTTCAATGCTCCGTCCTCGATGCCAAATATCTCAAACATCTTACTCATTTGCTCCAACCACTCGTCAGCCTTAAGTGGCTCCTTCGGATTCCCAATAAACTCGTCTGGATTAGACCAGAAGAACTCCCTCTTCAAGAAGGAAGGCCCTGCATCAATAACCGGGGCCTGCACCTGAGCCTGAACTGGATTCTCAGCTCTGAGAATTCCCATAGACTTCCTCAAAGCATCGGCTATCCTACGGGCTAAAACGCCCATAGCCTCCTAACCTACTGGCTCGGCCACATTGGCTTGGCCAACCCCTTCCTGCTACGCCGGAATATCATCCGGTAAAGGCATCTCTTGCCTACCACGCCTACCATGTCTACCTCCTCGTCCTCGTCCTGACATCCTAATAAAGGTAACGAAGAACATTAGCACATTCACAAATGTGCCGAAGCTACAACACTCGCGTCCTAATGCATGGACAACTGTAATTCATTCCACGTAAGCACATGATCACATAAGCACTTACGAATTTCATTTCAGGATAATGATAGTCCCGAGGCGTTACTAGAGTTCCGGTTAGAAACAGCATTGATCAAGTGCTTTTCCAACAAGACTCACAGAAACCCAAGGATCCAGTCAACATCCTAGAAACTAAATCCCATACCCAAGTAGTCACATAAACATGTTATCACATAAGCACATAACATTACACATAAGTCTCTAACAAGCGAGACAAACCCATTGTGATACTAATCACTTCCCACGTACCCAAAGTATTCGAACCCGATGCCTCGATACCAAGTTGTAACGCCCTTAAAATAAACCCATAAATCATCCAACAATAGCAGGCTTAGACATAAGAGAATGAAGCATAAATATATTCCATCAGAGTAATCATTACAAAATGTATTACATGTTGACAACAAAAGTAAATGCCCTATGGGCTTACAACTTTCCAAGTCAACACTTGGTTACAAAAAGAGAGTGCTAACTCTATACAAAGAAAGCCCTTGGCTTGATATACATGTAATACAACAAAACAACAAAAGGAGTCCCAGCCACTAAGCCTCCCAAGCTACGTCCTTGGAGTTGGCATGCTACCTGTACCTGAAAATGATGTCCCATATAGGGTGAGCCACAACCCAGTAGAAATATACTAAACCAACTATAAACAATGACTAAAATAATAGCATTCAACTGATGGTCCATACTTATATTCCAACCCATGCCATATTACAGTTTCATGACAATCATGCCCAAGTTACATTTCAGTTTCCATTTCTTATTCAACTTTCAGTTTGAAAACAAGGCTCGGAACCTGGCCCAAATAACTTAATGAGATTAAAACTCATCACTCAATTACTTTCAAAGTTCATGACAGATACACATTTTGGTGTTGTATCAATAACGCATAAAACCACTTTCATACGTCACAAACAATACACATTGTAGTGCTGTATCAATATAACAAAACACTTCCATACTTCACAACTGATACACATTGTAGTGTTGTATCAATAAAACAAAACACTTCCATACTTCACAACTGATACACATTGTAGTACTGTATCAATATCAAACAATCTCTGGTTTAGAGGTCCATCCCCTATCTTCTCCTAAACCGTGGAGTACATCTCCTATCTCCCCCCACACAACACAATGTATATAAACAATTTATCATATACATGTTCCATCATTCAATACACAATTTCGATGTATTAAACCAATCGCTACACTCGATAGCCTACTCAATTGATTAGTTTTAGTTTGCCTAATCATCATGCATTGTCTACAACAATCCAGACTATCCTTCACTGATAGCTCAAGGCAGTTATTTCTAAACATAAAATAAATGCACCAAATGGATAAATTATCAATATTTGCCTAGGTGAGCGATAAATTAATCCAACTACACCCTCTAATACCATACCATTCCAATTTGAATATTTCCTATTCAATTTCTCATTTCCCAAAATTAATTATACCAATTAATTTATCATGCAATTAGGGCTTTTTCCCAAATTCACAATACCAACCCTAAGATTCCTTTTTCATCAACAATCCAACACCAAGTCCATTTTCCAATGTATTACATACATAAGAGTTTATATGTTTGAAAACCCATCTTTTGAAAATTACACAAAGGCCCCAAACTTTCTCAAAATTACCCAACAACCCCAACATATCGAAATACTAAAATGCAAAGACAAACCTCATAAGATGGAGTAGGAAATCCCTACGTCGAAGTTAGAGATCAAATGGAGAAGATGAAGAAATTCAAAATGCTCCAAATCAACAATTTCTCGGATCAAAACGTAGCCCTCGACGATCAACACACTTTTTACAAAGGCACTAAGGGAGTGGAACACTCTAACTAGATCAAACCCTAGAGAGAAGGGAGATCCTAGAGAGAGAAGCTCTCAAAAAGTGTTTTTAGAAAGTAAGAGAGAGAGAGAGTGAATGTAAAAAGTGATTTAAAAATGCCCAGCTGCCAACTGATATACGACACTCCCGCTCTAGCGGAGAATATAACGCTCGAGTGTCAAGCACAAAAATCTGGACACACTCGAGCGCAAGAAGGCCCGCTCGAGCGCCAAGACACAAGAATAAAATACATCCGCTCGAGCGTGAAAACCAGTCCGCTCGAGCATAGATTTCCCCCTCCCAGGACTTTCACAAACAAGGCACTACCCGCTCGAGCGCCAACATACCCGCTTGAGCGCGACCTTTCGGCGTAAAGAAACTCGCCGGCGTGAAAAACACACCTGCAGAAGTTTTGCAGAGGCACGAAATACTGGGAATGTGTAAACCCAGCTCGAGCGCAAGAAGGCCCGCTCGAGCAGACAACCAAAAACCAAACTCCGCTCGAGCGCAGAATGACCAGCTCGAGCGTAACACCAAAAACCTGGGCAACTACACTTGAGACCAAAACTCAACCTACCTGTTCGAAATACGCCCAACATATCCTAAAACTCAAACATAAGGAATTAAAGGATGATAACAAGGTATACAACCACTAACTCCACGGAACCAAAGTCCGGAGTACAACAAATACAGAAAGGGAAAACTGGAATCGCTATAAGAAACCACTATACCTTAACGATCTATTTGCAAATTGAATAAAAAAGGAAGTTAAATAGAAAACAAAATTGAATAAAAATGGAAGTTGAATAAAAATAAAAATGGAAGCTCTTTCAAAGAAACCACTATACCTTAACGATCTAGTTGAATAAAATGGAAGTTGAATAAAAATTAAAATGGATGTCGATAAAATTAAAAATGGAGGTTCATTCAAGAAGCCACTATATCTTAACTACTATTTGGAAATTAAATAAAACCACTATACCTTAACGATTTACTTGGAAATTAAATAAAAAATGAAATTGAATAGAAAAGGAAGTTGAATAGAGAAGGAAGTTGCATAAAATTAACAATGGAAGTTCATTTAAGAAACCACTATACCTTAACGATCTATTTGGAAATTAAATAAAAAAGGAAGTTGAATAGAAAAGAAATTGAAAAAAAGGAAGTTGAACAAAAATAAAAGTGGAAATTGCATAAAATTAACAATGGAAGTTCAAGTTCATTCGAGAAACTACTATATCTTAACAATCTATTTGGAAATTAAGTAAAAAATAAGTCGAACAGAAAAGGAAATTGAATAAAAATGGAAGTTGAATAAAAGTAAAAATGGAAGTTGCATAAGATTAACAATGGAAGTTTATTCAAGAAACCACTATACCTTAACGATCTATTTGGAAATTAAATAAAAAAGGAAGTTGAATAGAACATGAAATTAAATAACAATGGAAGTTGAATAAAAATAAAAATGGAAGTTCCGTAAAATTTAAAATTGAAGTTCATTCAAGAAACAATATACTTTAACGATCTATTTGGTAATTAAATAAAAAAGGAAGTTGAATAGAAAATGAAATTGAATAAAAATGGAAGTTGAATAGAAAATGAAATTGAATAAAAATGGAAGTTGAATAAAAAGATCGTTAAGGTATAGATCATTAAGATCCTTTTCTATTCAACTTCCATTTTTATTCAATATCTTTTTCTATTCAACTTTCTTTTTTATTTAATTTCCAAATAGATCGTTAAGGTATAGTGGTTTCTTGAATGAACTTCCATTTTTAATTTTATGCAACTTCCATTTTTATTCAATTTCCTTTTCTATTCAACTTCTTTTTTTATTTAATTTCCAAATAGATCGTTAAGGTATAATGATTTCTTAAATGAGCTTCCATTGTTAATTATTCAATTTCCTTTTCTATTCAATTTCATTTTCTATTCGACTTTCTTTTTTATTTAATTTCCAAATAGATCGTTAAGGTATAGTGATTTCTTGAATGAAATTTCATTTTTAATTTTATGCAACTTCTTTTATTTAATTTTCAAATGAAAATAAAAAGTAAATTGACTACAAAAGGACATTGAATAAAAATTGAAGTTGAATAAAAATAAAAATGGAAGTTGAATACAAATGGAAGTTGCATCAAATTAAAAATGTAAGTTCATTTAAGAAACCAATATACCTTAAAAATGGAATTCAATAAAAAAGGAAGTTGCATAAAATTAACATTGGAAGTTCATTCTAGAAACCACTATACCTTAACGATCTATTTCGAAATTAAGTAAAAAATGAAGTTGAATAGAGAAGGAAATTGAATAAAAATGGAGTTGAATAAAATTAAAAATGGAAGTTGCATAAAATTGGATAAAATCGGAAGATGAATAAAAATAAAAATAGAAATTTATTCAAGAAACCACTATACCTTAACGATTTATTTGGAAATCACGTAAAAATGGAAGTTTATTCAATAAACCACTACAACTTAACGATCTATTTGGAAATTAAATAAAAAATGAAGTTGAATAGAATATAAAACTAAATAAAAATGGAAGTTGCATAAAACTAAAAATGGAAGTTCATTCAAGAAACCACTATACCTTGACGATCTATGTGGAAATTAAATAAAAAAAGAAGTTCAATAGAAAAGGAAATTGAATAAAAATGTAAGTTGAATAAAAATGGAAAAGGAAGTTGCATAAAATTAACAATGGAAGCCCATTCAAGAAACCACTATACCTTGACGATCTATGTGGAAATTAAATAAAAAAGAAGTTGCAACTTCCATTTTTATTTGTATTCAACTTCCATTTTTATTCAATTTCCTTTTCTGTTCAACTCCTTTTTTATTTAATTTTCAAATGAACTTCCATTGTTAATTTTATGCAACTTCCATTTTTATTTTTATTCATCTTCCATTTTATTTAATTTCCAAATAGATTTTTCTTTTTCTATTCAACTTCATTTTTTTATTTAATTTTCAAATAGATCGTTAATGTATAGTGGTTTTCTTGAATGAACTTCCATTGTTAATTTTATGCAACGTCCATTTTTATTCAACTTCCATTGTTAATCTTATGCAACTTCCATTTTTATTTTTATTCAACCTTCATTTTTTATTTAATTTCCTTTTCTATTCAACTTCCTTGTTTTATGCAACTTCCATTGGTTTTTTTAATAAACTTCAATTTTTAATTTTATGCAATTTCCATTTTTATTCAATTTCCTTTTTTATTTACTTTCCAAATAGACCGTTAAGGTATAGTGGTTTCTTGAATGAACCTCCATTTTTAATTTTATGCAACTTCTATTTTTTTTTTCTATTCAACTTCTTTTTTTATTTAATTTCCAAATAATTCACACATAAGGTTTCTTGAAAAAAGGATGTTGAATAGAAAATGAAATTGAATAAAAATGGAAGTTGAAGAAACCACTATACCTTAACGATTTATTTGTTTTTTAATTTCCAAAAAGATCGTTAAGTTATAGTGGTTTCTTGAATGAACTTCAATTTGTAATTTTATGCAACTTCTATTTTTATTTTTATTCAACTTCTATTTTTATTGAATTTCCTTTTCTATTCAACTTCTAGTTTTATCCAATTTCCTTTTCTATTCAACTTTTTTTTTTATTTAATTTCTAAATAAATTGTTAAGGTATAGTAGTTTCTTGAATGAACTTCCATTTTTATTCAATTTCCATTTCTATTCAACTTCCTTTTTTCTTTAATTTCCAAATAGACCGTTAAGGTATAGTGGTTTCTTGAATAAACTTCCAATGTTAACGATTTTTATATTTATTCAACTTCCATTTTTATTCAATTTCCATTTTTATTCAACTTCTATTTTTATTGAATTTCCTTTTCTATTCAACTTCTAGTTTTATCCAATTTCCTTTTCTATTCAACTTTCTTTTTTATTTAATTTCCAAATAAATCATTAAGGTATAGTGGTCCCTTGAATGAACTTCCATTTTGATTCAATTTCCATTTCTATTCAACTTCCTTTTTTCTTTAATTTCGAATAGACCGTTAAGGTATAGTGGTTTCTTGAATGAACTTCGATTTTTATTTTTAGTCAACTTCCATTTTTATTCAATTTCCATTTTTATTCAACTTCTATTTTTATTGAATTTCCTTTTCCATTCAATTTCTTTTTTTATTTAATTTCCAAATAGATCGTTAAGGTATAGTGGTTTCTTGAATGAACTTCCAGTTTTATTTTATGCAACTTCCATTTTTATTTTTATTCAACTTCCATTTTTAATTTTATGCAACTTCCATTTTTATTTTTATTCATCTTCCATTTTTATCCAATTTCCTTTTCTATTCAACTTCCATTTTTATTTAATTTCCAAATAGATCGTTTTGGTATAGTAGTTTCTTGAATGAACTTCCATTGTTAATTTTATGCAACTTCCATTTATATTTTTATTCAACTTACTTTTTTATTTAATTTCCAAATAGATCGTTAAGGTATAGTGGTTTCTTAAATGAACTTACATTGTTAATTTTATGCAACTTTCATTTTTACTTTATTCAACTTCCATTTTTATTCGATTTATTTTTCTATTCAACTTCATTTTTTTATTCAATTTCCAAATAGATCATTAAGGTATAGTGGTTTCTTGAATTAACTTCCATTGTTATTTTTATGCAACTTCAATTTCCATTTTTATTCAATTTCTATTTTTATTCAACATCCATTTTTATTCAATTCTATTTTCTATTCAACTTCCTTTTTTATTTAATTTCTAAATAGATCGTTAAGTTGTAGTGGTTTCTTGAATGAATTTCCATTGTTAATTTTATGCAACTTCCATTTTTATTCAATTTCCTTTTACATTAAACTTCCTTTTTATTTAATTTCCAAAAGATCGTTAAGTTATAGTGGTTTATTGAATGAACTTCCATTGTTAATTTTTACGCAACTTCCATTGTTAATCAACTTCCTTTGTTTTTTAATTTCCATTTCTGTTCAACTTCCGATTTTATCCAATTTCCTTTTCAGTTCAACTTCCTTTTTTCTTTAATTTCCAATAGATCGTTAACGTATAGTGGTTTCTTGAATGAACTTCCATTCTATTTGTATTCAACTTCCATTTGTATTCAATTTCCTTTTATTTTTATTTTTATATAGCTTGCATTTTGATTCAACATCCTTTTTTATTCAACTTTCATTTTTATTTGATTTCCAAATAGATTGTTAAGGTAAAGTGGTTTTTTGAATAAACTTCAATTTTTAATTATATGCAACTTCCATTTATATTTTTATTCAACTTCCATTTTTATTCAATTTCCTTTTCTATTCAACTTCATTTTTTATTTGATTTCCAAATAGACCGTTAAGGTATAGTGGTTTCTTGAATGAACTTCCATTTTTATTTTTATTCAACTTCCATTTTTAATTTTATGCAACTTCCATTTTTATTTTTATTCAATTTCCTTTTCTATTCAACTTCCTTTTTAACTTAATTTCCTGATAAATCGTTAAGTTATAGAGGTTTCTTGAAAGAACTTCCATTTTTAATTTTATGCAACTTCAATTTTTATTTTTATTCGACTTCAATTTTTATTCAATTTCCTTTTCTATTCAACTTCCTTTTTTATTTAATTTCCAAATAGATCATTGAGGTATAGTCGTTTCTTGAATGAACTTCCATTTTAATTTTATGCAACATCCATTTTTAATTTTATTCAACTTGCATTTTTATTCAATTTCCTTTTCTATTCAACTTCATTTTTAATTTAATTTCCAAATAGATCGTTAAGGTATAGTGGTTTCTTGAATGAACTTCCATTGTTAATTTTATGCAACTTCCATTTTTATTTAATTTGCAAATAGATCGTCAAGGTATAGTAGTTTCTTGAATGAACTTCCATTTTTATTCAATTTCCTTTTTTATTTAACTTCAATTTTTATTTTTATTCAACTTCCATTTTTAATTTTATGCAACTTCCATTTTTATTCAATTTCCTTTTCTATTTAACTTCCTTTTTTATTTATATTCGACTTCAATTTTTATTTTTATTCAACTTCCATTTCTATTGAACTTACATTGTTAATTTTATGCAACTTCAATTTTTATTTTTATTCAACTTTAATTTTTATTTAATTTCCAAATATATCGTTAAGGTATAGAGGTTTCGTCAACGAACTTTCATTTTTAATTTTATACAACTTCCATTTGTAGTTTTATGCAACTTCCATTTTTATTCAACGTCTATTTTTATTCAATTTCCTATTCTATCCAACTTCCTTTTCTGTTTTTATTTTATTCAACTTCCTTTTCTATGCAACTTCCATTTTTAATTTTATTGAATTTCAATTTTTATTCAATTTCCTTTTCTATTCATCATCCTTTTTTACTTAATTTTCAAATAGATCGTTAAGGTATAGTGGTTTCTTCAATGAACTTCCATTTTTAATTTTATTCAACTTCAATTTCAGGCAACTTCCACTACAACAAAATGATACTTTAATGACAAAATCACTTCGTCTCCAATAGTGAAATTTTCGTCACCACGTTCGTCATCAATTCGTCGTCACTAAAAGTACCCGGTGACGAAAATTTATTTTGTCACCTATTATTGGTATTTGGTAACGAAATATTTCGTCACTAAATGTTAAATATTTTGTCACCTATAACATCCATTTCGTCACCAAAATTAAATAAAATTTTATTATATTTATTTTGGGTGACAAAATATTTCGTCATTAAAAATAGTGATAAAATTTTTAGTGACGAAAATATCGTCACCAAAAGATGGAAAAAGAAGACCCTTTAGTGACGAAAACTTTTTGTCAACAAATATTTTAATTTACTGATGAAATAGTGAATGTGTGTGTGAAATTATTTGTTGGGATTAAAAAGTTTTAGCGTCAATTTTTTAAATCGCCAATAATAAATAAATTTTAAAAATTGAGAGGGTTATATTTGCAATTTATATATTTTTTTCAATAAACAATACCTATACGTTTTAATAATCTATTAAATAAAATATCTAATACAAATCAATATAAAATTAAACTGTTCATTATCATAAAACAACCCAAGCAAAATGCATGTCTCATAGTATCAAGAAATTAATATATAACATCCAAACTATAACATCAATTTTAGTAAAATCAAAAACTACAACACAATCAAAATAACTTGTGCATTTTAATAACTTGCTAAATATAATATCCATTACAAATCATTACAAAAACCTGTTCATTTGGTAATATCAACAAAAACCTGTTCATTTTAATCTATTCAACAAACTATCAACAAAAAGATAAGATCCATCACAATATAATCATAACCTACAACAACATAGTCAAAATACATGTTTGGTAATATTAACAAAAAGTACAACTACACTGTGATGGATGTGTCTGGTAATATCAACAAAAAAACTCTTGCTATGCAGGTTACCAAATTCGTTCATCTCCAATCTGCCATTTAAAAAAGAAAAAATAAAAAAAAGACAACAACAAAAGGTTAAGATAACCATTCACTAAATATGTTAATATGTAACCTAGAAGAGAAAAAATAAAAATTTCAAAGTAAATTTTAAACCAAATTTTTACCGTCCTTGTTCCGTAAATTTTTACAACTCACATTAGTTCCTCTCAAGGTGTTCATGATATTTCTTGGCCTTTTAACGACTATTTCAAGATTTTACTCCCTAACGGCCTATTTCCAAGCCTAAATGTTTTCCAACTGAGAGTCCTATGATTGTTCTGTAAGTTTTCACAACTTATGTTGATTCCTCACAAAGTGTTCATGATAATTTCTAATAATCTCAAGGTGTTTTTGATGTTTTTCAGGCCTTTAGATGCATACTTCACTATTTTCCCGGGACCTTGTGCCTAAATGTCAAAAGTAGTTTTTTATTCTACCCTAGTTAAAGAATAAATGTTCTACTAAATTAACATATAAACATAATATACTAACCAAGAAACTTGTCCATCAGAATCTGAACTTTCCCTACTCTCAAAATTTCCTGTGATACCTTTCTGCGTCAAACACTCTATGATACTTTGTATCTTTTTGCTTTGTTTCTTCTCTAACTTTTGAAACCTTGCAATTTGTTCATTTTGCTGTGCTATTTGCATCTCAAGGCGTTGAACATAATCACTATTTTCAGCAGGTGCAACAGTAGTCTTCATAGAAGAAGAAGGCCTCAAGCCGAGTCCTTTCACATAACCTGACCTTGGCTTAAGCACCTTAACTGACAACTCCTCTTGGCTTAAAGGGATCACACCAGTCTGCGAGAGGTGTTCGGCTTGCGTCTTTATCATGTTGTCCTGTTAATTTAAAATAAATCAAACAATTATTAGTTATTCTACCCTACAAAGCAAATAAATAATTTTATCAAAATTAATATGCATTGCCTTGTACATACATAATTAGCTTGGCTCTCCGACGAAATCCATTCATGTGTGTTCGAATTATAGTGGATGGACTTGTAAAACTTTGCCAAATCAGGAACTTCTCCATTTGCAATTATCTGATTCATTTGTTTTTTAATGTTATTTCAAATATTTAAATAACAAAGCCTACTAATCTGATAAAATAAAATAGCGAGAACACACCGAAATGTGCACCCTAGGGATTGATTTTGATCCACATCTATGTTTTGTTTTCATTTGCATCCTATTATTCACATTAGTTCGTGATTGTTCCTACATGATTGAAACACCAATAAAAACAAGAAAACTTAACATTAGTAAGAAGGAAATTAATTTTTGACAATTAACATAAAACATTATACCATGAATTCTTTACTATTCCACTTCTTGTCAATTAGAGATGTCCATTGATTAAGAGTAACACTTGTAGGTGGGTGGCTTCTCGCGTACTCCTCCCCTCTTGCATCCTTAAGTTGCTTGCATTGTTTGTGCAACCTATAGGTGAAGCTACTCAATCGCCGACCAAACTGTGTGTTTAAAGTCCTCACTACAAGAATTTACATAATTGCCGACCACTTTTGCAGACCAAAAAAATTTTGGTCGCAAAAAAATTACATTTGCCGACCAAAAGTAAATTTTGTAGCTAAAAATTGATACTATTACCGACCAAAATTTTTGGTCGCAAATAATTAATTTTTTGCGACCAAATTACAGAAATTGTCGCCAAAAATATGGGCAGGAGAATGAAATGAAAAGGGAGCTGTGTTTGCTTTTTTAGCGACTAATATTTTTTGGTCGCTGATACCAAAACGACGTCGTTTTGGTATCAAAATTCATTACCCGACCATCAGTTTGGTAGGGCATAACTTTCCTAATTCAAACACACATACAAAATTCCTACGCGCCTCTTTCACACCTCAGTGGAATTCGATCAAAGCCTATTCGCGCCAATCACCTCACCTTACCATCCACCTTGCCGTCCACCGTCAGCGCCTCTCTACCGTCTGCGCCTCCGTCCCTCTTCGCCATTTCTATTTCATCTTCGGGATTTCTGATTCATCTAGGTATTTTTTTCTACTTATAATAGTTTCTCTCTGAAGAATATCTCTCGGTGCATACGTTTTTCTCTTTGATTTGTCATAATCGTCTTGTTCTACAATGTCTCAACCACCAGGGCCCTCACCATCGCTATTTTTTGGAGCATCTTCAACTCTCCCTAAAAACAATTTCAGGTATAAATCCTCTGTATCACTCTCATGAACTCAGCCTCTGCCTGTTTCTCCTTCTCACTGTCAATGTTTGTGTTGATGATTGCTACTGGGATATGTCGACCAATTTGAGATTTCGTTATGTTGTTTGTGAAGTCCCCCAATCTGTGATGTTCTTGTAGTGTTTGTTCGCTCCTATTTCTTTAAGTATCCCTGTTTATATTGGGAAATATACTTAAGGAGAATAAATTTTTGGTCGGGTACTTTCATAATTGGTTTAGGACATCTTGTTTAGGACATCGTTTCTCTTCATTAGATTCAGCACTGATGGTTTATGTTTGGAATGTGGAATTGTTTTACATTTGTGTGTAAAAGCATTTTGTGAGATTTGAATGTCTGTATAGCATTATTAGGGGGAAAGAGAAAGGAGAAAGAAAAGTTAGGTTAGAAACAATGAAAAAATACCTATTATGCTTTTGTTTTTCCGTTTGTGTTTTGTTTGCTTTTTTTTTCTTCTCTTGAACTGTTGTTTTGTTTTTTTTGTTCAAATCTTAGATGCATTTTGCAAACATAGCATACATTAAGAGAAATTTTTTTGTTTTAAAAAAATAAAAATAAAATTTCCCGCATGTAGAGGCCAATGAGAATGAGGTTGTTTGATGTAGACCAAACAGGTTGATATTCCTTCCAATATGAGGATAATAGGAGGACTACTTAGCTTTTAAATTGCTGATGATAAACGCAACATTTTTACAAAATGATAGTTAAATTTCACTTACTTTTCAAAGCAATTTTCAATTATTTTATGCATTCCCACCCCCAAATATGTATTTTCATGATGAGAATGAAGGGATGGAGGGCCGATAATTGTTGTGGGAATGTGAACCACAAGTTGTCCAAAAAGAATATAAATTATAATTAGACTTTTTTAAGCGAAGCATGTGAAGGTTTTTTTTACTCATCTCAATAAATTAGGCTATTGAATGAATAATAACATAATAGCAATTATTGTTCATCTCTATGCTATTTACGTAAGGTAAACAAAAGATATATGAAATTCTTTTATATAAGAATTGAACTTGCAAACTTCACATTACCAAGTAGTACCATACAACCACTACACTAAAAGCCCTAATTATGTTATAGATGTTGCCTAAGTGGGATTCATGTGGGGTTAATGAAAAAAAAATAAAGTAGCGGAATTTTTAATCCAAGTTTATATGCTAGGGGAGCATCTCTCCTAATTTTTTTTGGGTTGGGATCAGTAAAGAAAATTTGAGTTGATGAAGAAATCATATATTACATATGAGTTGGCGATCAATAAGGATGAAAAGGAAAAAAAGAGAGGGGGGGGACAAAGCATGATGTTGGTGATAAACCAACTCTAGCTTAAGCCAACACTTGGGGCCACCCAAAGACTACTTTTACAATTGCTTATAACCCACAAGAGCTCTTAACTTTAAATCCTCCACACTTACCACACTATTGCCAACATAAGAGTTTTACACAATCTTGTCCTATTCTCTTGTCTCAAATGCTATATCGTACCGCATAATAAATATTTTTAACATGATTGTGTAGTGGATAGTTGATCTAGTATAAAGCGGAAGAAATGATTTGGACATAGGATTGCCATTTGTTTATTCAGCAAATCAGATGGAAAAATTTATGAGCAATTGTCTTCTTTTATTCATTTATCAATTGATGCTTTTATGTTATCTTATGAAACACCAACAAAAATAATTAATAAATCTTACTATTTAAACAAATAAATATTTCATTGAACCACCACATAAATTTGTTTAATAACTTTTTAGCACTCAAAGGTGTTGACTTCTGTAGAGTTGATGTATTACTTTAGAGTTTAGGGCACCGAACCGAATAGAGATTTGGTTGCTTGTCCGTAAAGTGCACAATATCGATGAGAGGTATGAAAAAAGAAACCTTAGTTTTTATTTTTGACTGAAAGGAAAGAAACCTTAGTGGCCAAGTTTAAGACAAGAAGAAGAAGCAAATGAGAAGAATCCAATGAAAAGCTCTAAAATGACTAAACACCCCTCTCTTGTTATAAAGGCCCTGTCTCCATTAAATTGACAGGAATACTCATAAGCCCTCCCCAAATGAACTTGTCTAAAACCACAAGCAATTAACCTATGTTAATAGTTTTTTAATTAACCTAATTTTAAAATAATAGATCTTTTTGTTTGCCATTTTTTAATATTTCATTTTACAAAGTATATGTGTCACACATGTGTTATGGATGCTTGTGGCCAGGTATTGGTCTCTTATTTTTATTATTGTTTTTATTAGGAGTTTTGTTTTCACGAAAAGATTTATGTACCTTTAATGTGAAGTTGGGTCGAATACATGTGTGCAAGGATGGACTTGTGGAATAAATTTATTGAGCAATAAATCAAATATTGTAGATTAGCTCCTTTATCTTTTGGATCATCTAGGCAAATAATTTTGCTTTTAGTTCAAATATATAGTGTTTATCTGTAAGGATGTTAGCAAGTTCTAAAATTCCAAATTTTTACTTAGTGCCTTATGGATATCAAAGATTTGAATTAGCTCCAACACTTTTTATTCATTCAATTGTCATGTACCAGTTGATTATTTTACAAAATTGTCAATCATGAGAAGTTGATCATTTCACAATCTCTCCTTTTACACTAGTGTGTGCATTTTTCCATATAGGGTCGCAACTTTGATGGTGGTTGTTTTGTTTTTTTGTTCAATTGGTAGATGATTATTTTTATTTATGAAGATAAAATTTATTAAATTGAACAATCATAATTTATTGGTAATAGACCAAAAATAATCAGAATTGTCTTTGGCATAAATTGACTCCCTAACCTTGTAATTAGAAGTATGTAAAAATTGTCAACTAAGCTAGTCCACTTGATTAACTGTCATAGTGACTTAAACATGTTACTAGTCACAAGGGCATATTAGTTATTTTGAGGAAAGCAATGCCAATGGTCCTTTTGGGCACACCAGTAAAAGAAGAGGTTGTGAAAGCAAATAAAGCACAAACACTTGTGTAAAAAGAGATTGGTATCGTCATAGACTCATTTTCCAAAGGCACAACAAAGAAAATGTGTTGTTCCAAAGAAACACTTGGTAGTTTGTTCTACAATGTTTCCAGCTCCTCCTTCCTCCTCTTCCTGTTCTTCTACTTCACGTCCATTTTTCTTGCCAAACTCTTCCACTATTGTGGCAGTCCAATCTTCCACTATTCTTACTGCGATCTGCTTCCCTATTTGTAGTGTTCCTCCGCTATGTTGATCCATAAAAGAAAAAAAACAAAACTCAGATTATTGTGCGATCGCTAGTCTGTTAAAAAGCGGGTCTCGGGGTTGAAGCTATTAGTCCTACTAATAGTCTGCTAGTCTACTAACAAAGGTTCTTGATCTGTTAGTCCGCCAATATTCTTGGAATTAGTCTTCCATTGAGTGTAGTTTGCTTTTGTTGGGCTACTTGAACTAAAGACCTCCAACATTAAAGGAGTATAATCTAATTATATTAAATTGATGAGATATGTTGTATGTTTTCCAAATTAATAGTGTAATTTTTTTATTTAAAAACAAATGTTGTTCATGTATGTAGAATCAGCTCTTTTACTCTACTGATTTTCAACTCTTGGCTGCGTTTGTTGGTTTCATTGTGCTCAGCAGTGGCTATTGGTGTGTCTGATGTAGTGCCTGCTGCATCTCTTTGTAGTGTACATAAGCAAGAAATTTGGTCTGTGGTTCCTGTTCTATTTTTACTGATGTGTTGATCTGTGGTGACTGATTTTTTTTGCTTTGCTCATGGCTGTGTATCTGTTTTGTTGCTGTGTTGGCTTAAACAATCTTGGTGCTTGGAGTGGATGTAGGGCTGCTGTAGTTCAAGGCAGTGGTTGTCTTCTCTGCTTGTTCTATTTTGGTGCTTGGAAGAGGGGAATACAGTGCCTCATCTGGTTTTTATTCATGGCAGTGCTGTAGTGCCTAATATTTCTGGATTTCCTGGCTTTATTTTCTTTGTTTGCTTTGTGTGTTGGTCTCTCACCAACTAGGAGGTTGGAGTTTGTTATAGCTCCATGCTCCTCTTTATTGATGTACTTATTCATATATTTCATCAATAAAGTCTTCTTTTTGCTGATGAAAAACCAAAAAACATTTAATATGTCATCAATATCACTTGCAAATTTATGTACATTGATTAATATATATGTATGAAATTAAGATTTTCATGGATGTTCATTTCTTAGGTATGTTATTTGTTAATTATTACTGTTGACGTATATGTATGTGTTCACATTAAAATTTGTGCTTATCCATGTGCTCATTGTGCACTTCTCGCTTGATTATGTTAAAATGTAATAGAATGGCTCCTGCAAAGAAGATGCGCTGCTTACCACCGAAGAGGGCATTACTTGAACCCTACTCACCTCGACCGATACATGTACACCTTATCCTAAGGTCTTGCGCAGATGGATTTCACCTATTGGACCATCTCTGTCTCAAATTAATGTGTTGTCGATGCGAGACTATTGCACCAACGCCGTCTCAAACTAATGCACCACATGGATTTGAGATTTGTGAAGCATCTCTGTCTGAAACGCAGGCACCATCTCCTCAAAGTCAAACAAGTGGCGCAGGTAATTAAATATGTTTCATCTACCTTCAATGTATCCATTGTTTATATTTTTACATTAGTAAATACACTAATAACATTATCAAATATGTAGGTGCATCTTCATCAAGGCGAGTGTGGGGACCAACAGTTGGAAAAGCAACAACAAAAAGAGTTGCCAACAATAATGGGAACAAGCTCCACATTCCAATCACTGAGACATTCAATGCATTCGAAGGTGTGCTAGCGACCCCAGGAGCTAATGAGATTGGCATTCAGATTAGGAGGATGTGCCCCATTCAAGGCGTTAAAAGTTGGACTGTTGCTGATCCTGCAACGAAAGGGGCTGTTGTACAAGCTGTCCGGGTATGATTTAATTTCTTTCATAGTCTGTGTGGATTGTGGAAGAAGTGCACTTTTCATGTGCATGTAGGATGGGAATATGTTTTCTTTGTTGGTTATGAAAGCTTGTCATGCATTGTAAAACTCTGCATATCTCGTTTCACAACAGTTTTGATCATCCATAGTGCACTTTCGTTTCATGCATAGTGCACTTTTGATCATTTTTCATGTATGTACCGTTAGAGGTTGCAATATTGTGCAGGTATTTCTATTTATAGGTTCTTTGCTTTTTTCACATTAATGTCCCAATTAATATTACTATAGTTTGGATTCAATGTTCGGGAAGACAAGTCAGATTCAATGTTTAGGAAGATAGTTAGATTCAATGTTTGGAATACCTATAGTTATTAAATGTTATATATATATAGAATGGTATAGATTTATTTAATTTTGTAATTTCGTATAGAATGATATAGATTTATACTAAATTAATGCCTAATGTTATGTATATCAAAGGGGAAGAGGGGATTACAATTATTAATGAATCGTGTTTCATTGATGCTCTAGGAGAATCATGTGATAATAATATTTTAAAAGTTATCTTACTGAGTACTTTATTTAAAATAATAAATTAGGCACTACAGCACATCAGTTGATGTATAAGAATGAATAAGAGTAAGAATGAATCACCATATACTAACAATGAATCGTGTTACACATCGGTTGGTGTTCATATGAATATGTCTATCGATGTATACACTGGCCTAACTTATTTTCGCTCTAAGGCGACCTAGGCTTGTTCACAAGCTTAAATCTCTTGATTCAGACATAATTGGTCTAATGATTATATTCAAGAAAATAAATCCAAAAAAGGAGAAAATGACATATGAATATAATGTCCAAACAATTTAGCGCTTGTACACGTATACAAAACTCAACTTCTTGTGACTGATTAGAAGGTCTGTGTTATCTGTGCTCTAAATTATCGATTTAGCGTTCAAGAAAATAACTTTTCGGATGCTCTACCCTTAGTATATAAAGTATGATATTTAGACTAGCATACACCGTGGTTGAATCCACACCTAAAGGACTTTAATTTCTCAATCCTTTATTTCATCGTAATATAAGCCAGTTCAGATTGTGCTGTGGAGGAGCACTGATGCAATGAGTTGTGATGAGCCCATTGAGCTGGAGGCAGAGCAGCTCTGTTATGCTACAGTTTTAGGTGTTGTTCTGTTTGCTAGTGAAAGGTTTGATGATCTGTTGTTGAACTATCTGGTGATCTGGTGTTCTGTGGCTGGTTAGTCTTGATTGAACTATCTCTTAGTCTATTTGGCTTGCTGATCTGTTTGTCTGATATCAGTCCTTGTGCTAAACTAGTTCGTAATATATTTCACATTATTTTGTGGTTAAAAGGATCATGGGCTTAAGTTTTAACTTTTGAGGCTGTTAATTTGCGTTAAGTGTGAAAGGGAGTCTCTAGTTTGGTGAAAATACTGAATCTGTGACTTTCAATCTATAGATTCTGAACTTCACTTTAATTACTATGTTATGTAGATGATCGGTCTATTGGCATCAAATCAGCATGAAAGTCTTTTGCTGGGGAATTTGAAGTCACAAACTGACGTAGGATTACGTTTTTAGACACAAATGTAACTACTAGCACAAATTTGGGGCACTAGAGCCTAAGGCCAAAACATCAAGCATAGATGGATTAGGCATTGGGTCTCCAAATTCATGTTTGTTCTCAGTGGCCATAAATATCACATGCATGAATTAAGTGTTTTTTAATTAATAATATTATACAAATAAAAATATATACTTACTATGCAAAAGAATATAACTAAGTTCAGTATATCATTTTAAAATTAAAAAAAAAATCTGGTAAAATATTTTTTAATCGCAAAATATCATTGCTATATTATTTTAGTGGATGATTCTTCATAAAATCTTTCCCACAAATCAAATTGTGTTGGTCATGGCCTTTGTCAAGAATTTTTTTTTTTTAGGATTTTGCTAATAAGAGTCATCGGAACACAAGAAGAAGAAGAAGAGAAAAAACAAAACAAAACAAAAACACTTTTTTATTAATTTTGGAACATTTTTAATATTATTAACTATTTTCAAAATACTTTTTTACGTCAATTCTAATATAAACTATTTTCTTAATGCCAGTATTTAGCATATGCCTTTATATATATATATATATACCCCAATGGATAGACGAATAATCAATACACTAATCACTTTAATTATGTTATGTGCAGAGTTCAACTCTTAGCCTCAACAACTACCATATCTAAGCCATCAATTATATGGCATTAAGGCATATGGCATATGCCAAGGATTAAACAATTGGACCCGATTAATGTGTAGTTCATATTTGTTTTAAATGTATCGATAATCACATTTAAAATAAATTGGAACAATATCAATTTTTTTGTGCACATTTATGTAGTTCTTGTCTACACTTATTGTTGTTTCATATTTTCTATGCCCAAAAAAAAATCTTCATTTTATATTTAATTCTTAGAAGGTTTTGCATTCAATAGGATTCAACATTAACAATATCAAATCACCTAGTGTCTAATAGCTTTCCTATAAAATAGAGTAAATGAAATATTCAATCAATCAATGATCTTCAGCTTGGCTAGAATCATACACATTGTTAGAAGATCAAACGTTCGAATCCCTAAATTACAACCTCCAATGTACCCAAAAAAAAAAGTCTTCAAATGGTTCAATGAAAGTGGCTGCAACATGAAGCCACAAACAATACAAGTGAGATCATCAATTCATCATTTATGTACAAGCAAATTGGATTAATCTCTCTCTCTCTCTCTCTCTCTCTCTCTCTCTCTCAAATACTTGTTTAAATCTTTATTTACTTCAATGAGGATCGTTTTGGGAAGTTCTTTAATTCTTTTGTTTAGCCAAAGCAAGGATGGAATTGGAAAGCTTGTTAATGGCATCAACAAGGCCATCAATACCTTGCCTAGTGATCTCAGTTTTAGACTCTTCAATCTCTAGTCTTCTCTGGTACAAGCTCAAGAGCTCTCTGTGCCTTGTATCTTCTTTCTCGTCACAAGCTTGAATAGCTTCTGCTATGAGGGTAGCACTTTGGGAGATTGCATTCCCAACTTCAATGTTTGGTGTGCTTCCACTTGCAGCAGTGCCACTTGTTCTCTCTCCTCTTCTCCTTCTCTTTGCTGGTGAGTCTGAATGCTCACTTGTATCAGAATCTGAGCTATCACAAATTCACACATCTCAAAACATAAACATTTGTAATCAAACCAATCATCTTAATTAACTCAAAATTAATGACAAATACAATATTAGTGTATGTGTGTGTGTGATGAATTCAGTCCACTTTAGTGATAGAAGCTGTGTGATGAAATCAATCCACTTTAGTTTAGTCAAAGAAGCTTGGTGTCCATCGGTATCGGAGACGATCATTAGTGTAATAATGTAACGATACTAGGAATATTGAGTGATATATATATCGAAAATCAAATGCCTAGTGGTGATTCTTGTCAAATGATCGAATAGAAAAAATAACTTTATAGCAGCCGAATTGGTCAGTTGTGAATTGACAATATCAGTTTTTTGTTTTTTTATAAAAAAAAATAGATTTTACCAATATCAGTTGTGAATCGATTATGAACCGATACATACATAACTCGCCGACACTAATGTAAAGCCATGTATTATTGAATGAGACAAATTTGCAGTTCTGTTGCCTGCTGCTGTGTGGCACAGGGGAGTTTTGAAATGCCTGCTGCTGTATTGTTTTGCGGGACTGCAGCAGAGGGGTTTCTTGCAGAATTGTGTTGGTTCGGTCTTGTTTCCCTGCTGTGGATAACGAAAATATTGCAAGGGGTGATTGTTGCCATTGCTTGATCCTTAGGAATGTGTTTTGTTGTGGATGTGGGTTTTTGCAGTCCTTGGGAGGACTTGTTTAGAGATTGGTTTTTTTCTTGCCCAGAAGTTCATAAATTTTGCACCTAAGGTTTATGAAGTGATGTTCTTTCTTTTTCATTAAATTTTGCACCTAAGGTTTATGAAGTGATTTTCATTTATTAAATGTGTTCTTTCTTTTATGAAGTGATGTTCTTTTTCATTAAATTTTGCACCTCACTGTAATTAAATATCAACAGAACTACATATTTTCAAATGCTCACATTACATAATTGCAAGTTTCATATTTGGTTTGCATTGATTATAGGATAAATTTGAAATAGGGGATAATTATGAGGAAAATGCACTATCCCAACAAGTGGTGGAAAAGAAGTGTAACGTGTTACATAAAGATTGGAAGTGCAGAATGAAGAAGAAATGGGAGAAGCTTGTGGATGCGGGAACTAATCCCTATGCTCATCCATACAAAAGAATCAAATTAGATGATTGGAAGTATTTGATTGACGAAGTATGGTTAGATCCTGCAAACAAGGTATGTTATGATTTAGTTATATAATAATAATGTATTATTAACAAGCTCTGTGAAATCATATAGAATGACCGATTCTTATTATTTACCTATAAATGCAAAGTATTTGACCACCTTCACAAGGCTTCTTATTACTGTTATCATTGTTTAACTATATATGTCACAAGCCTTTACAATGTGGATTTTTGTATGTAACCATGAGCCAAAAAAAATGACTTAGTACTTTAACTATATATGTAATAAACCCGTACATTGTGGATTTTTGTAGCGTCGCTACGACGCCGGCAAAAATAATAGGAGCAAGCTACCCTACAATCACACAAGTGGGTCGCGATCTTTTCCGGCAGCGATGAGTATTGCGGTGAGATATATTTCGTTGATTTTTTTAACTTTATCCACAATTATTTCATGAATTAACCATATTAATGAAGGAGTGTTCTTTTTCGTGTTTGGCATATCACAGGTGAAGGAAAATGGTGGATTGTTGCCAGATCTCTGTAATTTCTACAAGGACACTCATCAAAACAAGAGGACAAAACAGTGGATTGATCCTATATGCGGTGATTTACATGCAAGTATTCCAATCATTTGGACACTTATACATGCAACTTTTGTGTTTGTCTTATACTAACAATATTTATATTTTACAATTATAGGAGCAAATGACAAGGGTGTGGGATGAGTCTATCGAGGCTGGAACGCCGATGAGGAAAGACGATATATCAAGAGTGGTTCTTGGTAAGAAGAAGGGATACTTGAGAGGATTTGGGGTTGGACCAAAGCCTTCTTCTTGTGATGCTGGGTTCTCTGTTGCATCACAAGCACGTGATTTAGCAATTGAAAAGGCTTACATCCGAAGTTGGAGATAATGCGTATGAGCAAAGAGAGAAATCGTGAGGAGCAACAAAAAAGAAGAGGAGCAACAAATGAAAGAGGCAGAGAATACAAGACAACGTGAGGAGATGCAGCAGCAGCTTTTTGGATTTCAGAGCATGTTGGCGCAAGTTTTGGAAAATCGCAATCCACCAAATTCTCGACAATAGATAGTCATGGTAATTGGTAAGTGTGTTAAACCATATTTGATTATATTTATGTTCAAAGTAACGGCACATAAACGTTTGATGAGAATATCTTAGAGAAATGGTTGTCTTTAAACTAATTTTAGTTCAAAATTTAAAAGATGGAATTTACAGTTTAGTTTATGTTGACTAGAAAAGAAACTTCAAACATTGTAATGTTCCACTAATCCAAGGATGAATAGTTAAACGAGTCATTTTTGACTGTTCCATGGAAACCAAAATGTGATAAAAAAGGCAAAAACGAGCCGGTTGGGGTTGGATAAGTTGGAAACAGCCTGGAAACAACCCGAGATCGTAGCGGTCAGCTCGGCCTAGATCAAACAAACTTCTGAAAGCAAGCAACGCTTCGATAGGACGCATGATTAGTTATGTAGGACCTAAAAGTGTGACAAAGTAGGCAAAACCGGGCCGTTTGGGGTCCAAAACTACCCTGAATTAGCTCCTCTCTATTTCTTCTTTTTCCTTTTTTTCTCTTCCTTTGGTGGTCTGCATGGTGAAGTATTGCATCAGTCATGAAGGTGGACTGATCTGGAGCAATTATGGTGGTCTGCATCAGATCTATCTGGATGCTTGTGGTGGTGTGCTCCAGATCTATGGTGGTCTGCTCCAGATCTGTGATGCTTGTGGTGGTATGCAGCAGATCAATTCTGGTGGTGTGCTCCAGATCTGTGGTGGTCTGCTCCAGATCTGTCATGCTTGTGGTGGTATGCAGCAGATCAATTCAGTCAGTGCTCTAGATCCGCTTGCTTTTTTCTCGATCATTAAGCATGCAAATCTGTCTGGATGGTCATCCTGATCAATCTGGACAACTATGTTTGGAGTAAACTGGTGGTAATTTATTGTGAAATTAGAAATTTACACAATTTTTGTTCGACAAAATGTCGAATTTCACAATTTCTCAAATTGAGAAGCTAAAAAAATTACAATGTTTAAGAAACTGCAAAAGTGCACACTTTCTGTATAGAAATTGAGAAACTTCTTGATTTTTAAATATTGTGAAATTTCTAAATTTCAAATGCTACACATTAGAAGCTCTCCCAAAAAAAAGTGCACAAATCATCATCATGGATTGTGGGCCTTATTCAAGATAATATAGTACTGAGAACACCATACATTCTGTTGTATGAAAATTTTAGTGTTTGTATTTATTTTGATGGAATATGATCTTCAGGTGGTGATGTCACTTGACATCGTTACAGAAGAAAGAATACAAATTAATAGTCAACTATATATGGTGGTGACTATCAACACCAATTCATAGTTTGTATTTATAGGTGATAGTCAACTATAAATACAAACTATTAAACATCGGTGTATCAAATTTATTAGAGAGCTGCTATATAGTATTTCTTGTTTTAAACATTTTTTTATATCACTGATCAATACATGCATGATAAATATAAAGTAATATATTAGTATTTTCTTTTTCTAATACTTATCTCTAAATCAAAACGATTAGAAATAAAACTACCCATTAGTCACAAACTTTACTGTTTTCCAGGTATAAAAAGTTCTGTTTTACAAGTAGACTACCTACCTCCCCTTTCAGGAGTGAATTGGTTGGGTTAATCAATTGAACAGCCTCTGGGTAGTCAAGTGCCACACCCCTTATCCGATCTTCCGGCATTAGCATCTCCCTTTGCATCTGCTCCGATATTGCCATGTAATGAAACCTATTCATCATCCATTCATTCATTATTTATCAATCTAGATATATAGGTTGCCAAAATAGGAGTTTAATTTAATTCACATGAAAGGTTCATTGAGGAAGATAGGAGTTATTGACAATATGGATCAATTTCAGTTGCCGTGTTTGGTTTATGCTGTATGGCACTATATTGGATCTGGAATGGTGGTTGATCTAATTTATTCTGTAAACATAAGAATGCTATTGTTTTATTTACAATTTGATAATGGCAGTCATTTAATTTGCTAATGTGACCTTTGCTTTTCATGGACATTTTTCATTATTTGTCCAATTTTAACTGACATAATTTCTCTTTTTCTTTGGTACAGATGGATGAACTCGTGCACAAAGCTAAATTGTACAGGACAAATTGGCACTTTTTGCATTTTGGGAAGGATTATATATTTTTGTATAGATGTATATGGAAAATATTAGGGTAGACTAGTAGTTATATTTTTGGATACACTACTAGTTATATTTTTGTATGGGTGTGTATAGAAAATATTTGGTAGACTACTAGTGATATTTTTGGGTTGATGTACATGGATAAAAATTTAAAACATAATAACAAGTACTTGTTATGTTTTAAATTTTTATGCTAGATGAAATATGTAGGTTCGAATTATTTGTGGATGTAAACTGATAATAGTTGCTGACTTTAATTAAATTCGGTTCAGAAATGGTTAATATATGTATTTTGTTGAATGTTGATGATTCAATTTATTTGTTGGTTTGAATGATTTCTTCTTTTTACAGATTATATTGAATAAATTGGATGGATTATGATAAATTATAGGTTTATTTTGTTGGATGTTGGCGACCAAAATTTGGTTTTGTTTTTATAGTTTTGGCGACCAATTGATTAGTCGGGAAAGATAAGTTATACTTTTGGCAACCAAACCTTTTGGTCGCGAATAGGTCTATTGCCGACTAAAGTTTTAGTTGCGCAAACATTTTCTTTTGGCGACAAACATGTTTGGTCGTGGAATGTGACAATTGGCGACTAATTATTTTGGTCGCGAAATGTCACATTTGGCGACGAAACTAATTTTGGTCGCAGAATGTGACAATTGGTGACTAAAAATTTTGGTCGCAAAATGTCACATTTGGCGACCAAACTAATTTTGGTCGCAGAATGTCACAATTGGTGACCAAAATTTTTGGTCGCGAAATGTCACAATTGGCGACCAAACTAATTTTGGTCGTGGCATGTGACAATTGGCGACTAAGAAATGTGGTCGGCAAAAGGCGACTTTTCGCGACCAAAGTGTTTTAGCGACAAAATGGATTAGTCGCAATAAATAAATATTTAGCGACCAAAAATTTAGTCGGCAAATGCAATTTTTCCCAACCAACAACAATTTTGGTCGCGAATTACTTTCCGCGACCCTCAATTGGCGACCAAACTAGCGACTAAAAAAATTGGTCGCGGATAACTTTTGCCGACCAAAAATTGACTTTTAGTGACCAATTTTTTTGTTGCTAAAAGTGTGAATTCTTGTAGTGCCTTGCTACATCACTCGGATTGCCTTGTAGATCAAACTGATCCTACAAAATCAAATCATTTTTTTTATAAGTTAAATAACCTAAATTTTAGACAAGCAGCAATGAGCCTGATTAAACAACAAAGAAAAAAAGATTGCATCAACGGATGTGTTAACAGATGTGTTAATAGTTGCAATTTAATTCCTAGATATGCAGGCATTATATATTGTAACAGTTGCAACAGATGTGTTAACAGATGAATATGTTGTCCATGTTTTTCTAGGCAACTCAGAACCTAAAATTCAATGTCAAGCTTGGACATGAAATGTCCTACATGTCTTTCTAGGCATTATATATTGTAATGAAAAAAATTAACAGTATGAATATGTGAATTATAAGTGTATACTATTTTAAATTTTGTTTTTTATCAGAAAGATATTGCCAAGACATTCCTAGTGCACTCAAGCAATGAGGTGAGAATTGCCATCTAATTATGATACTTGTTCTAAAGTTTATCAAATTTCTAATAATTTATTTGTAATAAAAAGATTGATATTCAAGTGTATCTGCAGGGAAGGCCTTGAAGTCACTGATGATGTATCTATTGTGGAGCACCTCAAACATCCTCAGATATACATCAAGGATCTTACACCAACATCAAGGTAGTGAAATTTGCTCTATGATCTTGAGGGGAAAGGTGGACTAATAATTCAACACAAAACTGTTACCTTGTGGATTCATAGATGCAATTTAGACTCAATTCATTTTTTTCTCAATTGTCTTGAAGCTCAAGACATGACCGTGTTTTACTTTTCATTTATGAACTAATATGTGAAGTCTTTTATGATCGGCAGGTTACGACTCCTGATGATTTATTACTTGCAGAAAGGATATTGAATATCAGCTCCTCAGAGGCATCGTAGTAAAATTCGCTCTTTTTGGCCCAATTCCCCCCCTCTCCTGGGCACATCTGGGCTGAAAAACAGAGTTTTCGAAATTCATTTTTTTATATAGAGGGTTTTGGAGTGGAACTACTTTTACTCATTGAAATGTTTCTAATGGCAGCTAGTAGAAAACGAATAAATGATAAAATTGATGGGAAAATAATAGTATGATTCTAATTAATGATGTCGAATTGGGAAATTGTTAAGTATAATCAGTAGTTGGTTGAAGTAAGGTACTGGGATCTTTATTGTCATGGTGGAAAGAAATGGACGAAAATTTTGTTGGAGATGAGATGCAATGACACGATCTGTCAATGCGGTAAAGTCATGGTTGGGCACTTTTAAGGTCAAACAGGTTGCAAGTAAACAAATATTCTTGATTTCCTAGTTTTTCACTTGTTTTGCAACTTTTTAACAGCTTAGAATCATAATCGTGTATTGCTTTCAATCTGATTATCAAACCTGAGGTTCTAATACCAGAGAGCAATTTTCTTATTTAAAAAAATAATGGCCCTGTTTGGCAGAGCTGTGGGAGACTGCTTATAGCTTATGCCCAAACAGCTTATACCTTATAACTTTCAGTTTAAGCTGATTTCCAGCTTATTCTCAAAGCATATCTAGCCCAGCTCACAGAATAAGTTGATTTCTGACTTCCACAAAGCTATAAGCTATAAGCATAAGTTAAACCAAACAAATCAAAACAGCTTAAATTAAGCTGAAAGCTGAAAATAAGTGCTGACAAACAGGGCCAATATCAATCTTGGTAAAATGTAGCAGCCTTATCAGTTGACAGAAAATGAGGTTGCCTACTACATCACACAACTCATCAAGTGAAAAGTGGCCCATCAAACATGCTAGAGTTACTGCCCCTGTTTTAGCTAATTCATCTATTTCTGAATTGGACAATTCAGGCACCCTTGATTCAACTAACCAAGGATCTCTGCCTCCTTCCTCCATCTATTCTAATTAAATCAAATACCCTCTGCTGTCTGTCACCTTCCTAAAGCCAATATAATGACCTCCATCTATTCATAGCTATTGTTTCCATGATTTGATTAGTACTAACAAGAATACTTCCCTATTTATTTGTTGGCATCACTAGTTATATTAGTGTTTACTAATATATGCATCACTAGTTACATTTTTAGATTATCTATTGTGTTTCACTACGCAAGGATACAAACTGAATACATAGTTATAGTTGCATTCTTACTAATCGTTAAATTCTTTCCAAAACTAGAAGTCTTTGATATGCTGCCATGTAATATCTTGTTTAGCTGCAAGTTCTTGTAATCACCCTAACAAAGAGAGTAGTTCTTTCACACAAGAAGCAAAAACTTGAGCATAACCGAGCAACAAACTGAAATAAACCCCTATGCTACACCATTTTTCTCTAATCCTTTCCATCTATGACCTCAATTTAGTTTCAAAAAAATATAGAAGGCAATAATTACCTTCTATATTTTAGTTTCAATTCTATGCAATAATTACCATGTAATTTCGGTTTCAATTTCAATTTTCATGTGTCATGCCTCTTTTACTTGACAATAATTACCTCCAAGCGTTGGATCATCGACTTCTTATCGACATCGTGAACCTTCTTCCACCTACAAATGCTCAAGTCCGTAATTTCGTTCAAACCTCTATGCCAATCTTGGGGGCCAACTTAGACGCTTGATCTCCTACTGGCGCACAGAACTGTTCAGGTACAGGAACCAATATCTTTCCATCTTTCTCGACAATGGGTTGGGTTTGTATGCCGCGTGGTGGACCACGACCACGTCTGTCATGTGATGTTTGAAGGACATAATATTAATTGAGTTAATAAGTAAACAAATGCAAGTTAGACCTTAAATTGAATATAAACACTTTGCAAACTTACCAACACGCTAGATGCACCACCTCATGCACAAAGTTGCACATTATCAAGTGGTAAGGGTTGGGTACCAATCTCTTGACTGGGGATCCATCCCTTCTTCTCGGGGTGGAGTTAATGGCCTCAAATGAGGTCAGAACGTAACCCTGGTGGCATCTCTTGTTCCTGAAATAACATAATCGAATAGTAAATAAGATATTTACCACAGTTAAAATATATTTTAAAAAAAGATATGATATTTAAGATATATGAATAAGATATTTAAATAGTAAAAGATATGTTAGTAAACAAATATAAAATAATGTATATAATACCTTGCGATAAAAGGAACCCAATGACTCATTATCACTATCGTTCTCACTCTCTGACGGATTATACTCATCATCATCATCTACCTCAACCCTAATTCCCTTTTCCTTTGCATTTGTACATTTGGGCTGAACCACACTCATCAAAGAATTTGTAATATTCTTCACTCCAAGATTGTTCATTACCTCATAGTTCTTCTTGATTCGCTTATTTCTTTGTTTCTCATATTCTGTTAGCTTCTTAGTTCTCAAATCACCTGGTTTCAGCCATTGTCTTTTTCCTTTGTCCATTTTCTACAACTATATAACATAATTCAACTTTAATTGGAAAATATAAATAATATAATTATTCACCATTAAATAAAAGAAGAAAAACATAATCCCAAAATATCCAAAACACCTTAATTGAAAGGTACTTTACATAAGCTCGTCATACCAAAATAGATCAAATGTTTCTAGCGAACTTGTCGCCAAACCATAATCCAAAAGGTACAAAATATAAACTTGGCACATGACAAAAGTACTCAAAAACATTACTCATCATGTGAACCATGTATTTTTGGAAAGCAACATCGTGAAAATTTTATAGTTCAATTTGTATGAGATCAAAATCATGATGTGTATTGACACTTAAACCTTTGACAGTCTAACATCCAAATTAGATTTATAAGATTGCAATAGACTTTGATTTACCACGAGTAAAATGCAGTTAAATATGGTACCCAAATGCAGCATTTAAGTAAGGAAAGAAATGCGAACAGAAAAAAGACGAATGTAATAGTTATATATGTTAGGAAAAGTTGTTAGATTTATAGTCCAAAAGGGGAAATTTGTTTTTGCAAATAATCACATTTTTCTAGTTTATCTATTTCTACTCCATATACAATAAACAAAAATTACACCATAAAATTCTAACATAAAATTTTGAAGTAAATTAATAAAAAAAAATAATAATTCCATAAAATACATTAAATTGGACCACAAGTTGATGCTTGCTTGTGCTTCCCACTTTCTTCCTTTAGCTCTTGTAAAGATAAAGAAATGATAAAAGGGTGAGAGAAGGGCACAAAGGAGTTAGGGATTTTTGGAAGGTTGCTCTCTCAAAACCCAAAGTGTTGCACATGGGACAAAGCTGTCTATCTATTCCATTTCCTCTTTGATGTTTTTTGCTTTCAGAACTTTGAGGGTAGTGGATTTGCCTTGATTGTCCCAACAATAGACTCCCCACACTAGGGCACTTCCCCCTAATCTTGTCCTAATAGTCCGAAGACATGTTGGGGCCATTCACTCCTCAATGGTCCTCTAATCTCTCACTATGTGTTTAGTTGGGTTTTGTAGTGCATCTCTTCCATTGAGATAAGTTAAAATGTTTCTTTTATGCTATAATAATTTGTGAAAGTTTGTTAAAGAGACACCAAGATTATATGAAATCCCATTGATTGGATGAATATTCATTCCACTACCAAAAGGGAAGATGAGAGTTTGCTAAAATACAATGAAGGCATGGCAAAAGGGGGGTCAACTCATCCATAATGATCTTCATGAAGCTATCACACCACTTTACAAAATTTTCAAAATTACAAGTCTATATACACAAATAGGAAGGAGAAGAGAAGACTTTACTCCATGCCACACCCTTCCCTTGTCTTACTTTATTCATATATAGTAAATGCTATTTTGATATCAAAATATCTATGTTTAGTGAATGTTATTTTGATAAGCAATCTTATCTATTAGACCACTCTCCCACCCTGACCGCCTTTGTCTCTCATCCTATTTGATATAAGCTTTTACTGATTTTTGTAATAGTGTGTTTGTAAGGAATTTTGAAGAATTCAAATGTCCTTAATTCAGTTGGTCAGTAGCATTTCCAATCAATCGAGAAGTTATTTGGATAACACTTTGCGTATTGAAGAGAGTTGTTCATGATCCTTATTTTTCTATCTTAGTACATATCAATGCTAAGTTTAATATTGAAAATGCAAGATTTTTTGGGCAAAGAAAAGAAAAAAGAGGTGCATTATATCGACTACATAGAATAGGAGAATTTTTTTTTTTTTAAAAGATCATTTATATGATCCATCAATAATAACTATATATTTATCACGGCATAATTGGGTATAATTGGGAAAGGACCGGATTACCATTCCCTAACATTGTCCAATTACTTTCAAGTTTTTCATTTCATTTTCATCTAAATGCCCATCCTATCTTAAAAAACTCTCAAATCATTTCCATTAGGGTCGGACGGTTAGTGGCACAGTGAGTCGATTTTCATTTGGTTATCCCAATACAAACAAAATTAAATTGCGTAACCAATATTTTTTTTTGGGAACTCGAATTGCGTAACCAATATGGTACTCAAATTCTTGCAAATAGGCTTTATGACTTGCAAAGAAATATGTATACATGATTGGTTCTATGTTTACATATCTCTAAGACCATCTTTAGTAGTGTAGAATAATAATGTCAACTTTTTACATGTCGCAAATGCAAAATACAATATATATCAAAATAAACAATTATATGTATGCTGAAATATAACACACTTCATAATCTGTGAATGTTCACATCGATTGACTAATGATGAATTTGAATTGTTATATTTTTCAAGTATATATCAATTTACATTTCTTAATTATTTTTCAAATGCATTTTTGTTTATATTCACCTAATTAACTTAAAATATGTGCATTCTAATCGGTTGGTCTCGATAGTTTAGCCGGTGACCTATCTACCCAAATACCTCACCATGTAGGAGCTTGAGCCATGTCAAATAAATGCTTCCTCATATGACTAATTTGAAAAATAGAAACGGCAAGTTCGATTAGCAATCAAACTAGTATAACGTAAACACTTCATAATATCAATGGGCCAGATACTGAGTTATCAAAAAACACTTCACAAGATCAAACTCAACTATGTTACATGGTCACAAAAGCATCTAATGCACCTTAGACACAAATGATACACCAATGGTAAAGATGTGAGGTTACTGGTACATCTAATATTGAACACCTACCCAACAGAAACACCTAACAAAGAAGAGAGGAGTATATCCTAATTCAACTTTATTTTCTCACTTATACTTTATATAGTTATGGTTCTTCATTGCATGGTATAAAAAAAATGTGTCCCAATCAAACATACATCGTTACACATAAAGACATCATTTTGCCATTGGACATAGATCAAAAAATTTTGGCCAACTTAGACACTCAAGTCTAGTAATCCTGCTGCTCAACAAAAATAAAATAAAAAAATAAACAAAACAATGAAGAAAAAATTAGCCATTGTGGCATTTTATCAAACACCTAGTAGACCCATAATAAGAAGCATGAGACTTTACTGTGTGTAGAATCACCAACAATTCATTCACTTCAATGATTATATTGGGTAGAATATGAATATCATAATTAGAATACATAACACGTTAATCATTCTATTTTATATATTTTTTTCCCAAATTAAAATCCAGAAAAGCGAAAGGTAGAGAATGAGAAACCCAGAGACCTGAACAGAGAGAGAGGGGTAGAGAAAGAGAAAGAGAGACAACAAACTGACCTGGAACTCACGGTGGTGCTGTAGCTTGATGTCGGTGCAGGATGAACTCACGGTGTAGAGGACGAACCGTCCTGACGATGGAGGATGAACTCACGGTGGTGGATGAACCGTCCTCACGGTGGAGTATGAACTCACGATGGTTCTCTGTTATAGCTTTGTGAAGGAACTATAGATAGATTAGGGCACAAAGTTCTAATCGAGGAGATGAAAAGTTATTTTGGACTGAAATTTTGATATTATTCAATTTAGGCGCTAAATCAAAAAAAAATTTGGCGCTTTAATTTTGGGTGCACGTAAAGACATAGAAAGATATGAAAAAAAATAAAAATAAATCATAATTGGGTAGTAATGTGAAAGTATTCCCACCAAAA
Organism: Camellia lanceoleosa; assembly: GCA_025200525.1. Taxonomy (NCBI): domain Eukaryota; kingdom Viridiplantae; phylum Streptophyta; class Magnoliopsida; order Ericales; family Theaceae; genus Camellia; species Camellia lanceoleosa. The sequence continues at coordinate 129,781 of JANUSC010000382.1, forward strand.
AATAAATCTAGGTATTTTATGAAATTTTTTAGTTACCAAATTTGTAATTTATTGTAGTGAGAGAGAGAGAGATATAAAAGGAAAACTGAAAAACACACACCAAAAAAAAAAAAGAGGAAAAAATGAGTAGTTTATTTTTTTTCATTACAATCCAATTTGTCAAAATTTTCCCTCCAAAATTAGTGACAAAATAATTTCCTCACTAAAAGGTCTCAAAATATTAAAAATTATTAGTAACGAAAACATATTTCTCACCAAATAATCTTAAAATATTTAAAATCAAGTTTTTTTTTTAAATGTAAAATTAATGGTGACGAAAATATATTCCTCACTAATAATTTTATAATTAATGACAAATTTTGTTCTCATCAAAAGTTTTAAAATTTTGGTGCCACCAAAAAAAATTAGTGGGAAAAACCTTTGATAACGAAACATTATTTTTCCTCACCTAAAAAGATGTATTTATTAACAAAAATAAATTTCATCACTTATTATTTTTATTTTTTATTATTTATTATATGTGACAAAATTTTATAATTAAATCACGAATTGTTCTTATTTAGAGACGAAATTTATTTTCTTCACTACTTTTCGTCACCATAGGTTACTTTTGTTGTATTTATGGGAAAAACCAAGTTAGGGTTAGAGAAAAACCAAGTGAGGAGGACGCAGGCAGCGAAGCATCCAACAAATTCGGGTTCAAATTGGGGGAAAACGAGTTATGAAAGTGAGAGACGAGAATGGGGATAGCGAGATAGAGAAGAGGGGGGACGGAGGTTGGAAAAATGAGAAGAGGGAAGAAAGAGCTCAGAAAAGCGAGAAGAGGGCAGGTAGAGAGAGTGAGGCAAAAACAGGGAGCGAGAGATAGAGAGAGAAAGAGAGAGAGACCTCTTGTAGAGAGCGCCGGCCGGTGACATGCAGGTTAACCGATGCGATAAAGATGAACAGACGGTGTGACGGAGATATATGGGTGAGGGAGTGACAGAGAGAGATATCTATAGTTCAATTTTATTTTTTATTGATTTTAAGCATTTGGTGACGAAATTTGGTTTTTCTCTCTAAAAATAATACATTTGGAGACGAAATTATTTTCTCTCTAAAATTTTTTACAATGGTGACAAAAAATTTCGTCTCCAAAATGGCACCAAATCTTCCGCCAAATTTTCCAAGGGTGGGAAATTGCTTTGTGACGAAAAATAAAATTTAGAGACGAATAAAATTTTCGTCACCCATTGTTTTATGTGATTTTAAGCATTTGATGACAAAATTTGGTTTTCGTCTCTAAAAATAGTACAATTGGAGACGAAATCTTATTTTCATCACTAAAACATGCATATTTGGAGACGAAATATTTTTTCGTCACGCATTTTCGTCACCACAGACCTTTTTGTTGTAGTGATTTTTATTTTTATTCAACTTTTATTTTTATGAAATTTCATTTTTTATTTAATTTCCTTTTTAGTCTATTCAACTTCATTTTTTTTATTTACTTTCCAAATAGATCGTTAAGATATAGTGGTTTCTTCAATGAACTTTTATGTTAATTTTATGCAACTTCCATTTTTATTTTTATTGAACAACAATTTTTATTCAATGTCCTTTTGCATTCAAGTTCCATTTTTATTTAATTTCCAAATAGATCGTTAAGGTATAATGGTTTCTCGAATGGACATCCAATGTTAATCTTATGCAACTTCCATTTTTGTTTTTATTCAATTTCCTTTTCTATTCAACGTCCTTTTTTATTTAATTTCCAAATAGATCGTTAAGGTATAGTGGTTTCTTGAATGAAATTCCATTGTTAATTTTATGCAACTTCCATTTTTATTTTTATTCAACTTCCTTTTCTGTTTTTATTCAATTTCCTTTTCTATTCAACGTCCTTTTTTATTTAATTTCCAAATAGATCATTAAGGTATAGTGGTTTCTTGAAAGAAATTCCATTGTTAATTTTATGCAACTTCCATTTTTATTTTTATTCAACTTCCTTTTTTGTTTTTATTCAATTTCCTTTTCTATTCAACGTCCTTTTTATTTAATTTCCAAATAAATCGTTCAGGTATAGTGGTTTCTTCAATGAACTTCCATTGTTAATTTTATGCAACTTTTATTTTTATTTTTATTCAACTTCTATTTTTATCCAATTTTCTTGTCTATTCAACTTTCTTTTTTATCTAATTTCCAAATAGATTGTTAAGGTATAGTGGTTTCTTGAATGAACCTCCGTTGTTAATTTTACTCAACTTCCATTTTTATTTTTATTCATCTTTCATTTTTATTCAATTTTCTTTTCGATTCAACTTCCTTTTTTTATTTAATTTCCAAATAGATCGTTAAGGTATAGTGGTTTCTTGAATGAACCTACATTGTTTATTTTACGCAACTTCCATTTATATTTTTATTCAACTTCCATTTTCATTCAATTTCCTATTCTATTCAACTTCCTTTTTTATTTAATTTCCAAATAGATCGTTAAGGTATAGTGGTTTCTTGAATGAACTTCCATTGTTAATTTTATGCAACTTCTATTTTTATTTTTATTCAACTTCAATTTTTATTCAATTTCCTTTTCATTCAGCTTCTTCTTCTTTTTTAATTTCCAATAGATCGTTAAGGTATAGTGGTTTCTTGAAAAAACTTCCATTATAAGTTTTACGCAACTTCCATTTTTATTTTTATTCAACTTCTAGTTTTATCCAATTTCCTTTTGTATTCAATTTCCTTTTCTATTCATCTTCATTTTTTATTTAATTTCCAAATAGATCGTTAAGGTATATTGTAGTTTATTGAATGAACTTCCATTGTTAATTTTATGCAACTTCCATTTTTATTCAATTCAATTTTCTATTCAACTTCCTTTTTTATTTAATTTCCATTTCTGTTCAACTTCCTTTTATATTTAATTCCCAAATAGATTGTTAAGGTATAGAACTTACATTGTTAATTTTATGCAACTTCCATTTTTATTGAATTTTTTTTTTCTATTCAACTTCCTTTTTTTTATTTTTATTCAACTTTTATTTTTATTTAATTTCCAAATAGATCGTTAAGGTATAGTGGTTTCTTGAATGAACTTCCATTTAGTAAAATTAAAAATGGAAGTTCATTCAAAAACCACTATACCTTAACGATCTATTTGGAAATTAAATATAAAAGGAAATTGAATAAAAATTGAAGTCAAATAAAATAAAAATGGAAGTTGCTTAAAATTAACAATGGAAGTTAATTAAAAAAAACCACTATACCTTAGCAATCTATTTAGAAATTAAAGAAAATAAAAATGGAAGTTGAATGAAAGTTCTTTCAAGAAACCACTATACCTTAGCGGTCTATTTGAAAATTAAATAAAAATGGAAGTTGAATAGAAAAGTAAATTGAATAAATATGAAAGTTGAATAAAATGGAAGTTGAATAAAAATAAAAATGGAACTTGCATAAATTTAAAGTGGAAGTTCATTCAAGAAACCATAATACCTTAACGATCTATTTTGAAATTAAATAAAAAATGAACTCGAATAGAAAACGAAATTGAATAAACATGGAAGTTTAATAGAAAAGAAAAATGGAAGTTGCATAAAATTAACAATGTAAGTTCATTCAAGAAACCACTATAACTTAACAACCTATTTGGAAATTAAATAAAAAAAGAAGTTCAATAGAAAAGAAAATTGAATAAAAAAAGGAAGTTGAATAAAAATGGAAGTTGAATAAAAATAAAAATGGAAGTTGCATAAAATTAGAAATTGAAGTTTATTCAAAAAATCACTATACCTTAACGATCTATTTGGAAATTAAATAAAAAACAAAATTGAATAAAAATGGAAGTTGAATAAAAATAAAAATGGAAGTTACGTAAAATTAACAAGGGAATTTAATTCAAGAAACCACTATACCTTAAAAATCTACTTGGAAATTAAATAAAAAAAGAAGTTGAATAGAAAAGGAAGTTGAATAAAAATAAAAATGGAAGTTGAATAGAATAGGAAATTGAATAAAAATGGAAGTTGAGTAAAAATAAAATGGAAGTTGCATAAAATTAACAACGGAAGTTCATTCAAGAAACCACTATACCTTAACGATCTATTTGGAAATTAAATAAAAAAGGAAGTTGAATAGAAAACAAAATTAAATAAAAATGGAAGTTGCATAAAATTTAAAATGGAAGTTCATTCAAAAAACCACTATACCCTCTGAGATCTATTAGGAAATTGAGTAGAAAAGGAAGTTGAATAAAAATTAAATAAAAAAAGAAGTTGAATAAAAATAAAAATGGAAACTGCATCAAAATCGAAAATGCAAGTTCATTCAGGAAACCACTGTACCTTAACGATCTATTTGGAAATTAAATAAAAAAAGAAGTTGAATAAAAATGGAAGTTGAATAAAAATAAAAATGGAAGTTCCACAAAATTAACAATGGAAGTTCATTTAAGAAACCATTACACCTTAACGATCTATTTGGAAACTAAATAAAAAAGGAAGTTGAATAGAAAAGGAAATTAAATAAAAATGAAAGTTGATTAAAAATAAAAATGGAAGTTGCATAAAATTTAAAATAGAAGTTGAATAAAAATAAAACTGGAAGTTGCCTTAAATTAACAATGGAAGTTAATTGAAGAAACCACTATACCTTAACGTATAGTAATTTGAATAAAAAAGGAAGTTGAATAGAAAAGGAAATTTAACAAAAAATGGAAGTTCAATAAAAATAAAAAAGGAAGTTGCATAAAGTTCACAATAAAAGTTCATTGAAGAAACCACTATACCTTAACGATCTGTCTGGAAATTAAATACAACAGAAAGTTGAATAGAAAAGGAAATTGAATACAAATAAAATTAACAATTGAAGTTCATTCAAAAAACGATTATAGCAAAATGATCTATGTGGAAATTGAATAAAAATTGAAGTTGAATACAAATAAAAATGGAAGTTGTATAAAATTATAAATGGCAGTTCATTTAAGAAACCATTATAGCTTAACGATCTATTTGGAAATTAAATAAAAAAGGAAGTTGAATAGAAAAAGAAATCGAATAAAAATGGAAGTTGCATAAAATTGAAAATGGAAGTTGAATAGAGAAGGAAATTTAACAAAAAAGGTAGTTGAATAAAAATAAAAATGCAAGTTGACTAAAAATAAAAATGGAAGTTCATTCAAGAAACCACTGTACCTTAACGATCTATTTGGAAATTAAATAAAAAAAGAAGTTGAATAGAAAATGAAATTGAATAAAAATGGAAGTTACAATGGAAGTTGCATATAATTAAAAGTGGAAGTTCATTCAATAAACCACTCTACCTTAACGATCTATTTGGAAATTGAATAAAAAAGGAAGTTGAAAAGAAAAGTAAATTGAATAAAAATGGAAGTTGATTAAAAATAGAAATAGAAGTTGAATAAAAATAAAAATGGAAGTTGCATAAAATTAATAATGGAAGTTCAATCAAGAAGCTACTATACCTTAACGATCTATTTGGAAATTGAAAAAAAAAAGGAAGTTGAAAAGAAAAGTAAATAGAATAAAAATGGAAGTCGAATAAAAATAAAAATAGAAGTTGAATAAAAATAAAAATGAAAGTTGCATAAAATTAACAATGGAAGTTCAATCAAGAAACCACTCTACCTTAACGATCTATTTGGAAATTGAATAAAAAAAGAAGTTGAAAAGAAAAGTAAATTGAATAAAAATGGAAGTTGAATAAAAATGAAAATAGAAGTTGCATAAAATTAAAAATGGAGGTTGATTCAAGACACCACTATACCTTAACAATGTATTTGGAAATTAAATAAAAAAGAAAGTTGAATAGAAATGGAAATTGAATAAAAATGGAAGTTGAATAAAATTAAAAATGGAAGTTGCATATAATTAAAAATGGAAGTTGCATAAAATTAACAAATGGAAGTTCATTCAATAAACCACTATAACTTAACGATCTATTTGGAAATTGAACAAAAATGAAAATTAAATAAAAAACGAAATTGGATAAAAACAAAAATGGAAGTTGCATAAAATTAAAAATGGCAGTTCATTCAAAAAACCATGGAAGTTAATTCAATCAAACGACTATATCTTAACGATCTATGTGGAAATTAAATAAAAAAAAGAAGTTCAATAGAAAAGGAAATTGCATAAAAATGGAAGTTGAATAAAAATCGATGTTGCATAAAATTAATACCGGAAGTTCATTCAAGAAAGCACTATATCTTAACGATCTATGTGGAAATTAAATAGAAAAGGAAATTGAATAGAAAAAAAATTGAATAAATATGGAAATTGAATAAAAACAAAAATGGAAGTTGCATAAAATTAAAAATGAAAGTTTATTGAAGAAACCATAATACCTTAACGATCAACTAAAAAAGGAAGTTGAATAGAAATGGAAATTGAATAAAAATTGAAGTTGAATAAAAATAAAAATGGAAGTTAAATACAAATAAAAATAAAATAAAAATGGAAGTTGAATACAAATAAAAATAGAAGTTGCATATAATTAAAAATTGAAGTTTATTCAAAAAACCACTCTACCTTAACGATCTATTTGTAAATTAAATAAAAAAGAGATTCAATAGAAAAGGAAGTTGAAAAAAAATAAAAATGGAAGTTGAATAAAAATAAAAATGGAAGTTGCCTAAAATTAACAATGGAAGTTAATTCAAGAAAAAACTATACCTTAGCGATCTATTCGGAAATTAAATAAAAAAGGGAGTTGAATAGTAAAAAGGAAATTGAATAGAAATGCAAGTTGAATAAAATTTAAAATGGAATTTCCATAAAATTAAAAATGGAAGTTCATTCAAAAAACCACTATACCTTAAAGAACTACTTGGAAATTAAATATAAAAGGAAGTTGAATAGAAAAGGAAATTGAATGGTTTCTTCAATGAACTTCCATTTTTAATTTTATGCAACTTCCATTTTTAATTTTTATTTTTATTCAACTTCCATTTTTATTCAATTTCTTTTTCATTTTATTTCCAAATAATCGTTAAGGTATAGAGGTTTCTTGAATGAACTTCCATTTTTAATTTTATGCAACTTCCATTTTTATGCAATTTTGTTTTTCTATTCAACTTCCTTTTTTATTTAATTTCCAAATAGATAGTTATGGTATAGTTGTTTTTTAAAAGAACTTCAAATTTTAATTTTATGCAACTTTCATTTTTAATTTTATGCAAATTCCATTTTATTTTTATTCAACTTCAATTTTATTAAATTCACTTTTCTATTCACTTTCCTTTTTTATTTAATTTCCAAATAGATTGTTAAGGTATAATGGTTTCTTGAATGAACTTCCCTTGTTAATTTTATCCAACTTCCATTTTATTTTATCAACTTCCATTTTATTTAATTTCCTTTTCATTCAACTTCCTTTTTTTTTTAGTTTAATAACCAAATAGATCGTTAAGTTATAGTGATTTATTGAATGAACTTCCATTGTTAATCTTATGCAACTTTCATTTTTATTTTTATTCAACTTCCATTTTTATTCAATTTCATTTTCTATTCAACTTCCATTTCTATTCAACATCCATTTTATTTAATTTCCAAATAGATCGTTAAGGTATAGTAGGTACTCGAATGAACTTCCATTTTTAATTTTATGAAACATCCATTTTTAATTATATGCAACTTCCATTTATATTTTTATTCAACTTCCATTTTTATTCAATTTCCTTTTCTATTCAACATTCTTTTTTATTTAATTGCCAAATAGATCATTAAGGTATAGTGTGATCTTGAATGAACTTCCACTTTTATTTTTATTCAACTTCCATTTGTATTCAACTTCCATTTTTATTTTTATTCAACTTCAATTTTTATTCAATTCTATTTTCTATTCAACTTCCTTTTTTATTTAATTTCCAAATAGATCGTTAAGTTGTAGTGGTTTCTTGAATGAACTTCCATTGTTAATTTTACGCAACTTCCATTTTTATTTTTATTCAACTTCTAGTTTTATCCAAATTCCTTTTGTATTCAACTTCATTTTTTAATTAATTTCCAAATAGATCATTAAGGTATAGTGGTTTCTTGAATGAACTTCCGTTGTTAATTTTACTCAACTTCCAATTTTATTTTTACTCAACTTCCATTTGTATTCAATTCTATTTTCTATTCAACTTCATTTTTTATTTGATTTCCAAATAGATCGCTAAAGTAGAGTGGTTTTTTGAATAAACTTCTATTTTTAATTTTATTGAATTTCCCCTTTTATTTTTATTCAACTTTCATTTTTATTCAATTTCATTTTCTATTCAACTTTCGTTTTTATTTAATTGCCAAATAGATCGTTAAGGTATAGTGGTTTCTTGAATGAACTTCGATTTTTATTTTTAGTCAACTTCCATTTTTATTTTTATTCAACTTCCATTTTTATTCGATTTCTTTTTCTATTCAACTTCATTTTTTTTTTTAATTTCCAAATAGATCGTTATGGTATAGTGGTTTCTTGAATGAACTTCCATTTTTATTCAATTTCCTTTTCTATTCAACTTCATTTTTTATTTAATTTCCAAATAGACCGTTAAGGTATAGTGGTTTCTTAAATGAACTTACATTGTTAATTTTATGCCACTTCCATTTTTATTTTTTTTCAACTTCCATTTTTAGTCAATTTGTTTTTCTATCTATCTTTCTTTTTTATTTAATTTCCAAATGGATCATTAAGGTATAGTGGTCTCTTGAATGAACATGCATTTGCAATTTTATGCAACTTCTATTTTTATTTAATTTCCTATTCTATTCAACTTTATTTTTTATTCAATTTCCAAATAGATTGTTAAGATATAGTGGTTTCATGAATGAACTTCCATTTTTAATTATATGCAACTTCCATTTTTATTTTTATTTTTAGTCAACATCCATTTTTATTCAATTTCCTTTTCTATTTAACTTTCTTTTTTATTTAATTTCCAAATAGATCGTTAAGGTATAGTGGTTTCTTGAATGAATTTCCATTGTTAATTTTATGCAACTTCCATTTTTATTTTTATTTAACTTCCTTTTTTATTTAATTTCCAAATAGATATAGTGGTTTCTTGAATGAACTTCCATGGTTAATTTTATGCAACTTCCATTTTTATTTTTATTTAACTTCCATTTTTATTCAATTTCTTTTTCTATTTAACTTCATTTTTTATTTAATTTCCAAATAGATCGTTAAGATATAGTGGTTTCTTGAATGAACTTTCATTTTTAATTTTATGCAATTTCCATTTCTATTCAATTTCTTTTTTTATTCAACTTCCTTTTTTATTCAACTCCCTTTTTTTATTTAATTTCCAAAAAGGTCGTTAAGGTATAGTGGTTTTTTGAATAAATTTCAATTTTTAATTATATGCAACTTCCATTTATATTTTTATTCAACTTTCATTTTTATTCAATTTCCTTTTCTATTCAACTTCATTTTTTATTTGATTTCCAAATAGATCATTAAGGTAGAGTGATTTTTTTGAATAAACTTCAATTTTTAAATATATGCAACTTCTATTTATATTTTTATTCAACTTCCATTTTTATTCAATTTCTTTTTCTATTCAACTTCATTTTTTATTTAATTTCCAAATAAATCATTAAGGTAGAGTGGTTTTTTGCATAAACTTCAATTTTTAATTATATGCAACTGCCATTTTTATTCAATTTCCCTTTTCTAAACTTAATAATGGAAGTTCATTTAAGAAACCACTATACCTCAATGATCTATTTGGAAACTAAATAAAAAAGGAAGTTGAATTGAAAATAACGAATAAAATGGAAGTTGAATAAAAATAAAAATGAAAGTTGCGTAAAATAATAATGGAAGTTCTTTCAAGAAACCACTACACCTTAACGATCTATTGGAAATTAAAATAAAAAAAAAAAAAAAGAAGAAGCTGAACAAAAAATGGAAGTTGAATAAAAATAAAAATTGAAGTGGCATAAAATTAAAAATGGAAGTTAATTCAAGTAACCACTATACCTTAGCGATCTATTTGGAAAGTAAATAAAAAAATGTAGTTGAATAGAATAGAAAATTAAATAAAAATGGAAGTTGAATAAAAATAAAAATGGAAGTTGCCTAAAATTAACAATGGAAGTTAATTTAAGTAACCACTATACCTTAGCGATCTATTTGGAAAGTAAATAAAAAAATGTAGTTGAATAGAATAGGAAATTGAATAAAAATGGAAGTTGCATAAAATCTAAAATGGAAGTTGCATAAAATTAAAAATGGCAATTCATTCAAAAAAACCACTATACCTTAACGATCTATTTGGAAATTAAATAAAAAAATGTAGTTGAACAAAAATAAAAGTAGAAGTTGCATAAAATTACAAATGGAAGTTCATTCAAGAAACCACAATACCTTAATGAATTATTTGGAAATTAAATAAAAAAGAAAGCTGAATAAAAATGGAAGTTCCACAAAATCAACAATGGACGTTCGTTTAAGAAACCATTATACCTTAACGATCTATTTGGAAATTAAATGAAAAAAGAAGTGGAATAGAAAAGGAAATTGAATAAAATCGGAAGATGAATAAAATTAACAATGGAATTTGCATAAAATTAACAATGGAAGTTGGATAGAAAAGGAAATTATTCAACATCCATTTTTAATTTTATTCAACTTCCTTTTTTAATTTTATGCAACTTCCATTTTTATTCAATTTACTCTTCTATTCGACTTCATTTTTTATTTAATTTCCAAATAGATTGTTAAGGTATAGTGGTTTTTTGAATGAATTGCCATTTTTGTTTTTATTCAACTTCAATTTTTGTTTTTATTCAACTTCAATTTTTATTCAATATCTTTTTCTGTTAAACTTACTTTTTTATTTAATTTCCAAATAGATCTTTAAGGTATAGTAGTTTATTGGATGAACTTCAATTTGTATTTTTATTCAATTTCCTTCTCTATTCAACTTCTTTTTTTGTTTAATTTCCAAATAGATCGTTAAGGTATAGTGGTTTCTTCAATGAACTTCCATTTTTAATTTCATACAACTTTCAATTTTATTTTTATTCAATTTCTATTTTTATTCAATTTCCTTTTCTATTCAACTTTCTTTTTTATTTAATTTCCAAATAAATCGTTAAGGCATAGTGGTTTCTTGAATGAACTTCCATTTTTAATTTCATACAACTTCCAATTTTATTTTTATTCAATTTCCATTTTTATTCAATTTCCTTTTCTATTCAACTTTCTTTTTTTTTTTAATTTCCAAATAGATCGTTAAGTTATTGGGGTTTCTTGAATGAATTGCCATTTTTAATTTTGTGGATCTTCCATTTTTAGTTTTATTCAACTTCCATTTTTATTCAAAATTTATTTAAGATCCCACTATACGTTAACGATCTATTTGGAAAATACAAATAGAACTTGAATAAAAATAAAAATGGAAGTTGCATAAAATTAAAAATGAAAGTTCGTTCAAGAAAGAACTATATCTTAACGATCTATTTGGAAGTTAAATAAAAAATGAAGTTAAATAAAAAAGAAAGGTGAATAAAAATAAAAATGGAAGTTGCATAAAATTAACAATGGAAGTTCATTCAAATCACCATTATACCTTAGCGATCTATTTGGAAAGTAAATAAAAAAAGAAGTTGAATAGAAAAGAAAATTCAATAAAAATAGAAGTTGAATAAATATAAAAATCGTTAACATTGAAAGTTCATTCAAGAAACCAGTATACCTTAACGGTCTATTTGAAAATTAAATAAAAATGAAGTTGAATAGAAAAGGAAATTAAATAAAAAAAGAAGTTGAATTGAAAAGGACATCGAATAAAAATGGAAGTTGAATAAAATTAAAAATGGAAGTTGCCTAAAGTTAACAATGGAAGTTAATTCAAGAAACCATAATACCATAACGATCTATTTGGAAATTAAATAAAAAAAGGAAGTTGAATAGAACAGTAAATTGAATAACTATGGAAGTTGAATAAAAATAAAAATGAAAGTTGCATAACATTAAAAATGGAAGTTGAATAAAAATGGAATTTGAATAGAAAAGGAAATTGAATAAAAATGGAAGTTGAAGAAAAATAAAAGTGGAAGTTGCATAAAATTAACAATGTAAGTTTATTTAAGAAACCACTATACCTTAGTGATCTATTTGGAAAGTAAATAAAAAAATGAAGTTGAATAGAATAGGAAATTGAATAAAAATGGAAGTTCATTCAAGAAACCGCTATACCTTAACGATCAATTTGGAAATTAAATAAAAAAGGATGTTGAATAGAGAAAGAAATTGAATAAAAATAGAAGTTGCATAAAACTAAAAATGGAAATTGAATAAAAATAAAAAAGGAAGTTGCATAAAATTAAAAATGGAAGTTCATTCAAGAAACCATTATACCCTAACGATCTATTTGGAAATTAAAAATGAAAATGAAGTTGCATAAAATTAAAAAATGGAAGTTCATTCAAGAAAACACTATACCTTAACGATCTATTTGGAAATTAAATAAAAAAAAGAAGTTCAATAGAAAAGGAAATTGAATAAAAATGGATGTTGAATAAAATTAAAAATGGAAGTTCATTCAAGAAACCACTCTACCTTAACTTGCATAAAATTAAAAATGGAAGTTCATTCAACAAACCACTATAACTTAACGATCTATTTGGAAATTAAAAAACAAAGGAAGTTGAATAACAATGGAAGTTCATTCATGAAACAAATATACCAAAACGATCTATTTGGAAGTTGAATAGAAAAGGAAATTGAATAAAAATGGAAGTTGCATAAAATTAACAATGGAAGTTCATTCAAGAAACCACTATATGTTAATGATCTATTTGGAAATTAAAGAAAAAAGGAAGTTGAATAGAAATGGAAATTGAATAAAAATGGAAGTTGCATAAAATTAAAAGTGGAAGTTCTTCCAAGTAACCACTATACATTAACGATTTATTTGGAAATTAAAGAAAAAAAGAAGTTGAATAGAAATGGAAATTGAATAAAAATGGAAGTTGAATAAAAATAAAAATGGAAGTTCATTCAAGAAAGCGCTATACCTTAACGATTTATTTGGAAATCAAATAAAAAAGAAAGTTGAATAAAAATGGAAGTTGAATAAAAATAGAAAAGGAAATTGAATAAAAATAAAAATAGAAGTTGACTAAAAATATAAATGGAAGTTGCATATAATTAAAAATTGAAGGTCATTCAAGAAACAACATACATTAACGATCTATTTGGAAATTAAATAAAAATGGAAGTTAAATAAAAATAAAATTGGAAGTTGCATAACATTAAAAATGGAAGTTCATTGAAGAAACCACTATATCTTAAAGATCTATTTGGAAATTAAATTAAAAAAGAAGTTAAATAGAAAAGGAAATTAAATAAAAAAATAAGTTGAATAGAAAAGGAAATTGAATAAAAATGGAAGTTGCATAAAACTAAAAATGGAAGTTGCATAAAATTAAAAATGGAAGTTCATTCAAGAAACCACTATACCTTAACGGTCTATTTGGAAATTAAATAAAAAAGGAAGTTGAATAGAAAACAAAATTGAATAAAAATGCAAGTTGAATAAAAATGGAACTAGAAGTTGCCTTAAATTAACAATGGAAGTTAATTCAACAAACCACTATACATTAATGATCTATTTGGAAATTAAATAAAAAAAGGAAGATGAGCAGAAAAGGAAATTGAATAAAAATGGAAGTTGAATAAAAAAAAAAATGGAAGTTGCATAAAATTAAAAATTGAAGTTGAATAAAAATAAAAATGGAAGTTGCATAAAATAATAATGGAAGTTCATTCAAGAAACCACTATACCTTACCGATTTATTTGGAAATTAAATAAAAAAGGAAGTTGAATAGAAAAGGAAATTAAATAAAAAAGGTAGTTGAATAAAAATGGAAGTTGAGTAAAAATAAAATTGGAAGTTGCATAACATTAAAAACGGAAGTTAATTCAAAAACCACTATACCTTAACGATCTATTTGGAACTTAAATAAAAAAGGTAGTTGAATAGAAAGGAAATTGAATAAAATGGTAGTTGAATAAGAATAAAAAGGAAGTTCATTAGAAATCACTATGCTTAACGTTCTATTTGGAAATTATATAAAAAACGAAGTTCAATAGAAAAGGAAATTGAATCAAAATGGAAGTTGAATAAAAATAAAAATCGAAATTCATTCAAGAAACTACTATACCTTGACGATTTATTTGGAAAGTAAATAAAAAAATGGAAGTTGAATAGAAAAGAAAATTTAATAAAAAAGGAAGTTGAATAAAAATAAAAATGGAAGTTGCATAAAAAAAATGGAAGTTGAATAAAAATAAAAATGGAAGTTGAATAAAAATAAAAATGGAAGTTCATTCGAGAAACCACTATACATTAATGATCTATTTGGAAATTAAATAAAAAAGGAAGTTGTGTAAAAAAGGAAACTCAATAAAAATGGAAGTTGTGTAAAACTTAAAATGGAAGTTCATTGAAAAATCACTATACCTTAACGATCTATTTGAAATTGAATAAAAAAGAAAGTTGAATAGAAAAGGAATTGAATACAAACAAAAATGGAAGTTGCATATAATTAAAATTGGAAGTTGAAAATAAAAATAGAAGTTGCATAAAATAATAATGGAAGTTGCATAAAATAAAAATGGAAGTTAAATAGAAAATGAAGTTGAATAGAAGTTGCATCAAAATTGAAAATGGAAGTTCATTCAATAAACCACTATAACTTAACGATCTATTTGGAAATTAAATAAAAAAAGAAGTTGAATAGAAAATGAAATTGAATAAAAATAGAAGTTGAATAAAAATAAAAAGGGAAGTTGCAAAAAAATAAAAATGGAAGTTGCATAAAATTAACAATGGAAGTTCATTCAAGAAACAACTATACCTTAACGATCTATTTGGAAATTAAATAAAAAAGGAAGTTGAATAGAAAAAGAAATTGGATAAAAATGCAAGATGAATAAAAATAAAAATGGAATTTGCATAAAATTAACAATGGAAGTTCATTCAAGAAACCACTATACCTTAACGATCTATTTGCAAATTAAATAAAAAAGGAAGTTGAATAGAAAACAAAATTGAATAAAAATGGAAGTTGAATAAAAATAAAAATGGATGTTGCATATAATTAAAAATGGAAGTTCATTCGAGAAACCACTATACCTTAACGATCTATTTGGATAAAAATGCAAGTTGAATAAAAATAAAAATGGAATTTGCATAAAATTAACAATGGAATTTAATTCAAGAAACCATAATACCTTAACGACCTATTTGGAAATTAAATATAAAAAGAAGTTGAATAGAATAGGAAATTGAATAAAAATGGAAGTTAATTCAAGAAACCACTATACCTTAACAAATTATTTGGAAATTAAATAAAAAATGAAGTTGAATAGAAAAAGAAATTGAATAAAAATGGAATTTGAAAAAAAATAAAAATGGAAGTTGCATAAAATTAACAATGGAAGTTTATTCAAGAAACCACTCTACCTTAACGATCTATTTGGAAATCAAATAAAAAAAGAAGTTGAATAGAAATAGAAATTGAATAAAAATAGAAGTTGTATAAAAATAAAAAATGGAAGTTGAATAAAAATAAAAATAAAAATGAAAGTTGCATAAAATTAACGGTGGAAGTTCATTCAAGAAACCACTATACCTTGACGATCTATGTGGAAATTAAATAAAAAAGAAAGTTGAATAGAAAAGAAAATTGAATAAAAATGTAAGTTGAATAAAAATAAATATGGAAGTCGCATAAATTAACAATGTAAGTTCATTTAAGAAACCACTATACCTTAACGGTCTATTTGAAAATTAAATAAAAAAGGAAGTTGAATAGAAAAGGAAATTCAATAAAATCGGAAGATGAATAAAAATAAAAATGGAAGTTGAACAGAAAATGAAATTGAATAAAAATGGAAGTTGAATGCAAATAGAATGGAAGTTCATTCAAGAAACCACTATACCTTAACGATCTATTTGGAAATTAAATAGAAAATGAAATTGAATAAAAATAGAAGTTGAATAAACCACTATAACTTAACGATCTCTTTGGAAATTAAATAAAAAAAGAAGTTGAATAGAAAGGGAAATAGAATAAAAATGGAAGTTGAATAAAAATAAAAATGGAAGTTGAATAAAATTAACAATAGAAGTTCATTCAGGAAACCACTCTACCTTAACGATCTATTTGGAAATCAAATAAAAAATGAAGTTGAATAGAAATGGAAATTGAATAAAAATAAAAATTGAAGTCGAATAAAAATAAAAATGGAAGTTCATTGAAGAAACCACTATACGTTAACGATCAATTTGGAAATTGAATAAAAAAGAAAGTTGAATAGAAAAGGAAATTTAATAAAAATGGAAGTTGAATAAAATTAAAAATGGAAATTGAATAAAAATAAAAATGGAAGTTGCAATAAAAGTAAAAATCGAAGTTCATTCAAGAAACCACTATACCTTATGTGGAGATATATTTTCTGAGCACCAACACGTGGCCAAGGTGACGCCGACGTGTCAGCCGAGGTGCCACGTGTCTGGTCAGATCTTGAGATGATCTCGGCTAGGCCGAGGTTATCCACGAGAATACCGGAATCCAAGATAAGCGGATAAGGGACAAGAGTCCTAAAATGGGAGAAGACTTCAGTTTGGGTAAAGATAAGACTCTTATAGAGTTTATCCTAATCCTACTGAGAGTCCAAGTTAGCAGTAATCCTAAGTCCATTAGAGCTAGGCTTCTATTTGAGACTAGGATTATGTTGGCTATAAAAGAGAGGCACCCCCATGGGTCTAAGGTATGCTTTTATGCTCAAGCTTATGAGTTTAGCTATTGGTTATCTTTAAGAGATATGGAGTACTGACTTGATCGTCGGAGTACCCCCGAGTGGACGAGCCACCGTCGGAGACTCTTCTTTCTGTTGCAGGTCAGACAGGTGCCATCTATTCTGTCGGTGTTCTCCAGTTGAGTACTAAGTTGGCAGTGTGGTCAGAAATTAACACACACAATTTGGCGCCGTCCGTGGAAAAGAAAGGAGAATAGATGGCCATCACCGTACAAGATCAACGTGTTGAAAACGACAAGTTTAGCGAAGATGGAGAGTCTATCGACATAAATAGAATGAAGACCCTTCCGGAAGGGACGCGAGCAGGGGCATGGCGCTTCCAAGGAGATGACATTCAAGTATAGAAGAGCTCAACCTAAGTGAGCGGATCCTAGATTTCGAACCGGACCCCGGATCGAAGACAAGATCTCGGCCTAAATAAGCGGTCCGAGAAGAGAAGAGCTCAACACAGGTGAGCGGATCCAAGATTCGAAGACATGATCTCGACTGGATGAATAGATCCGAGAAGAGAAGAGCTCAACCCGAGTGGCGAGATCCAAGATTCCAGAAGACAAGATCTCGGCACTTAAGTCCGAGAAGAAAAGCGGCTTCGCCGATCTTGGCCGAGGTAATGATGAATAACTTAGACTCATTATATGGCAGAGTCGAATCTTGCATATAATGGAGTTGAACTAAGTTGGAGTAACATAGGCTTGCCATGTCGGCAGAATCAAACTCGGGTTGAAACCAAGTAAGATCAACAGAGAAATTAAGGCTAACAGCCTCAGCTTGAAACCAACTTCGGCGAACAAGATCACATGCACAAGCTTAATGTGAACATAAGTCCACATTAGGGGGCAGAGAGTTATAGATGATGTTTAACACTTGTTGAAATTTGTAGCAATTTACAAGTAGAAATTAAACCGAGATGATGTTTAACACTTGTTGAAATTTGTAGCAATTTACAAGTTGAAGTTAAACCGATGTTATATTTAACACTTGTTGAAATTTATAGCAATTTACAAATTGAAGTTAAACTGAGATGATGTTTAAAACTTGTTAAAATTTGTAGCAATTTACAAGTTGAAATTAAACCGATGTTATGTTTAACACTTGTTGAAATTTGTAGCAATTTACAAGTTGAAGTTAAGCGAGATGATGTTTAACACTTGTTGAAATTTGTAGCAATTTACAAGTTGAAGTTAAAGAGATGATGTTTAACACTTGTTGAAATTTGTTGCAATCTACAAGTTGAAGTTCAACCGATGTTATGTTTAATACTTGTTGAAATTTGTAGCAATTTACAAGTTGAAGTTAAACCGAGATTATTGTTTAAACTTGTTGAAATTTGTAGCAAATTACAAGTTAAAGTTAACCGAGATCATTGTTTAACACTTGTTGAAACTTGAGAAAAGTTTACAAGTTAAAGTTAAACCGAGATTATGTATGATGACTCATACGCGTGAGCAGCGTTCTTGGAATTCTTGTTCTTTACTGAGACATGTCGAAATAACGATGATCTCGGCTGCGATACTTTAAGCCGACATACTAGAAAGTACCAATATAGGTTCCATTACCTCAGAATGCCAAGGCAATAGAACCTAGGGGGCAGTTGTGGGGATATATTTTCTGAGCACCAACACGTGGCCAAGGTGACGCCGACGTGTCCTGCTCATGATGCGAGATGATCTCGACTAGGCGAGGTTATCCGCGAGAATACCGGAATCCGAGATAAGCGGATAAGGGACAAGAGTCCTAAAGTGTTAGAAGACTTCAGTTTGGGTAAAGATAAGACTCTTAGAGAGTTTATCCTAATCCTACTAGGAGTCCAAGTTAGCAGTAATCCTAAGTCCATTAGAGCTAGGCTTCTATTTGAGACTAGGATTATGTTGGCTATAAAAGAGAGGCACCCCCATAGGTCTAAGGTATGCTTTTATTCTCAAGCTTATGAGTTTAGCTATTGGTTATCTTTGAGAGATATGGAGTACTGACTTGATCGTCGGAGTACCCCCGGGTGGACGAGCCACTACCGGAGACTCTTCTTTCTGTTGCAGGTTAGACAGGTGCCATCTATTCTGCCGGTATTCTCCAGTTGAGTACTAAGTTGGCAGTGTGGTCGGAAATTGACACACACACCTTAACGATCTATTTGGCAATGAAATAAAAAAGGAAGTTGAATAGAAAAAAAAAAATTGAATAAAAAGGGAAGTTGAAAAAAAATAAAAATGGAAGTTGCATAAAATTAAAAATGAAAGTTCATTCAAGAAAACAAAATTGAATAAAAATGGAAGTTAAATAAAAATAAAAATGGAAGTTGCATAAAATTAAAAATGAAAGTTGATTCAAGAAATCACTATACCTTAACGATCTATTTAGAAATTAAATAAAAAAGGAAGTTGAATAGACAAGGAAATTGGATAAAAATAGAAGCTGAAAAAAAATAAAAATGAAAGTTGAATAAAATAAAAATGGAAGTTGCATTTAAGAAACCACTCTACCTTAAAGATCTATTTAGATATTAAATAAAAAAAATGAAGTTGAATAGAAAAAGAAATCGAATAAAAATGGAAGTTGCATAAAATTAAAAATGGAAGTTCATTCAAGAAATCACTATACCTTAGTGATCCACTTGGAAATTAAATAAAAATGGATGTTGAATAGAAAAGAAAATTAAATAAAATCGAAAGATTTTATTAAATAAAAATGGAAGTTGCATAAAATTAACAATGGAAGGTCATTCAGGAAACAACTATACCTTAACAATCTATTTGGAAATTAAATAAAAAAGGAAGTTGAATAAAAATAAAATGGAAATTCAATAAAATTAAAAATGGAAGTTCATTCAAGAAAACACTATACCTTAACGAACTATTTGGAAATTAAATAAAAAAGAAAGATAGATAGAAAAGGAAATTGAATAAAAATGAAAGTTGAATAAAAATAAAATTGGAAGTTGCATTAAATTAAAAATGGAAGTTCATTCGAGAAATCACAATACCCTAACGATCTATTTGGAAATCAAAGAAAAAAGGAAGTTGAATAAAATTACAAATGGAAGTTTGTTCAAGAAACCACTATATCTGAACAATCTATTTGGAAATTAAATAAAAAAGGAAGTTGAACAAAAATAAAAATGGAAGTTCATTCGAGAAACCACTATACCTTAACGATCTATTTGGAAATTAAATAAAAAAGAAAGTTGAAAAGAAAAGTAAATTGAATAAAAATTGAAGTTGAATAAAATTACGAATGGAAGTTTATTCAAGAAACCACTATACCTGAACAATCTATTTGGAAATTAAATAAAAAAGGAAGTTGAATAAAAATAAAAATGGAAGTTCAATCGAGAAACCACTATACCTTAACGATCTATTTGGAAATTAAATAAAAAATAAAGTTGAAAAGAAAAGTAAATTGAATAAAAATTGAAGTTGAATAAAATTACAAATGGAAGTTTATTCAAGAAACCACTATACCAGAACAATCTATTTGGAAATTAAATAAAAAAGGAAGTTGAACAAAAATAAAAACGGAAGTTCATTCGAGAAACCACTGTACCTTAACGATCTATTTGGAAATTAAATAAAAAAGAAAGTTGAAAAGAAAAGTAAATTGAATAAAAATTGAAGTTGAATAAAATTACGAATGGAAGTTTATTCAAGAAACCACTATACCTGAACAATCTATTTGGAAATTAAATAAAAAAGGAAGTTGAACAAAAATAAAAATAGAAGTTCAATCGAGAAACCACTGTACCTTAACGATCTATTTGGAAATTAAATAAAAAAAAAAGTTGAAAAGAAAAGTAAATTGAATAAAAATTGAAGTTGAATAAAATTACAAATGGAAGTTTATTCAAGAAACCACTATACCAGAACAATCTATTTGGAAATTAAATAAAAAAGGAAATTGAACAAAAATAAAAACGGAAGTTCATTCGAGAAACCACTATACCTTAACGATGTATTTGGAAATTAAATAAAAAAGAAAGTTGAAAAGAAAAGTAAATTGAATAAAAATTGAAGTTGAAAAAAATTACAAGTGGAAGTTTATTCAAGAAACCACTATACCTGACCAATCTATTTGGAAATTTAATAAAAAAGGAAATTGAACAAAAATAAAAATGGAAGTTCATTCGAGAAACCACTATATCTTAACGATCTATTTGGAAATTAAATATAAAAGGAAGTTGAATAGAAAAGGAAATTGAATAAAAATGGAAGTTGCATACAATTAAAAATGGAAATTCATTCAAGAAACCACTATACCCTAACAATCTATTTGGAAATTAAATAAAAAAGGAAATTAAATAAAAATGGAAGTTGAGTAAAAATAACAATGTAAGTTCATTCAAAAAACCACTATACCTTAACGATCTATTTGGAAATTAAATAAAAAATAAAGTTGAATAGAAAAGGAAATTGAATAAAAAAGGAAGTTGAATAGAAATGGAAATTGAATAGAAAAGGAAATTGAACTTCCATTTTTAATTTTATGCAACTTTCATTTTTATTTAACTTCTTTTCTATTCAACTTCATTTTTTATTTAATTTTCAAATAGACCGTTAATAAATAGTGATTTCTTCAATGAACTTCCATTTTTAATGTTATTCAACAAATATGGAAGTTGAATAAAAATAAAAATGGAAGTTGCATAAAATTAAAAATGGTAGTGGCATAAAATTAACAATGGTAGTTGCATAAAATTAACAATAGAAGTTCATTCAAGAAACCACTGTACCTTAACAATCTATTTGGAAAATAAATAAAAAAGGAAGTTGAATAGAAAAGGAAATTGAATAAAAATTGAAGTTGACTAAAAATAAAAATGAACTTCCAATGTTAATTTAAAAATGGAAGTTGAATAGAAAAGGAAATTGAATATAATTGAAGTCGAATAAAAATAAAATTGGAAGTTGCATAAAAATGAAAATGGATGTTGCATAAATATAAAAATGGAAGTTCATTCAAGAAACAACTATACCTTAACGATCTATTTGGAAATTAAATAAAAAAGGAAGTTGAATAGAAAAGGAAATTGGATAAAAATGCAAGATAAATAAAAATAAAAATGGAAGTTCATTGAAGAAACCACTATACCTTAACGATCTATTTGGAAATTCAATAAAATAGGAAGTTGAATAGAAAAGTAATTTAATAAAAATAAAAATGGAAGTTGAACAAAAATGGAATAAAAATAAAAAAGGAAATTAGATAAAAAAAGGAAGTTGAATAAAAATAAAAATGGAAGTTGCATAAAATTAAAAATGGAAGTTAATCAAGAAACCGCTATACCTTAACGATCTATTTGGAAATTGAATAAAAAAGGAAGTTGAATAGAAAGGAAATTGAATAAAATTAAAAATGGAAATTGAATACAAATAAAAATGGAAGTTGAATAAAACTAAAAATGGATGTTGAATAAAAATAAAAATAGAAGTTGTATGAAATGAAAAATGGAAGTTCATTCAAGAAACCACTATATCTTAACGATCTATTTGGAAATTCAATAAAAAATGAAGTTGAATAGAAAAGTAATTTAATAAAAATAAAAATAGAAGTTGAACAAAAATGGAATAAAAATAAAAAAGGAAATTGGATAAAAAAGGAAGTTGAATAAAAATAAAAATGGAAGTTGCATAAAATTAAAAATGGAAGTTAATCAAGAAACCGCTATACCTTAACGATCTATTTGGAAATTGAATAAAAAAGGAAGTTGAATAGAAAGGAAATTAAATAAAATTAAAATGGAAGTTGAATACAAATAAAAATGGAAGTTGAATAAAACTAAAAATGGAAGTTGAATATAAATAAAAATGGAAATTGTATGAAATTAAAAATGGAAGTTCATTCAAAAAACCACTATACCTTAACGATCTATTTGGCAATTAAATAAAAAAGGAAGTTGAATAGATAAGGAAGTTGCATAAAATGGAATTTGAATAAAAATAAAAATGGAAGTTGAATGAACTTACATTGTTAATTTTATGCAACTTCCATTTTTATTTTTATTCAACTTTCATTTTTATTCAATTTCCTATTCTATTCAACTTCATTTTTTCAATGAACTTCCATTTTTAATGTTATTCAATATATATGGAAGTTGAATAAAAATAAAAATGAAAGTTGCATAAAATTAACAATGGAAGTTCATTCAAGAAACCACTATGCATTAACGATCTATTTGGAAATTAAATAAAAAAGGAAGTTGAATAGAAAAGAAGTTGAAGAAAAATGGAAGTTGAATAAAAATAAAAATGGAAGTTAAATAAAAAAGAAAGTTGAATAGAAAAGGAAATTGAATAAAAATGAAAGTTGCATAAAATTAACAATGGAAGTTAATTCAAGAAACCACTATACCTTGATGTTACCTTAACGCTCTATTTGAAAATTAAATAAAAAAATGAAGTTGAATAGAAAAAGAAATCGAATAAAAATGGAAGTTAAATAAAATTAAAAATAGAAGTTCATTCAAGAAAGCACTATATCTTAATGATCTATTTGGAAGTTAAAAAAAAAAAAAGAAGTTGAATAGAAATAAAAATAGAATTTGCATAAAATTAACAATGGAAGTTCATTCAAGAAATTATTATACCTTAATGATCTGTTTGAAAATTAAATAAAAAAGGAAGTTGAATAAAAATAAAAATGGAAGTTGAATAAAAATAAAAATGGAAGTTCATTCGAGAAACCACTAAAAATGGAAATTAAATAGAAAAAAGGACATTGAATAGAAAATGAAATTGCATAAAAATAGAAGTTGAATAAAAATGGAAGTTGCATAAAATAAAACTGGAAGTTCATTTAAGAGGGAGATTAAATAGAAAAGGAAATTGAATAAAAATAGAAGTTGAATAAAAATAAAAATGGAAGTTTATTCAAGAAACCACTATACCTTAACGATCTATTTGGAAATTAAAAAAAAAAGGGGGGGGGGAAGTTGAATAGAAAAAGAAATTGAATTCCATTGTTAATTTTATGCATCTCTTTTTTTCTATTCACCTTCCTTTTTTATTTAATTTCCAAATAGATCGTCAAGGTATAGTAGTTTCTTGAATGAACTTCGATTTTTAATTTTATGCAACTTCCATTTTTCTTCAATTTCCTTTTCTATTCGAAGTTCATTTTTATTTAATTTCAAATTAGATCGTTAAAGATGATGATTTCTTCAATGAACTTCCATTGTTAATCTTATGTAACTTCCATTTTTATTTTATTCATCTTCCATTTTATTTAATTTCCTTTACTATTTAATTTTATTCATCTTCCTTTTTTGTTAATTTTCCTTTTCTATTCAACTTTCTTTTTTATTTAATCTTCAAATAGACCGTTAAGGTATAGTGGTTTCTTGAATGACCTTCCATTTTTAATTTATGTACTTCCATTTTATTCAATTTCAAATAGAAAGTTCAACTTGGAAATTGTGCAAAGGTACAGTGGTTTCTCGTATCAACTTGCCTTTTATTCAACTTCCTTTTATTCAACATCCATTTTTGTTCAACTTCGTTATTAGTTAACTTCCATTTTGTTTTTATTCAACTTCTTTTAATTAATTTCCATTTGTTCAACTTCCTTTTTATTTAATTTCCAAAGATCGTTAAGGTAGAGTGGTTTCTTAAAGAACTTCGATTTTTAATTTTATGCAACTTCCATTTTTCTATTCAACTTCATTTTTTATTTAACTTCCAAATAGATCGTTAAGATATAGTGCTTTCTTGAATGAACTTTCATTTTTAATTTTATTCAACTTCAATTTTATTCAATTTTGTTTTCTATTCAACTTCTTTTTTTATTCAATTTCCTTCTCTATTCAACTTCTTTTTTTATTTAATTTACAGATAGATCGTTAAGATATAGTAGTTTCTTCAATGAACTTTTATTGTTATTCAATTTTCTATTCTATTCAACTTCATTTTTTTATTTACATTCCAAATAAATCGTTAGGGTATAGTGGTTTCTTGAATGAATTTCCAATTTCCTTCTCTATTCAACTTCTTTTTTTATTTAATTTCCAAGTTGAAGTTTAATAAAAATAAAAATGGATAAAAATGCAAGATGAATAAGAATAAAAATGGAATTTGCATGATATTAACAATGGAATTTAATTCAAGAAACCACTATACCTTAACAACGATCTATTTGGAAATTAAATAAAAAAAGAAGTTGAATAGAAAAGGAAATTGAATAAAAATGAAAGTCAAATAAAAATAACAATGGAAGTTGTATGAAATTAAAAATGGAAGTTCATTCAAGAAACCACTATACCTTAATGATCTATTTGGAAATTAAATATAAAAGGAAGTTGAATAGAAAAGGAAATTGAATAAAAATGGAAGTTGAATAAAAATAAAATTGGAAGTTGCATAAAATTAACAATGGAATTTAATTCAAGAAACAACTATACGTTAACGATCTATTTGGAAATTAAATAATGGAAGTTCATTCAAGAAACTAGCACACCTTAATGATCTATTTGGAAATTCAATAAAAAAGGAAGTTGAATAGAAAAGGAAATTGAATAAAAATGGAAGTTGAATAGAAAAGGAAATTGAATAAAAATGGAAGTTGCATAAAATTAACAATGGAAGTTCATTAAAAAAAGAAATTGAATAGAAAAAGAAATTGAATAAAAATGGAAGTTGAATAAAATTAAAATTGGAAGTTCATTCAAGAAACCACTATACGTTAACGATCAATTTGGAAATTAATTAAAAATGGAAGTTGAATAGAAAAAGAAATCGAATAAAAATGGAAGTTGAATAAAAATTTAAAATGGAAGTTCATTCAAGAAAGTACTATATCTTAACGATCTATTTGGAAGTTAAATAAAAAAGGAAGTTAAATAGAAAAGCAAATTGAATAAAAATAAAACTGGAAGTTGCCTAAAATTAACAATGGAAGTTAATTCAAGAAGCCACTATACCTTAACGATCTATTTGGAAATTAAATAAAACAAGGAAGCTGAACAGAAAAGGAAATTGAATAAAATTGGAAGTTGAATAAAAATAAAAATGGAAGTTGTATAAAATTAAAAATGGAAGTTGAATAAAAATAAAAATGGAAGTTGCATAAAATAGTAATAGAAGTTCATTCAAGAAACCACTATACCTTAATGATTTATTTAGAAATTAAATAAAAAAAGAAAGTTGAATAGAAAAGGAAATTGAATAAAAAAGGAAGTTGAATAAAAATAAAAATGGAAGTTGCATAAAATTAACAATGTAAGTTCATTTAAGAAACCCCTATACCTTAACGATCTATTTGAAAATTAAATAAAAAGTAAGTTGAATAGAACAGAAATTGAATAAAATCAAGATGAACAAAAATAAAAATGGATGTTGCATAAAATTAATAATGGAAGTTCATTGAAGAAACCACTATACCTTAACGATCTATTTGGAAATTAAATGAAAAAAGGAAGTTGAATAGAGAAGGAAATTGAATAAAAATGGAAGTTGAATAAAAATGAAAATAGATGTTGCATAAATATAAAAAATGGAAGTTCATTTAAGAAACCATTATATCTTAACGATCTATTTGGAAATTAAATAAAAAAGGAAGTTGAATAGAAAAGGAAATTGAATCAAAATGGAAGTTGCATAAAAATAAAAATCGAAGTTCATTCAAGAAACTACTACACCTTGACGATCTATTTGGAAATTAAAAAAAAGAGGAAGTTGAATAGAAAATAGAATTGAATAAAAATGGAAATTGAGTAAAAATGAAAATGGAAGTTCATTTGAGAAACCACTATATCTTAACGATTTATTTGGAAATTAAATAAAAAAGGAAGTTGAATAAAAATGAAAGTTGCATAAAATTAACAATGGAAGTTCATTCAAGAAACCACTATACCTTAACGATCTATTTGGAAATTAAATAAAAAAGGAAGTCGAATAGAAAAAGAAATTGAATAAAAACGGAAGTTGAATAAAAATAAATATGGAAGTTGCAAAAAATTAAAAATGGTAGTTGAATAAAAATGGAAATTGAATAAAAAGGGATTTCTTGAATGAACTTCCATTGTTAATTTTATGCGACATCCATTTTTATTCAACTTCCATTGTTAATTTTATGCAACTTCCATATTTCTTTTTATTCAACTTTCTTTTTTATTCAATTCCCTTTTCTATTCAACATCCTTTTTATTTAATTTACAAATAAATCACCTTCCATTTTTAATTCTATTCAACTTCCTTTTTTATTTTTTATTAAACTTCCTTTTTTGTTCAATTTCCTATTCTATTCAACTTCATTTTTTTATTTACTTTCCAAATAGATCGCTAAGGTATAATGGTTTCTTGAATTAACTTCCATTGTTAATTTTAGGCAACTTGCATTTTTATTTAACTTCCTTATTTATTTAATTTCCAAATAGATCATTAAGGTATAGTGGTCTCTTGAATGAACATCAATTTTTAATTTTATGCAACTTCCATTTTTATTTTTATTCAACTTCCCTTTTTATTAAATTTCATTTTCTATTCAACTTCCTCTTTTTTCTTTAATTTCCAAATAGATTGTTAAGGTATAGTGGTTTCTTGAATGAACTTCCATTGTTAATCTTATGCAACTTCCATTTTTGTTTTTATTCAATAAAATTAAAAATGGAAGTTCATTCAAGAAACCACTATACCTTAACGATCTATTTGGAAATTAAATAAAAAAAAGGAAGTTGAATAGAAAAGGAAATCAAATAAAATGGAAGTTCATTCAAGAAACTACTATACCTTAACGATCTATTAGGAAATTAAATAAAAAGAAAGTTGAATAGAAAAGGAAATTAAATAAAATTGAAGTTGAATACAAAAAAAAAAATGGAAGTTTGCAAAAAATTAACAATGTAAGTTCATTCAAGAAAAAACTAGGGGTACTTACCAATTAGTCCTATTCACTAGACTTATTTACCTACAGGTCCTAACTAATAAATTTAGCACTATAAAAATAAGAGAGTGATAAATTTATCACTAAAAAATTATTCATAAAAAAAGAGACTGATAAATTTATCACTATAAAATTATTCATAAAAAAAAAAGACTGATAAAATTTGTCTTTATCACTTAATAAATTATATCAAATAGGACTTAATGTGTAATAAGTCTTAAAGTAGGACCTATTGGGTAATAAGTCTCCCAAGTAGGACCTATTGGTAGTTTACCCAAAAAACTATACCTTAGCGATCTATTCGGATATTAAATAAAAAAGGATGTTGAATAGAAAAGGAAATTAAATAAAAATTGAAGTTGAATAACAATAAAAATGAAAATTGCATAAAATTAACAATGTAAGTTCATTCAAGAAACCACTATACCTTAACGATTTATTTGTAAATTTAAAAAAGAAAAAGAAAAGAGGAAGTTGAATAGAAAAAAGAAATTTAATAAAAAATGAAGTTGAATAAAAATAAAATGAAAGTTTCATTAAATTAAAAATGGAAGTTCATTCGAGAAACCACTATCCCTTAACGATCTATTTGGAAATTAAATAAAAAAGGAAGTTGAATAGAAAAGGAAATTGGATAAAAATCGGAAGATGAATAAAAATAAAAATGGATATTGCATAAAATTAACGATTGAATTTAATTCAAGAAACCACTATACCTTGACAATCTATGTGGAAATTAAATAAAAAATGAAATTGAATAAAATGGAAGTTGCATTGAAAAGAAAATTGGATAAAAATGGAAGTTGAATAAAAATAAAAATGAAAGTTGCTTAAAATTAAAAATGGAAGTTCATTCAAGAAACCACTATACCTTAACGATCTAAACGATATATTTGGAAGTTGAATAAAAATAAAATTTAAAATGGAAGTTCATTCAAGAAAGCACTATATCTTAACGATCTATTTGGAAATTAAATAATAAAAAAAAAAGTTGAATAGAAAAGGAAATTGAATAGAAATGGAAGTTGAGTAAAAATAAAAATGGAAGTTGCCTAAAGTTTACAATGGAAGTTCATTTAAGAAACCACTATACCCTAAAGATCTATTTGGAAATTAAATAAAAATGGAAGTGGAATAGAAAAGGAAATTGAAGAAAAATAGAAGTTGAATAAAAATAAAAATGAAATTTGCATAAAATTAACAACGGAATTTAATTCAAGAAACCACTATACCTTAACGATCTATTTGGAAATTAAATATAAAAGGAAGTTGAATAGAAAAAGAAATTGAATAAAAATGGAAGTTGCATAAAATTAAAACTGGATGTTCATTCAAGAAACCACTATACGTTAACAATCTACTTGGATATTAAATAAAAAAGGAAGTTGAATAGAAAACAAAATTGAATAAAAAAGGATGTTGAATAAAAATGGAAGTTGAATAGAGAAGGAAATTGAATAAAAAAGGTAGTCAAATAAAAATAAAAAGGGAAGTTGTATAAAATAAAAAATGGAATTTCATTCAAGAAACCACTCTACCATAACGAGATATTTGGAAATTAAATAAAAAAGGAAGTTGAATAGAAAAAGAAATTGAATAAAAATGGAAGTGGAAGTGGAATAAAAATAAAAATAGAAGTTGCATAAAATTAAAATGGAAGTTAATTCAAGAAACCACTATACCTTAACGATCTATTTGGAAATTGAAAAAAAAAATGAAGTTGAATAGAATAGGAAATTGAATAAAAATGAAAGTTGCCTAAAATTAACAATTAAAGTTCATTCGAGAAACCACTCTACCTTAACGATCTATTTGGAAATTATATATAAAAAAAAGTTGAATATAAAAGAAAATTGAATAAAAAGGGAAGTTGAATAAAAATAAAAATGGAAGTTGCATAAAATTAAAAATGGAAGTTCATTCAAGAAACCACCATACCTTGACTATACCTTAACGATCTATTTGGAAATTAAATAAAAAAAGGAAGATGAATAGAAAAGGAAATTGAATAAAAATAAAAATGGAAGTTGCATATAATTAAAAATTGAAGTTTATTCAAAAAACCACTCTACCTTAATGATCTATTTGGAAATTTAATAAAAATAGAAGTTGAATAGAAAAGGAAATTGAATAGAAATAGAAGTTGAGTAAAAATAAAAATGGAAGTTGCCTAAAGTTAACAATGGAAGTTAATGTTGGAACAATCTTCTGTGTAAATAAATAAATTAGAAATAAAATCAAACAAAATAAATAAATAACATACCGGATTTATTTTGTTGAACCAAATAAAAATTACAAGACCAAGTCGAGTGTGTGACACTCTATCCTTAAGACAAATTCGCCCCGCTACGGTGCTTACGGTTGAGTGGCGTCTATCTCCCAAGATACAATGATCTTCACAAAATTGTTGTAGCACACCAAACAAAATTGTACGGCGAACCAAATCTTGTGTTCTATACTCTCTTAAAATTATCTCTAAAACTAATATGAAGAAATAATGCAAAATAGAAAATTTTGGATAGCAAAATGGAAGAATTTCTGACTAATTTTTTTTCGATCCAAGACTGTTGGAATTAGGCAATATATATATATAGGCAAAAAACCTTAGTCCCGAACAGGTTCTACAAAGAAGTAAAAAGGTGCACAAATAATTGAACAAGTGCAACACTATTCATAGATGATTTGTCCGTTGCAAATTTTCAAAAAAAAAAATTGAAAAAGGTTCCAAAGGCGTAACAGTCACAAAACTGTTGTAACTTTATTATTTAAACTATTTGAAATATATATATATATTAAACTATTTGAATATATATTAAACTATTTGAATATATATATATTAAACTATTTGAATAGTTTAATAAATAAAGGAAGATATACAAATTTTAGGAAACCATTTAGAAACCTAAAATTTGAATTTAGAATTAAATTAAATTTCCATAATTACAAATTTTAGGAAACCACTCAGGAACCCAAAATTTGAATTTAGAATTAAATTAAATTCCCACAATAATTTTAATTGAAAAAATTCAAATTAATTTTATCTAAAAAATTAATGTTAGACCCGAAAACGACGTCAACTTCCCGTTCACTCATAAATGGTTTTGACGTTCCGTCTTCACCGTGTGACTTGCCACGCGGTAAGGAACACTTCACCTCTTCGGACCCACCCCAAAAGACGTTTGGAGCCCACTCAAATTTGGGCTAAAAAATATGCCTATATTAAACCATTTTTTCCAACAATCCCCCACATGAATGGAATTTGACGGAGAAAAAATGCAATAACATGATCTAATTACAGAGAGTATAGAAATTGAAAATATTCTAAAAAGAATAGGTAGTTTTTGGCTTTGAACCTTCTCTTGTGAGACACTATCGGATTTACTAGCTAACCAGTGAACATAATGTCTTGAACTGTTCAGCCGTTTGTGTAAACCAAGACAATAGAACTCACACAGTATATCCCCAGACACAGTTTAGTTCTCACTATTGTGTTCATTTTGGCCCTGAACAACCTGGTCTTTCATGAGTGCTCTAAAGACTTGTAGCCCTTCACAAATCTTATATAACCGACCCAGTTCACACTCACATAGGTGATTCTTATAAAGAGTATCCTGCCATACTCCATTAGGTTTACCTAGATATAAGAATCATTAAAATTTTACTTAACCTCAAATGTTGCAGACATCACTATTTCATCAAAGAAATGGGTATGAGTTAGACTTCCCAGTGATCCTTTCTGAGTTATTCACAACTCGGTTGTCCCTTTGAACCTAGATCTTGGGATCTCCAGTCAACTAGGTTGGGTTGCCGTTGTGGTAACTCTTATTTAATAAGCTTAAGTCTCATTCCCCTCGATGAATTCTCAACTAACTCTTTTGCTAACCCTTTGGTTAGTGGATCCGCTATGTTGTCTTTAGACTTAACATATTCTATGGAAATAATTCCATTAGAGTAGTTGTCTCACGGTGTTATGTCGACGATTTAATGTGTCGTGACTTACCGTTATACATATAACTCTGTGCTTTACCTATAGCTGATTGACTATCACAATGTATGCATATAGCAGGCACCGGTTTTGGCCAAATTGGAATATCTTCAAGGAAGTGGCGAAGCCATTCTGCCTCTTCCCCTACTTTGTCTAAGGCTATGAATTTAGATTCCATAGTAGACCTAGCAATACAAGTCTGTTTGGAAGATTTCCAAGATACAGCCGCCCCACCAAGAGTAAAAACATATCCACTGATGGACTTCGAGTCCCTAGTATCCGATACCCAATTTGCATCACAGTATCCTTCAAGTACTGCTGGATATCTAGTAAAATTCAGCCCAATGTTACGAGTAAATCGAAGATATCTTAGAACCCTTATAATTGCTTCCCAGTGTTCTACTCCCGGATTACTCATATATCTACTTAATTTACTTACTGCGTAAGCTATATCTGGGCGAGTGCAGTTCATCAAGTACATTAAGCTTCCAATAATTTGGACATACTCTAATTGAGAAATATTTTCCTGTACATTCTTAGAAAGATACAAATTCACATCTACAGGTGTTCTAGCAAGATGATCATTATCTTTGCTGAATTTGTCAAGTATTTTCTCAATGTAATGAGATTGTGACAAAGCATATCCTTCTGATGTTTTGGTAATTTTCATACCAAGAATTACATCAGTAATGCCTATGTCCTTCATGTCAAAATGTTTATTCAACATTTTCTTAGTAGTTTTAATCATATCATTATTACTACCTATGATGAGCATATCATCCACATAAAGACATACAATGACATAACATTTGTCAGTGTTTTTAATATAAACACATTTGTTACACTCATTAATTTTAAATCCATTTGACATCATTGCTTTGTCAAATTTCTCATGCCATTGCTTTGGCGCTTGTTTTAACCCATATAATGGTTTAACCAATTTACACACTTTCTTTTCTTTTCTCGAAGTAAAAACCCTTCTGGTTGTTGCATGTAAATTTCTTCCTCTAACTCACCATTTAAGAAAGCAGTTTTAACATCCATTTGATGAATTTCTAGATTGTATAGAGATGCAATGGCAATTAGCATGCTAATGGATGTTATTCTAGTAACCGTTGAGTATGTGTCAAAGTAATCGAAACCTTCTTTTTGTCTAAATCCTTTGACCACAAGTCTTGCCTTGTATTTGTCAATTGATCCATCCACTTTCAATTTTCTTTTGAAAATCCACTTGCACCCAAGAGGTTTACAACCCTGGGGGCAAATCCACCAATTCCCAAGTGTGATTTTGCAAGATGGATTCAACTTCACTATTGATAGCTTCTTTCCATAAAGGAGCTTCAGGACTGGACATAGCCTCTTTAAAAGTTAAAGACTCATTTTCTAACAAATATGTTAGAAAATCTGGACCAAAAGATTTTGATTTTGAGGTTCTAACACGTTTACTATGCCTAAGTTCATCTTCCTCATTTTTCAATTAAAGCTGCAACTTGGAAGGATTCATTGAGAGACATGCCTTCAAGGTGAATATCATGCGTAATGAGTTGAAAATCTTGAGCTTGGCTGATCACAGTTTTTGAATCAGCCATTACAAAATCCAGGAATCTGCCAACCACAAATTTCTTTGAGTCGGCATCTTCCGTTTTGTACTTTTTCTCCAACGATTCCCAAAGTTCCTTTGCTGTCTTGATTGGACTGTAGACGTTGTATAATGTGTTGTCAAGTCCGTTCAGGATGTAATTCCGGCAAAGGAAACCGGCATGTTTCCAGGCATCAACCGTAGCAACCACTTGCCGGTCGGTTTCATCCTCTTTTAGGATAGGAGCATCTTCACGAAACGAGCCAGGTTCAGAGTTGTAAGATAGAACAACATTTTCTGTTGCCATCTTTTAAAGTCAGTTCCTGAGAACTTCTCTGGCTTCTCTCCATGATTTATTGGTACTGTCATCACAGGAGAGGGGGTTGGTGCAATCGCAGCCACCACAGTAGTACTTGTTTGGGCATTAGTTTCAGTAGCCATCAATTCTAATATATAAAACAAAATTATAATTAGAATTTACACTACACAAAAAATTAAACCAAATTCACAGAATTAAATTCTGTAAAAATAAAAAAACAAGAATGTAACTTTTATTTTCCAATTAATTTGAAAATAAAATAAAATTTTATTTAAACAAATTAATTCCACACAGAAAATTAAATTTTGTAAAATAAAAGAAATAAAACTATAACTTTTATTTTTCAATTAATTTGGAAATAAAATAAAATTTTATTTAACCAAAATAATTCCACACAGAAAATTAAATTCTGTAAAATAAAAGAAATAAGAATATAACTTTTATTTTTCAGTTAATTTGGAAATAAAATAAAATTTTATTTAACCAAATTAATTCCACACAAGAAATTAAATTCTGTAAAATAAAAGAAATAAGAATATAACTTTTATTTTTCAATTAATTTGGAAATAAAATAAAATTTTATTTAACCAAATTAATTTCACACAGAAATTTAAATCTCTTGTTACACCCCAATAATTAAAATATTGAAACATAATTTTAATTAATGAAAACTAAGAAAATAAATTCTAAAAACCAAAATTAATTTTCTGACAAAATTTCACAAAAATATATTCTGAATTGTTAATGACACCAGTATCGTACTACTAGTTATCAAAGAAAAGAGACAGTATATTACTACTATCTGTCAAATAGCATATAATCACTATTTGTTTTTCCAACCAGAATATTATTTTGTAAATCCACAGAAAATAATTTTCTTAAAAGAAGAAAGAGAAAAAGAAACAAACAAAAAATTCTGTAAACAGAATAATTCGACTATGTCTTAAGATTGTTGGAACAATCTTCTGTGGAAATAAATAAATTGGAAATAAAATCAAACAAAATAAATAAATAACATACCGGATTTATTTTGTCGAACCAAATAAAAATTACAAGACCAAGTCGAGTGTGTGACACTCTGTCCTTAAGACAGATTCGCCCCGCTTCCCTTTGAACCTATATCTAGTATAGTCATTTATAAAAGTGATAAAATATTTTTCCCACCTCTAGTTTGAATTGATTTAAAATCACAAATGTCACTATGAATTAATTCAAGTGGTTCCGTACTTCTTTCAATTGAATGAAAAGGAGTTTTAGATAATTTTGCCTCAACACAAATTTCACATTTATGATTTGAATCAATGTCAAATTTAGGAAAACATTTCATATTAATTAACCTACGCAAAGGTCCATAATTAACATGTCCTAGTCTACCATGCCATAAATTTGAAGACTCAAGCAAGTAAGAAGAAGATGTATTATTATTAATAACTGAAAGTACAATGGTCATTACATTTAACTTAAAAAGGCCATCAGACATGTAACCTTTTCCTACATACATCCCGTTTTTGGTAAGTACAAACTTGTCACTTTCAAAAACTAGGCTAAACCCATTCTTACTCAACAAAGATCCGGAAACTAAATTCTTGCGAATGTCCGGTACATGCAGCACATTGTTGAGAGTGAGTTCCTTTCCAGATGTCATCTTGAGTACAATCTTTCCTTGTCCTTCAACTTTGGAAGTTGAGGAGTTGCCCATAAAGAGTTGTTCACCATTGTCCACTATAGAATAAGATGTGAACATCTTTTTGTCGGCACAAATATGGCGAGTAACACAGTGTCCACCCACCATTCTTTAGGATTTCCGACAAGATTTGCCTCGGAAACAAGCAGAGAAAGATTGATATCATCTATACCATTGGAAATATTGTCCACTTCAACAAGTGGGCTTAAGCGAACTTCTTGCTTGTTCTTCTTTTGCTTTTGCCTTTGCTACGGTAATCTTTGGCCCGATGTCCCTCTTTGTCACAGATGTAACATTTGCCATTAAACTTGTACTTTTATTATCCCCTCTTTAGAGCCTTGCGATGAACTTTCTCCAGAAGACTTTCGTTTCTTGGTTTTTGAAGCATGTTCCACCACATTCGCCTTAGACTCCATAGGATGCTTACCAGCCCGCTTTTCAGAATTGCGGTTGTCCTCCTTAATTCTCACACGCACAATTAATTCGTCCATAGAAATTTCTTTGCGCTTGTGTTTGAGGTAGTTCTTGAATTCCTTCCAGCCTTAATTGAAAAATTACCAAGTTCATTCAAGAAACCACTATACCTTAATGATCTATTTCGAAATTATATAAAAATGAAAGTTGAATAGAAAAGGAAATTGATTAAAAATGGAAGTTGCATAAAATAAAAAATGGCAGTTCATTGAAAAAACCACTATGCATTAAAGATCTATTTGGAAATTAAATAAAAATGGAAGTTAAATAGAAAATGAAATTGAATAAAAATGGAAGTTGAATAGAACATGAAATTGAATAACAATGGAAGTTGAATAAAAATGAAAATGAAAGTTGCATAAAATTAACAATGGAAGTTCATTCAATAAACCACTATAACTTAATGATCTATTTGGAAATTAAATAAAAAAAGAAGTTGAATAGAAAAGGAAATTGAATAAAAATGAAAGTTGAATAAAAATAAAAATGGAAGTTGCATAAAATTAAAAATGGAAGTTCATTGAAGAAAGCAATATACCTTAACGATCTATGTGGAAATTAAATAAAAAAAGAAGTTGAATAGAAAAGGAAATTGAATAAAAATGGAAGTTGAATAAAATAAAAATCAAGTTCATTCAAGAATACCTTAACGACCTATTTGGAAATTAAATAAAAAGGAAGTTGAATAGAAAATAGAATTGAATAAAAATGGAAGTAGTAAAAATAAAAATGGAAGTTCATTCAAGAAACCACTATACCTTAACGATCTATTTGGAAATTAAATGAAAATGGAAGTTGAATAAAATTAACAATGGAAGTTAATTTAAGAAACCACTATACCTTAACGATCTATTTGGAAATTAAAAAAAAAATGAAGTTGAATAGAAAATGAAATTGAATAAAAATTGAAGTTCATTCAAGAAACCACTATACCTTAATGATCTATTTGGAAATTGAATAAAAAAAGAAGTTGAATAGAAAAGTGAATTTAATAAAAATGGAAGTTGAATAAAAATAAAAATGGAAGTTGAATAGAAAACGAAATTGAATAAAAATTGAAGTAGAATAAAAATAAAAATAGAAGTTGAGTAAAATTAACAATAAAAGTTCATTCAAGAAGCCGCTATACCTTAACGATCTATTTGAAAATTAAATAAAAAAAGAAGTTGAATAGAAAAAAAAAATGGAAGTTGCATAAAATTAACAATGGAAGTTCATTTAAGAAACCACTATACCTTAACGATCTATTTGGAGATTAAATAAAAAAGGAAGTTGAATAAAAAGAAAATTGAATAAAATGGAAGTTGAATAAAAATAAAAATGGAAGTTGCATAAAAATAAAAAAGGAAGTTGCATAAAATTCACAATTGAAGTTCATTCAAGAAACCACTATACCATAAAGATCTATTGGGAAATTAAATAAAAAAGGAAGTTGAATAGAAAAGGAAATTGGATAAAATAGGAAGATGAATAAAAATAAAAAAAGAAGTTGCATAAAATTAAAAATGGAAGTTCATTCAAGAAACCATTATACCTTAGCGATCTATTTGAAAGGTAAGTAAAAAAATGAAGTTGAATAGAATAGGAAATTGAATAAAAATCGAAGTTGCATAAAATTTAAAAATGCAAGTTGCATAAAATTAACAATGGAAGTTCATTTAAGAAACAACTATACCTTAACGATCTATTTGGAAATTAAATTAACAAAGGAAGTTGAATAAAAATAAAAATGGAAGTTGCATAAAATTAAAAATGGATGTTCATTCAAGAAACCACTATACCTTAAAGATCTATTTGGAAATAAAATAAAAATGGAAGTTGCATAAAATTAAAAATCAAAGTTCATTCAAGAAACCACCATACCTTAATGATCTATTTGGGTATTAAATAAAAAGGAAGTTGAATAAAAAAGGGAATTGAATAAAAAAGAAAGTTGAATAGAAAAGTAAATTAAATAAAAATGGAAGTTGCATAAAATTAACAATGTAAGTTCATTCGAGAAACCGTAATACCTTAACGATCTATTTGGAAATTAAATAAAAAAAGAAGATGAATAGAAAAGTAAATTGAATAAATATGGAAGTTGAATAAAAATAACAATGGATGTTGCATAAAATTAAAAATGGAAGTTCATTCAAGAAACCACTATAACTTAACGATTTATTTGTAAATTAAAAAAAAAAAGAGCAAGTTGAATAGAAAAGGTAATTGAATAAAAATGGAAGTTGAATAAAAATAAAAATGAAATTTGCATAAAATTAACAATGGAAGTTGATTCAAGAAACCACTATACCTTAACAAATTATTTGGAAATTAAATAAAAAAGGAAGTTGAATAGAAAAGGAAATTGGGTAAAAATGGAAGTTGAATAAAAATAAAAATCGAAGTTCAATGAAGAAACTACTATACCTTAACGTTCTATTTGGAAATTAAATAAAAAAGGAAGTTGACCAAAAATGGAAGTTGAATGAAAAAGGAAGTTGAATAAGAAGGCAAGTTGATTCGAGAAACCACTGTACCTCAATGCACTATTTGGAAATAAAATAAAAATGGACGTTGAATAGAAATGGAAATTGAATAACTATGGAAGTTGAATAAAAATAAAAATGTAAGTTGCATAAAATTTAAAATGGAAGTTCAATCAAAAAACCACTATACCTTAACGAATTATTTCGAAATTAAATAAAAAAGAAGTTGAATTGAAAAGAAAATTGGATAAAATTGGAAGTTGAGTAAAAATAAAAATGAAAGTTGCATAAAATTAACAATGGAAGTTCATTCAAGAAACCACTATACCTTAACGATCTATTTGGAAATTAAATAAAAAAGGAAGTTGAATACAAAAGGAAATTGGATAAAACTAGAAATTGAAGTTGCATAAAAATAACAATGGAAGTTAAGTAAAACTTACAATGGAAGTTCTTTCAACAAACCATTATACCTTAACGGTCTATTTGGAAATTAAACAAAAAAAAAAGTTGAATAGAAAAGGAAATTAAATAAAAATGGAAGTTGCATAAAAATAAAATTGGAAGTTCATTCAAGAAACCACTATCGTTAATGATCAATTTGGAAATTAAATAAAAATGGAAGTTGAATAGAAAAAGAAATCAAATAAAAATGGAAGTTGAATAAAATTAAAATGGAAGTTCATTCAAGAAAGCACTATATCTTAACGATCTATTTGGAAGTTAAATAAAAAAAGGAAGTTGAATAGAAAAGGAAATTGAATAAAAAAAGGAAGTTGAATAAAAATTAAAATTAAAATGGAAGTTGCATAAAATTAAAAATGAAAGTTCATTCAAGAAACCACTATACCTTAACGATCTATTTTGAAATTAAAAAAAAAGAAAGAAAGAAGTTGAATAGAAAAGTAAATTGAATAAAAGTTGAAGTTTAATAAAAATAAAAATAGAAGTTGCATAAAATTAACAATAAAAGTTCATTAGAAACCACTATACCTTAACGATCTATTTGGAAATTAAATAAAAAAGGAAGTTGAATACAAAACAAAATTAAATAAAAATGCAAGTTGCCTAAAATTAATAATGGAAGTTAATTTAAGAAACCATTATACCTTAGCGATCTATTTGGAAAGTAAATAAAAAAATGAAGTTGAATAGAATAGGAAATTGAATAAAAATGGAAGTTCATTCAAAAAACCACTATACCTTAACGATTTATTTGTAAATTAAAAAAAAGAGGAAGTTGAATAGAAAAGGAAATTTAATAAAAAAGGAAGTTGAATAAAAATGGAAGTTGAATAAAAATAAAAATGGAAGTTGCGTAAAATTAATAATGGAATTTAGTTCAAAAAACCACTATACCTTAAAGATTTATTTGGAAAGTAAATAAAAAAATGAATTTGAATAGAAAAACAAATTGAACAAAATTGGAAGTTGAATAAAAATAAAAATAGAAGTTGCACAAAATTAACAATGTAAGTTCATTTAAGAAACCAATATACCTTAACGATCTGTTTGGAAATTAAATAAAAAAACAAGTTGAATAGAAAATGAAATTAAATAAAAATAGAAGTTGAAAAAAAATAAAAATCAAAGTTTATTCAAGAAACCACTATACCTTAACAATCTATTTGGAAATGAAATGAAAAATGAAGTTGAGCAAAGGAAATTGAATAAAATGGAAGTTGAATAAAAATAAAAATGGAAGATGCATAAAATGAAAATGGAAGTTCATTCAAGAAACTACTATACCTTAACGAATTATTTGGAAATTAAATAAAAATAAGTTGAATAGAAAAGCAAATTGAATAAAAATGAAAGTTGCATAAAATTAACAATAGAAGTTCATTCTAGAAACCACTATACCTTAACGATCTATTTGGAAATTGAATAAAAAAGTAAGTTGAATAGAATAAGAAATTGAATAAAAATTGAAGTTGAATAAAAATAAAAATGGAAGTTGTATAAAATTAACAATGGAAGTTCATTCAAGAAACCACCATACCATAATGAATTATTTGGAAATTAAATAAAAATGAAAATTGAATAAAAATGGAAGTTGAATAAAAATAAAAATGAAAGTTTCACAAAATTAAAAATGACAATTCATTCAAGAAACCACTATAACTTAACGATCTATCTGGAAATTAAATAAAAAATGAAGTTGAATAGAAAATAGAATTTAATAAAAATGGAAGTTGAGTAAAAATAAAAATGAAAGTTCATTCGAGAAACCACTATACCTTAACGATCTATTTGGAGATTAAATAAAAAAGGAAGTTGAATAGAAAAGGAAATTGAATAAAACTGGAAGTTGAATAAAAATAAAAATAGAATTTGCATAAAGTTAAAAATGGAAATTCTTTCAAGAAACCATTATACCTTAACGATCTATTTGGAAATTAAATAAAAAAAGAAGTTGAATAGAAAATGAAATTGGATAAAAATGGAAGTTGTATAAAGCGAAAAATGAAAGTTCATTCAAGAAACCACTATACCTTAACGGTCTATTTGGCAATTAAATAAAAAGGAAGTTGAATAGAAAAGGAAGTTAAATAAAAATGCAAGTTGAATAAAAATAAAAATGGAAGTTGCATAAAATTAAAAGTGGAAGTTCATTTAAGATACCACTATACCTTAACGATCAATTTGGAAATTATATAAAAAAGAAAGTTGAATAGAAAATGAAATTGATTAAAAATGGAAGTTGCATAAAATTAAAAATGGCAGTTCATTCAAAAAACCACTATGCATTAACGATCTATTTGGAAATTAAATAAAAAAAGAAGTTGAATGGAAAATAAAATTGAATAAAAATGCAAGTTGCCTAAAATTAACAATGGAAGTTCATTCAAAAAACTATTATACCTTAACGATCTATATGGAAATTTAACAAAAAAAGTAAGTTGAATAGAAAAGGAAATTGAATAAAATCGGAAGATGAATAAAAATAAAAATGGATATTGCATAAAATTAATAATGGAAGTTCATTCAAGAAACCACTATATCTTAACGATCTATTTGGAAATTAAATAAAAAAAGAAGTTGAATAAAAAACAAAATTGAATAAAAATGCAAGTTGCCTAAAATTAACAATGGAAGTTAATTCAAGAAACCATTATACATTAGCGATCTATTTGGAAAGTAAATAAAAAAATGAAGTTGAATAGAATAGGAAATTGAATAAAAATGGAAGTTTCATAAAACTAAAAATGGAAGTTCATTTAAGAAACTACTATACCTTAATGATATATTTGGCAATTAAATAAAAAAGGATGTTGAATAGAAAAGGAAATTGAATAGAAATGGAAGTTGAGTAAAAATAAAAAAGGAAGTTGCATAAAGTTAACAATGGAAGTTAATTCAAGAAACCACTAAACCTTACTGATCTATTTGGAAACTAAATAAAAAAAGGAAGTTGAATAGAAAAAAAAAATTGAATAAAAATGGAAGTTGCATAAAATTTAAAACGAAATTGAATAAAAATGGAAGTTGAATAAAAATAAAAATTGAAGTTAATTCAAGAAACCATTATACATTAGCGATAAACACCTCAAATTCAACTGTTCTATCCATGAATTTGAATGCAATGCATCCATTTTTATTTTTATTCAAGTTTCATTTTTATTCAATTTCATTTTCTATTCAACCGTTGTTTATTTAATTTCCAAATAGATGTTAAGGTATAGTGGGATCTTGAATAAATTTCGACTTTATTTTTATTTAACTTCCATTTTATTCAATTTTCCTTTCTATTCAACTTCATTTTTTTTATTTAATTTCAAATTGATCGATAAGGTATAGTGGTTTCTTGAATTAACTTTAACAACTTCCATTTATTTTACTCAACTTCCATTTCTATTCAATTTCATTTTCTATTCAACTTCTATTTTATTAAATTTCCAAATAGATCGTTAAAGTAGAGTGATTTTTGAATAAACTTCAATTTTTAATTATATTGCACAACTTTCATTATTTTTATTCAACTTTCTATTCAACTTCATTTTTATTTGATTTCCAAATAGATTGTTAAAGTAGAGTGGTTTTTGAATAAACTCAATTTTAATTATATGCAACTTCCATTTATATTTTATTCAACTTCCATTTTGATTCAATTTCCTTTTCTATTCAACTTCATTTTTATTTGATTTCCAAATAGATCGCTAAGGTATAGTGGTTTCTTGAATGAACTTCCATTTTTATTTTATTCAACTTCCATTTTAATTTTATTCGATTCCATTTTTATTCAATTTCATTTTCTATTCAACTTCTTATTTTGTTTAATTTTCAAATAGATCGTTAAGGTATAATAGTTTCTGAATGAACTTCCATTTTAATTTTATTCATTTTTATTCAATATCCATTTTTATTCAATTTCCTTCTCTATTGAACTTCTTTTTTTATTTAATTTCCAAATAGATCGTTAAGATATAATGCTTTCTTGATTGAATTTCCATTTTTATTCAACTTCCATTTTATTTGATTTTCTTTCTATTCAACTTGATTTTTTATTTAATTTTCAAATAGATGTTAAGGTATAATGGTTTCTTGAATGAACATTCATTTTTAATTTTATGCAACTTCCATTTTTATTATTTTATTCAACTTCCATTTTATTCAATTTCATTTCTATTCAACTTCCTTTTATTTAATTTTCAAATAGATGGATTAAGGTATTTCTAATGAACTTTTTGTTAATTTTAAACTTCTTTTCATTTTATTCAACTTCTTTTTTTAGTTTCAATTCAACTTCTTTTATTTAATTTCAAATAGATCGTTAAGGTATAGTGGTTTCTTCAATGAACTTCCATTTTACGAATTAACTTCATTATTTTATTCAACTTCAATTTTATTCAATTTTTTCTATTCAACTTCATTTTTTCTATTTAATTTCAAATAGATTCAATATAGTGGTTTCTTGAATGAACTTCCATTATTAATTTTTTATTCAATTCCATTTTTATTCAACTTCCTTTTTTATTTAATTTCCAAATAGATCGTTAAGGTATAGTGGTTTCTTGAATGAACTTCATTGATAATTTTATGCAACTTCCATTTTCTATTCAACTTCTTTTATTTAATTTCCAAATAAAGATTAAGGTATAGTGGTTTTCTCGAATGAACTTCCATTTTATTTTTACTCAATTTCAATTTTTATTCAACTTCCATTTTCTATTTAACTTCCTTTTTATTTAACTCCAAATAATCGTTAGATATAGTGTTTTCTTGAATGAACTTCCATTTAATTTTATTCAACTTCCATTTTTATTCAATTTCCTTTTCTATTCAACTTCTTTTTATTTAATTTCAAACTTGATTTTTTATTTTTATGCAACTTCTACTTTATTTATTTTTATTCATCTATTTTTATTTCTTTTCTATTCAACTTCCTTTTTATTTAATTTCAAAGAAAATGATTTTATGCAACTTATTTTTATTTTATTCAACTTCATTTTTAATTTTATGCAACTTCCATTTTATTTTACTCAACTTCCA
Organism: Camellia lanceoleosa; assembly: GCA_025200525.1. Classification (NCBI taxonomy): domain Eukaryota; kingdom Viridiplantae; phylum Streptophyta; class Magnoliopsida; order Ericales; family Theaceae; genus Camellia; species Camellia lanceoleosa. Next base: position 173,462 of record JANUSC010000382.1, read on the forward strand.
TTTTATTCAATTCTCTTTTCATTCAACTTCCTTTTATTTAATTTCCAAATAGGTCGTTAATATAATTGGTTTCTTCAATTAAATTCCATTTTTATTTTATATTCAACTTCCATATTTATTCAATTTACTTTTCTATTCAACTTCCTTTTTTATTTAATTTAATAGATCATTGGAAGTAAGTTCATTCAAGAAAACACACTATACTTGATCTATTTGAAATTAAATAAAAAAAGTTGAATAGAAAAGTAAATTGAATAAAAACAAAATGGAAGTTGCATAAAATTAAAATGGAAGTTCATTCAAGAAACCACTATAACTTAACGATCTATTTGGAAATTAAATAAAAAGGAAGGTGAAAAGAAAATAGAATTGAATAAAAATGGAAGTTGAGTAAAATAAAAAATGGAAGTTCATTAGAAACCACTATACCTTGATCTATTTGGAAATTGAATAAAAAAGGAAGTTGAATAAAAATGGAAGTTGCATAAAATTAACAATGGAAGTTCATTTAAGAAACGAATATACCTTGGCCTATTTGGAGATTAAATAAAAAAAGGAAGTTCAATAGAAAAGGGAAATTGAATAAAAATGGAAGTCGAATAAAATTATAAATGGAAGTTGCATAAAACTAAAAATGGAAGTTCATTCAAGAAACCACTATACCTTAACGATTTATTTGGCAATTAAATAAAAAAGGATGTTGAATAGAAAACAAAATTGAATAAAAATGCAAGTTGCCTAAAATTAACAATGGAAGTTAATTCAAAAAACCATTATACCTTACCGATCTATTTGGAAACTAAATAAAAAAATGAAGTTGAATAAAAAAAGAAATCGAATAAAAATGGAAGTTGCATAAAATTGAAAATGGAAGTTCATTCGAGAAACCACTATGTATATGATCTATTTGGAAATTAAATAAAAAAGGAAGTAGAATAAAAATGGAAGTTGTAGAAAATCAACAATGTATGTTCATTCAAAAAACTACTATGCATTAACGATCTATTTGGAAATTAAATAAAAAAGGAAGTTGAATAGAAAAGGAAATTGAATAAAAATGGAAATTGAATAAAAATAAAAATGGAAGTTGCATAAAATTAAAAATGGAAGTTCATTCGAGAAACCACTATATCAACTTCCATTTTTATTCAATTTATTTTCTATTCAACTTACTTTTTATTTAATTTCCAAATAGATCATAAAATATAGTGTGATCTTGAATGAACTTCCATTTTAAATTTATGCAACTTCAATTTTTATTTTATTCAACTTCCATTTTATTCAATTTCGATCTTCAAATAGATCGTTAAAAGGTATAGTGGTTTCTTAAATGTACTTCATTTTATTTTATTTTCTATTCAATTTTCTTTTTATTTAATTTCCAAATAGATGGATTAAGGTATTATGGTTTCTTGGATGAACTTACATTGTTAATTTTGCAACAACTTCCATTATTTATCTGCTTCATTACAACTATCTAACTTCCTAATTTAAGGCCTTCAGTTTTATTTTATTGAACTTCCATTTTTATTCAATTTCATTTTCTATTCAACTTCCTTTTTATAATGTGTTTCCAAATAGATCGTTATGGTATAGTGGTTTCTTGGAATGAACTTCCATTTTAATTTTACGCCTTCCATTTTTATTTTTATTCAACTTCCATTTTATTCAATTTCCTTCTCTATTCAACTTCTTTTCATTTAATTTCCAAATAGATTGTTAAGGTATAGTGGTTTCTTGAATGAACTTCCATTTTATTTTTACTCAACTTCAATTTCCTTTTCTATTAGGCTTCATTTTTACTTAATTTCCAAATAAATCGTTAGAATTATAGTGGTTTCTTGAATAAACTTCCATTGTTAATCTTATGCAACTGCCATTTTTATTTTTATTTTTATTCAACATCCATTTTTATTCAATTTCCTTTTCTATTTAACTTCCTTTTTTTATTTAATTTCCTTTTTTATTCAACTTCCTTTTTTTTATTTAATTTTCAAATAGATCGTTAAGATATAGTGGTTTTTTGAATGAACTTCCATTGTTAATTTTATTCAACTTCTTTTTTTATTGAACTTCCATTTTTATTCAATTTCCTTCTCTATCCAATTTTCTTTTTTATTTAATTACCAAATAAATCGTTAAGGTATAGTAGTTTCTTGAATGAACTTTTATTGTTAATTTTATGCAATTTGCATTTTTACTTTTATTCAACTTCATTTGTATTCAATTTGCTTTTCTATTCAACTTTCTTTTTAATTTCCAAATAAAGTTCAACTTCCATTTTATGCAACTTCCATTTTTGTTTTTATTCAATTTCCTTTTCTATTCAACTTCATTTTTTATTTAATTTCCAAATAGATCGTCAAGGTAGAGTGGTTTTTTAAATGAACTTTCATTTTTATTTTTATTCAACTTCCATTTTCATTCAATTTCCAAATAGATCTTTAAGGTATAGTGGTTTCTTGAATGAACTTCCATTGTTAATTTTATACAACTTCTATTTTTATTTTATTCAACTTCCATTTTATTCAATTTCCTTCTCTTTTCAACTTCTTTTTTATTTAATTTCCAAATAGATCGTTAAGATCTGTGGCTTTTGAATGAACTTCAATCTTTATTTTATCAACTTCCATTTTTATGCAATTTTCATTTTTTTTATTCAACTCCCATTTTATTCAATTTCCTTTTCTATTCAACTTCCTTTTTATTTAATTTCCAAATAAATCGTTAAGGTATAGTGGTTTCTTGAATGAACTTCCATTTTAATTTTATGCAATTTTCATTTTTATTCAACTTCCTTTCCTATTCAACGTCCTTTTTATTTAATTTCCAAATAGATCGTTAGGGTATAGTAGTTTATTGGATGAACTTCAATTTTTAATTTTATGCAACTTCCATTTTATTTTTATTCAACTTCCATTTTTATTCAATTTCTTTTTTATTCAGTTTTCTTTCTTATTTAATTGCCAAATGGATCATTAAGGTATAGTGGTTTCTTGAATGAACTTCCATTGTAAGGTTTATGGAACTTCCATTTTATTTTTATTCATCTTCCATTTTATCAATTTTCTTTTCAATTCAACTTTCTTTTTTATTTAATTTCCAAATAGATCGTTAAGGTAAAGTGGTTTCTTGAATGAACTTCCATTTTTATTTTTTATTCAATTTGCTTTTCTATTCAACTTCTTTTTATTTAATTTCCAAATAATTCGTTAAGGTATAGTGGTTTCTTGAATGAACTTCCACTTTTATTTTTATTCAACTTCCATTTTATTCAATTTCCTTTTCTTTTCAACTTTCTTTTTATTTAATTTCCAAATAAATCGTTAAGGTATAGTGGTTTCTTGAATGAACTTCAGTTTTATTTTATGCAACTTCCATTTTATTTTTATTCAACTTCAATTTCTATTCAATTTCCTTTTCTATTCAACTTCCTTTTTATTTAATTTCCAAATAATTAGTTAAGGTATAGTGGTTTCTTGAATGAACTTCCATTTTTTATTCAACTTCTATTTTATTCAATTTCCTATTCTATTCAACTTCCTTTTTTATTTACTTTCCAAATAGATCGTTAAGATATAGTGGAATATTGTATCAACTTTGATTTTAATTTTTATTCAATTTTCCCTTCCTATTCACCTTCCTTTTCTGTTTAATTTCAAAATAATTAGTTAAGGTATAGTGGTTTCTTGAATGAACTTCCATTTTTAATTTTATGCAACTTCCATTTTATTTTTATTCAACTTTAATTTTTATACAAATTGCTTCTCTATACAACTTGCTTTTTTATGTAATTAACAAATAGATCATTGAGGTATAGTGGTTTTCTTGAATGAACATGCATTGTAATTTTTATTCAACTTCCATTTTTATTCAATTCTATTTTCTATTCAACTTCCTTTTTCATTTAATTTTCAAATAGATCGTTAAGGTATAGTGGTATCTTGAATGAACTTACATTGTTAATTTTCTGCAACTTCCATTTTTATTCAATTTCCTTTTCTAAAATTAACAATGGAAGTTCATTTAAGAAAACCACTATACATCAATGATCTATTTGGAAATTAAATAAAAATGGTAGTCGAATGGAAAAGGAAATTAAATAAAAATTAATCTTTAATAACAATAAAAATTGATGTTTCATAAAATTAAAAATAGAAGTTCATTTGAGAAACCACTATATCTTAACGTTCTATTTGGAAATTAAACAAAAAAGAAAGTTGAATAGAAAAGGAAATTGACTAAAAATGGAAGTTGAAAAAAAATAAAAATGGAAGTTGCATAAAATTAACAATGTAAGTTCATTTAAGAAACCACTATACCTTAACGATCTATTTGGCAATTAAATAAAAAATGAAGTTGAATAGAAAAGGAAATTGGATAAAACTGCAAGATGAATAAAATTAAAAATGGAAGTTGCCTAAAATTAACAATGGAAGTTAATTCAAGAAAAAACAATTATACCTTAACGATCTATTTGAAATTAAATAAAAAAGGGCGTTGAGCGAGCGAAATTGAATAGAAATGGAAGTTGAATAAAAATAAAAATGGAAGTTACATATAATTAAAAATGAAAGTTCATTCAAGAAATCACTATACCTTAACGATCTATTTTGAAATTAAATAAAAAAGGAAGTTGAGTAAAAATTAAATAAAAAAGAAAGTTGAATAGAAAAGAAAAAAAATGGAAGTTGCATAAAATTAACAATGTAAGTTCATTTAAGAAACCACTATACAGATCTATTTGAAAATTAAATAAAATGAAGTTGAATAGAAAAGGAAATTGGATAAAAGCGCAAGATGAATAAAATAAATGGAAGTTGAATAAAAATGGAAGTTTAACAATGGAAGTTAATTCAAGAAACCATTATACCTTAACGATCTATTTGGAAATTAAATTTGAATAGAAAAAAAAATGGAAGTTGAATAAAAATAAAATGGAAGTTGCATAAAATTAAAAATGGAAGTTCATTCAAAACCACTATTCAACTTCTCTATTTGGAAATTTAAAAAGAAAAGAAAATATGTGGTTCTTGAATAAACTTTAATTTTTATTTTTAAGTTAAATAAAAAAAAATGGAAGTTCATTCAAGAAACCACTGTACCTTAACGATCGATTTGGAAATTAAATAAAAAAGAAAGTTGAATAAAAATAAAAATGGAAGTTGCATAAAATTAAAAATGGAAGTTCATTCAAGAAACCATTATACTTTAACGATCTATTTAGAAATTAAATAAAAATGCAAGTTGAATAAAAATGTAAGTTGAATAAAAACAAAAATGGAAGTTGCATAAAATTACAAATGGAAGTTCATTCAAACCACTATATCTTAACGGTCTATTTGAAAATTAAATAAAAAATGAAGTTGAATAGAAAAGAAGTTAAATAAAAATGAAAGTTGCATAAAATTAAAAATGGAAGTTGCATAAAATTAAAAATGGAAGTTCATTCAAGAAACCACTATACCTTAACGATCTATTTGGAAATTAAATAAAAAGGAAGTTGAATAGAAAAGGAAATTGAATAAAAATGGAAGTTGAATAAAAATAAAAATGGAAGTTGCATAAAATTAACAATGGAAGTTAATTCAAGAAAACACTATAACGATCTATTTGGAAATTAAATAAAAAAGGAAGTTGAAAAAAAAAAATGGAAGTTGAATAGAAAAATGGAAATTGAATAAAAATGGAAGTTGAATAAAAATAAAAATGAAAATTGCATAAAATTAAAAATGGAAGTTCATTCAAGAAACCACTATACCTTAACGATCTATTTGGAAATTAAATAAAAATGAAGTTGAATATGGAAGTTGAATAAAAAAGAAAATAAAAATGGAAAATAAAATAAAAAATGGAAGTTGCATAAAATTAACAATGTAAGTTCATTCAAGAAACCACTATACCTTAACGATCTATTTGGAAATTAAATAAAAAACAAGTTGAATAGAAAAAGAAATTGAATAAAATGGAAGTTGAATAAAATTAAAAATGGAAGTTAATTCAAGAAACCATTATATCTTAAAGATCCATTTGGAAATTGAATAAAAATGGAAGTTGAATAAAAATAAAAATGGAAGTTGCATAAAATTAACAATGGAAGTTCATTCAAGAAACCACTATACCTTAACGATCTATTTGGAAATTAAATAAAAAACAAAGTTGAATAAAAATGGATGTTGAATAAAATTAATAATGGAAGTTCATTTAAGAAACCACTATAACGATCTATTTGGAAATTAAATAAAAAATGAAGTTGAATAGAATAGGAAATTGAATAAAAATTGAAGTTGCATAAAATTAACAATGGAAGTTCATTCAAGAAACCACTATACCTTAACGATCTATTTGGAAATTAAATAAAAAAAGAAGTTGAATAGAAAAGGAAATTGAATAAAAATGGAAGTCGAATAAAAATTAAAAATGGATGTTTCATAAAATTACGGTGAAGTTCATTGAAGAAACCAATATATATGATCTATTTGGAAATTAAATGAAGTTGAATAGAATGGAAATTGAATAAAATGGAAGTTGCATAAAATTAAAATGGAAGTTCATTCAAGAAACCACTATACCTTAATGATCTATTTGGAAAAATTAAATAAAAGGAAGTTGAATAGAAAAGGAAATTAGATGTATAAAAATAAAAATGGAAGTTGCATAAAATTAACAATGGAAGTTCATTCAAGAAACCACTATACCTTAACGATCTATTTGGAAATTAAATAAAAAAAGAAGTTGAATAGAAAAGGAAATTGAATAAAAATGGAAGTTGAATAAAAATAAAAATGGAAGTTGCATAAAATTAATAATGGAAGTTTATTCAAGAAACCACTATACCTTAACGATCTATTTGGAAATTAAATAAAAAAGGAAATTGAATAGAAAATAAGTTGAATAAAAATGGAAGATGAATAAAAATAAAAATGGAAGTTGCATAAAATTAGAAATGAAAGTTATTCAAAAACCAGTATACCTTAACGATCTATTTGAAAATTAAAGAAAAAAGGAAGTTGAATAGAAAAGGAAATTAAATTAAAAAAGAAGTTGAATAAAAATAAAAATGGAAGTTGCCTACAATTAACAATGAAAGTTCATTCAAGAAACCACTATACCTTAACGATCTATTTGGCAATTAAATAAAAAAAGTTGAATAGAAATTGAATAAAAATGGAAGTTACATAAAATTAACAATGGAAGTTGATTCAAGAAGCCACTATACCTTAACAATCTATTTGGAAATTAAATAAAAAAAGGAAGTTGAATAGAAAAGGAAATTGAATAAAAATGGAAGTTTGCATAAAATTAACAATGGAAGTTCATTCAAGAAAAACTATACTTTACGATCTATTTGGAAATTAAATGAAAAAAAAGTTGAATAGAAAAGGAAATTGAATAAAAATAAAAATAGAAGTTCATTTAAGAAACCACTATACCTTAGCGATCTATTTGGAAAATAAATAAAAAATGAAGTTGAATAGAAAAGGAAATTCAATAAAAATGGAAGTTGCATAAAATTAAAAATGGAAGTTCATTCAAAAAACCACTATACCTTAACAATCTATTTGGAAATTAAATAAAAAGAAGTTGAATAGAAAAGGAAATTGAATAAAAATGGAAGTTGCATAAAATTAATAATGGAAGGTCATTCAGGAAACCACTGTACCTTAACGATGTATTTGGAAATTTAATAAAAATGAAGTTGAATAAAAATAAAAATGGAAGTTGCATAAAATTAACAATGGAAGTTAATTCAAGAAACCACTATACCTCAATGATCTATTTGGAAATTAAATAAAAAAAGTTGAATGAAAAGTAATTGAATAAAAATAAAAATGGAAGTTGCATAAAAATAACAATGGAAGTTATTCAAGAAACCACTATACCTTAACGCGATGCCCTATTTGGAAATTAAATAAAAAACCCATCACTTTAGATATGCATTAATATAAAATCAACCATTTCTATTCATTGGAGTAGTTCTTACCATGACATTACATGTTAACAACAAAGCAAATGCCCTCACAGACTCCTGACTTTCAAGTCAACACTTGGTTGCACAAAAAGGAGTACTAATTAGTACAAAAGAAGCCCGTGGCTTGATATACATATATCTGAGACAAAATAATCAAAAGAAAGAGTCTTCAACTCTCATATCCATCAAGCTACATCCTTGGAGGTGGCAAGCTACAAACTGAAAATAATGTCCCATATAGGGTGAGCAATAACTAAGACATTAGCAATTGATAAATGTTTAATTCCATAAATCAATTCATAATTCATTTCCATTACAAGACTACTATGTCCATGTTTCATTTCATTTCCCATTCCTTATCAAATTCACACTTTACAACAACTTGAACGGCCAACAATTTACATGAGATAGAGACTCATATTAAACATTTCCCATTTCATAATAGATAAGCATATAAAATGTACCCACACAGAGATAAGCATATGAGCTATATCAACACTTCCATAGATAAGCATCTGAGCTATATCAATACATTAGTGACAAGCATATGAAATTTATGTCGTGAGTCCATCCCCTATCTCCTCCCTAACAACATCCGGTTTAGAGGTCCATCCTATCTTCCTCTAAACCGTGAGTACATCCTATCTCCTCCCATATATGTCATATACATAATCAATTAATACATAACGTTAATGTATTCTTTCAGCAGTCATACTCTATGACACATCCAATTGATTAGTTTTAGTTTACCTAATCATCATGCATTGTCTACAACAATCAAAACTACCCTCACCATCTAAAGCAATTATTTCTAAATAATAAAAGCTCCGATAAAATACCAATGTTTTCACAAGTGAGCAATTAATAAATCCAACTCTACTATTTTACAATATAATGAGCCAATTTTATTATTTCCAACTCAATTCCAAATAATCACAATTTTCCCAAATTAATTATACCAATTAATTTAGACAACAAATTAGGGTTTTCTACCCCATTTCCCAATATTGACCCAATGGTCTATATATCAACAACCAACAACGATATCATTATTTTGGAAGCCAAAATACACATTTTAGAATTAAAACAACAAAACCCTTTCAACATTTTCAAACCCTAACTTCCCAAAATCAACCATTTAACAAAATGCCCAATAATCTAGGTCAAAACCCATAATAGTGAGTAGAAATCCCTACTTCAAAAGTTGACACTCAACGAAGAAGATGAAAAAGCGAAATGCTCCAAATCCCAAGATTCTAGGGATCAAAAGATAGCCCTCGATGATCAACAACTTTTTTGTAAAAGGCCAAAGGTTTGGAAAACACTCTAGCTAGATCAATCCTAAGAGAAGTTAGGTTTTAGAGTGAGGTGCTCTCAATGGTTTTTCGGAAAAGTAAGAGAAGAATTGTAGAAAATGATTCAAAAATGCCCAACTACTATCGATATATAGCGAGTCGCTCGGCGAAACACAACTTCGGCGTCAAGAACAAAAATCTGGATTCACTCGAGGGCAAGAAGGCCCGTTCCACCGCCAAGACACAAAGACAAAACACACTCGCTCGAGCGTTAAAACCAGTCCGCTCCAGCGTAGATTTCCATCTCCCATAACTTACACCAAGAATGCACTACCAGCTCGAGCGCCAATAAGTCCGCCCGAGCGCTACCCACTCGAGCGCGACCCGCTCGAGCGCAGGAAACCCGCTCGAGCATAGAAATCACCCCTGTAGAAGTTTTGCAGAGCACAAATATACTGGAAGTGTGCAATCTCGGCTCGGGCGCCCGACGACTCGCCCGGGGGGGACGGCCAAAAACTTGGCAACAAGGATTTAGACCAAGGCTCAACCTACCTGCTCAAAACATGCCCAACACATCCCAAAACTCAAACATAAAAATTAAAAGATAACAACAAGGTATACAACCACCAACTCCACGGAACCAAAGTGGGAATACAACAAATCTGAGAAAGGAAAACCGGGATCGCTATAACCTTCCCCCCTTAAAGAATTTCGTCCCCGAAATTTAAACACAAGTTTTTCAAAAACAGGTTTTCTCCATTCTCAATGATATTACAACACAATATTAAACAATCCGACCCATTACCGGTTGATCCCATCTCTTTTCGAGAGGCATTTCACATTACACGTAACGACCTGCATTATCAACATGTATTCCTTTGAAATTTGACAATTTCATCACATTTTCCACAATTTCTTAGCACATGCAACACTAATATCATGCTTGCATTTCCACAATATACTTAACATATACAATGTTAAAACAAACTTCCATTTACCAAAACATTTACAATGTTTCTGACTTAAGACATATATGATGCTCTTAAAGTTCAGCGATATTACACAATTTCAATACAAGATTACTCGTCAACAAACATGTCAGGATACTTCTCACGGACTTCCAACTCACGTTCCCAAGTGGCTTCCTCCACTCGTGATGCTTCTACAAAACCTTTACCAAGGGAATGGTCTTGCCACGCGAGACTTGATCCCGCCTATCCAAGACTGAACCGGTCTCTCTTCATACGAGGCATCCTCATCTACCTCTAAGTCGGTCCAATCTAACACATGGGGCGGATCCGGCTCATACTTCGAAGCATACTCACATGAAACCGTCATGCACCGGGACAAGCTGCGGTGGTAAAGCCAAGCGATAAGCAACTTCCCCAACCCTCTCAAGGATCTCAAAGGGACCAATAAAGCAGGGGATAACTTCCCTCTTCCCAAACCTCATCAAACCTCGCCTAGGTGATATTTTCAAGAAAACATGATCACCCATCTCAAGCGCCAAGGCCTCCTCCTCGGTCGGCATAACTCTTTTGGCAACTCACGAGAACGTAACAAGTCTCCTCGGATAAGCCCAACTTTCTCCGTCGTCTCTCTAACCAACTTTGGGCCCGGCAAAGGCGCATCACCCACCTCGACCAACAAACTAGAGACCTACGATTGAGCCATACAAGGCCTCAAATGGTGCCATACCAATACTAGGCGAAAGTTGTTGTTGTGAGGCAAACTCCACCAAGGGCAAGTGCCTCTCCTAAGTCCACTAAAGTCAAGGACACAACCGACATATCCTCAAGGATCTAAATAATGCGCTCGGTTGCCCGTCGGTCGAGGATGATAAAGCCATACTAAAGGTCAACTTAGTGCCCAAGGCACTCTGCAAACTCTGCCTAGCGTAGAAGTAAAGCGAGGATCTCTATCGAGGCGATCGTCCTTTGGGACCCGTGCAATCTCACTATGTCCGAATATACAAGTCGTGAGATGATCTCTGAATCTCTCAGCGCATAAGGATAAAAGTCGCCGACTTGGTCAACCAGGTCCACAACCACCCAAATAGCATCACTACTTGAGTCCTCGAAAGACCTACTAGCAGAAGTCCATAGTGACATGCTCCCACTTCCACTCGGCAATAGGCAAGGGTTGCAACAAACCCGTGGCCTCGATGCTTTCGGCCTTCACTTGCTAGCAAGTAAGGCGCTTCGATCTGTAGCCACATCTCTCTTCATACCCCACCACCAAGCTGGCGACCCAAATCCCAATACATCTTAGTGCCTCCGGATGCCTTGCAAAGCGTGAATGGTGAAACTCTCAGATACTTCCTCTCGACAAGACTCCGGCACAAATAGGCGGTCTCGGTACCTCACACTCTGGTCGGGATACACCGTCAAACCCTTCTCAACCTTCCCACTGGAGATCTTTTCTCGGAGGGATTCTACCTCAAGGTCACCTCTCTGTGCCTTTAACACTCAGGTCACAAGGGTAGGTTGTGCAACAGAAAACAAGGCCTCAACCTCAACAGATTCGACCAAAACAAATCAAACTCGCCAAGTGCCCTCAACATCTCCCACTCGCGGATGGCTATACAATCTACATCACCTATGGATTTCCTGCTAAGGGCATCGGTCACAACATTGGCCTTCCCCGGGTGGTAGTGTAACTCAAAATCATAGTCCTCAACGAACTCCATCCACCTCATCTGCCTCAAAATCAAATCCCTCTGTGTAAACAAGTACTTCAAACTCTTATGATCGAGAACACCTCGCACCTCTCACCATAAAGGTAATGCCTCCAAATCTTCAAGGCAAAGATCCTTCTTTGCTAACCCTAGCTCATGTGTGGGGTAATTCTTCTTATGAATTTTCAACTGACGTGAGCCATAAGCTACCACTTTCCCCTCTTGCATCAACACACAACCCAAACCATCTCGTGAAGCATCACAATAAACCGCATAACCTAAACCACTCTCTGGAATAATCAACAGGGCGGTGGTCAATCTAACCTTCAACTCTTGGAGCGACTTTTCACAAGTCTCCTCCACACTTGACCCCGCGTCAACCTAGTCAATGGCGAAGCTAGTCTGGAGAAATCCTACACAAACCGACGGTAATACCCAGCTAATCGAGCTGAGATCTCAAAAAACGCTCTTAGGTTTGTGCCTAGTCTTGCCTTGGATGTATCAGACACCACTTCCCGGATACCACATGGCCTAAGAACTTGACTTCCCTAGCGAACTCACATTTCCCAAACTTGGCATACGACCTATGGGCTCTGAGCAACTCAAGCACCACTTTCAAGTGTTCCTCGTGCTCTCCTCCTCTGGCGAATAGATAAGAATGTAGTCACAACGACCACAAATTGATCTAAGAATTCTGGAAGATCCCGGTTCATCAAGTCCATAAAACTACGTGCATTAGTAAGCCCAAATGGCATCATAAACTCATAATGGCCATACCGTGTATGGAATGCCGTCTTGAATATCCTCCTCCACGACCCTCAATGGTGGTAACGATCTCGAGATCTATCTTAGAAACAACGGAACCCTTCAAGATCAAGCAGATCATCTATATGGGGCATAGGGTATTTATTCTTAGCTTAGTAACTGATTCAACTTAGATAATCGATACACAATCTCAAGGCACCATCTTTCTTTTTAGCAAAGAGGGTCGGTGCTCACAGATGAAACACTAGGGCGAACAAAACCTTTATCTAACAACTCACGGAGTTGAATCTTCAACTCACTCAACTTCATTTGGGGAAAAAGCGATAAGGTGCCATAGAAATCGGTGGCGTCTTACTAAATCAATAGAGAACTCTATCTCTCAGTGAGGTGGCAAACTAACGAGGTCCTCGGGAAAAACATCCGAGTACTCACAAACCACCCTCGGCAATACAATTTGGGTCTCATCACACTCACCACTCAAGAAGCTAGCAAGTAGACCACTAAGCTCATTCCGCCCTCGCGGATCATACATCGGCGGCAATACACTACCAACCCGATCCCCCAAGAAATGGAAACACTCCCCGCTCAAGGTACAAATTGTGACCCTCTGGCGGTAGCAATCAATAACAGCCCAGTATGACGATAGCCAGTCCATACCCAAAATAACATCAAAACCCTTCATGGGCATAACAACAAAGGGAAAAGGAAGCCTATGGTCAGCGACCTCTATATCACAACCTCTACATCCATGTTTCAAAATCAATTCACCCCCAACAGGTGATACTACACAAATAGAAGATGCTAATAGTGCCAACTCTAACTCCAACACAGATGCAAATGCAGCAGGTACAAAAGAATGAGACGCACCCGTATTAATCAACACATTAGCAACCGAGTTGCAGAACAGAAAGGTACCTCTCACAACTGATGGAGCCGGTACTAGGTCCTGCTGTATCAAAGATACACGCCCTCAGAGGCCATCGATCCACCTGCTCACCTCTAGGAGCAAAAGACTGATGCACAGACTGGGATGACCAGGCTCCCTGATTGGCCCTCGAGGCCTGCATGCATCGAGCTGATAACTCAAGGCTCGCTTAGAACCAGATGCCTCAGCAGCACTCAATCGTATAGAATCCTCTTAGAGATGCCCGCCACCATACCGATAAGACAAAGGTCGGGCCTCGTCTCCGACTCGCCCTCGAGGTTCAGCCACAGCAAGCATTGCTGACCTCCTTCGCGGCAAATAGAAGACTTGTGACCAAATTGCCACACGAAAAAACAAGTCAAGCCTCGACTACCTTCCCGAGCTCGCGACTTCTAAGATCGAAAGTCGATTCCAATTTTAAACCAATTTCGAGATCGGCAAGTTAAAACTGCCTCCTCGCCATCACCGCCATCTGGTTTCAACTCTACGCTTCTCTCATCCCTCCCCACATCACACCTATACGAAATGGCATCTACTCAAACACTTATAATTTCTAATAAACGACCTTCAACCCTCAACTTCGAAGTCCACGCCTCAACTTCCGCCAAACTCAAAGCAATGCCTCTGATGCAAGTCGCAAACTTGGACAGATTTGTGTGAGTCTCAACCCGCCAATCGGGCTGCACTTCAACAAGAACCGGGTAAATCGTTCTGGCCGGGCTTTCTCCCTAGCAAATTAAGGATAAAACTTCTCCTCGAAGTGCATTCACAAAGACCTCCCCATGCCTAACCACCAACACTACTCCTTTCCCCGTAATTCCACCATTGATTCCACATCTCCCTTCAATTGAAGGATGCCAAGGTCACTCTTTGAAGTCCTGGGCCCTCGATGCATAAGCATCTCTAACGCCTTCTCGGCATCCTGCTCCAACCACTCGCAATTAGCCTTAAGTGGCTCTTTTTTCTGATCCCCTGTATAAACTCGGGCCCCGGATTAGGAATCAAGAACTCCCTCTTCAAGAAAGAAGGTCTCTTTACTAACAACTGATTTTCGCCTCCTCGATGAATGCCCAAGCCCTCGCTTATCTCTGCCAAGGCGCCCATAGCTGGGCTCATTCATTGCTACACCGGGTTCCACTATTACTGCTTAACCAACTCCCAAATTTTCGATTGCTTCTAACATCATCCCGTGAAAGGCATCTTTCTCGCCTCCTAGGCTCTACTACGCTTACCACCTTCTGCCCTTGTCCCGACGCCCTATTAAAGGGAATCAAGACGTATACAAGAAGACACTCATAAATGTGCTTGAAACTAAACCACTTGCTGGCCCCTAATGCATGGACAACTATACCATTCATTCCACATAAGCACATAAACACATAAACACATAAACACATACACTTACGAATTTCATACCCCCGATAATGATGGTCCCACAGGCTACATTAGAAGTTCTTGCTAGAAACAAAGATTGGATCAAGTGCTTTTTCCTAATAGGCTCACTGTGGAACCCAAGGATCCAAATCAATATCCTAGAAATCAAATCCCATACCGCAAGTAGTCACATAAGCATATATAGTTTATCCCGTTTTACCCTCACAGGCCAAAGCTGGTTCCGTGATATTAGCCGTTGTTTAAATCTTGTTTACATCCTCTCTGCTACTTTGTATTTGAGTTATGCGGGATGTGTTGGAGGTGTTTGTTATCGGTTGGCTTGAATCTTAGAACCAAAAGTAGTTGCCTGTATTTTGGTCTCGTATTACGCAATGCGGAGCTTTTCTTTTAACGCTTCTGAAAGCACCTGTCGGTTGTCGCTTTCTCCACCGGCCAGGGGTTTGGTGCTCGAAAGGCTTTTGAAAAATCACCCTTATAGTATTTTCCTCTCAGAAAGGTTGTCCGCCGAGCTGGGGTTTGGAGCACTCGAGCGGAGTTTACGGTGACGCCGAGCAGGGTGAGTTACGCCAAGAGGGGACCTGGCTCGGTGAAAAGTTCGCCTTCCTGGAGAGTGTATCCGCCGCCGAGCCGCTTAGGGTTCTGGATGTTCGAGCGGATTCATGTGAGTGACGCCGAGTGGGGGCTTTGGCCGCCGAGTAGAAGAGGACTGGGTTAAAGTCTGCATTTTGACTTTTTGAAATCACTTTTTTCACATCTTTTCTTTCTCTTACTTTTCTCCAAAACACCATTGTTGAGCGCTTCACTCGGCTTCTAGGAGCTTCTACTCTTCTCTAGGTATTGATCTAGGGCATGAGTGATTTCACCTTGGCCTTTATAAAAAAGTTGTTGATCGTCGAGGGCTATCATTTTGATCCGCAGAAATTTGTGATTTGGAGCATTTTCGCTTTTCTTCATCATCTTCGCTGGGTGTCACCTTGGAGGGGTAGGGATATCTTACCTCCCCGCGAGTTTTGTCTTTAAATTTGGAGCATTTTGATATGTTGGCGTGTTGTTGGGTAGTTTTGAGAAGGTTTGGGGCCTTTTGTTTAATTTACAAAAGTTGGGGTTTGGTTTGTAATAAACCCAAATGCAATTTTGGTATAAAAAATGAGATAGATGTTGAATGTGGATGAAAATGGAATCCATGGAGGTTGTTTTTGTTAGAATAAGGGAATTTGTCCTAATTGACTTAATAAATTAAATCTTCATGTGATTAATTTGAGAAAAGGAGGAATTGAATTAGAAATGTTGAATTGGGAATGTAAGTGAGATTATGGGTGTAGTTGAATTATTTATCGCCTCACCAAATCGTAAAATGTTGATAATTATCCATTCTCGCATTTTATTTTCCGCTCGTAGAAATAACTGTCATTACTTCCTGCGAGGATAGTTCTTGATTGTCAGTGGAAGTAATGCATGATGATTAGGCAAACGAAAACTAATCAATGGAATGTGTCATGAGCTTTCGATGGTTGATAGAATACATTAACTTTATGTATTGGTTGATTGTATATAGAACCCATGTGTTTATATGCATTGTGTGTGTAGAAGAGGAGATGGGAGATGTAATTGCAAGGTTTACAGGGAAGATGGGGATGGACCTCTAAAACCCCACGATAATGTTGGGAGGAGATAGGGATGAACTCCATGGACACAGCTCAGAGTGTTTGTCTAGAGAAGTGTAGATATAGCTCATATGCTTATCTTTGGTTGCATGATATAGTTCTTATATTTATCTCAGATGTATTGATTCAAATTTTAGTATGCTTATCTACCGAAAATGGAATAATGAAAAGTGACATAGACTTGTAAGTCATGTAATTGTAATGTGATGTAAGTTGATGTATCCGCAGTGCTGCCATCTATCAATCTGCTAATCTTTAGTCATTTGTTCATAGCTAGTTTAGTGTATTTACTAGGTCGTCGCTCACCCTATATGGGGAACATCATTTTCAGCATTGTGTAGGCATGCCACCTCCAACCTACATAGCTTGGGAGGCTAGAGGCAAGCGGTGATTTTTGGATGTTATTTTCCTTTTGATGTATTACATGTAAATTCAAGCCTAGGGCTTAATGTGCATATGAGTTATGTGCATCATTTCTTTGTAACCAAGTGTTGGCTTGAAAGTTGTGGAAGCCCATGTATGCTTACTTTTTGTTGTCAACATGTAATACTTTTGTAAGGAAATATTCTGATGGCTAGAAGGATGTTGACCTTTTATATATTAATGTATGTCAATATTGTTGAGTTTAATGTTATTATTTGGAGGGCGTTAATTTGGTGCATCGAGGCATCGGTTCAATACTTTGGTACGCGTGAAGTGATTAGATCACAAAGGGTTTGTCCGCTCATTTCATAGAGACTTATAGGTATAGTGTCATATGGTCGCGCGTTATGTGCTTATGATAACATGTCTGGCGTGGATTATTTGGGCATGGGAATTCTAATTTCAGGATGTTGATTGGATCCTCTGTGTTTCGAGTCTTGTTGGAAAAAAGGTACTTGATCAATGCCGCTTTCTAACCTAGAACTCTAGTAACGCCTCGACTATCATTATCCTAAAATGAAATTGTAAGTGCTATGTGTTTATGTGCTTACGTGAGTAAATTATGCTTGTCCATGCACTAGGACGCGAGTAAAAGCTTAGTTTCTAAAGCACATTTATGAATGTGCTAAGGCCTATTCTTTCGCTTCCTTTGTTAGGATGTCGACGAGGGAAGAGGTGGTAGGCATGCCAGTAGGCCCAGGAGGCAGTGAAGTGCCTATACCGGATGAAATTCCGCAAGACAGAGAGGGAGTTGGTTTGTGCCAATGTGGCTAACCAATCTGGGGCCGGGTCAAGAAGCCATGAGTGCCTTGGCCCGAGAGATAGCAGGTGAGCTTGGGGTATTCTCAAAGCAGGAATCAAAGGTCAATGGTAAAAGGGCAGGCCTTCTTTCTTGAAGAGGGAGTTCTTTTCCTGCCTAACCCTTGACGAGTTTATTGGGGGATCCAAAGCGAGCCACTTAAGGCAGATGAGTGGTTGGGAACAAAATGAGTAAGACGCTCGAGATGCTTGGCATGAAGACGGAGGCAGCACCGGTGTGACCTTGGTAATTCCTCCAAATCCACCCAAAAGGCGAGATGCAGTGTCAATGGTGGAAGCGATGAGAAAGGCCGTACAGTTGGTGGTAATGCGTGAGGCTTTTGCAGGCTTTCTGTGAGGTTCTTTATCTTCAACAAGCCAGGAGAAGCCGAGGATCGCTTTTAGCTAGCTTTAATCGCCAGGTTTGTCTGTGGCCGAAGCTTGAGGCTACATTTACTAGCTTGTCCAGTTTGCAGACTCTCAACTTGTGGCGTCCGAGGAACGCTGCTGCTAAGGTGAGTTTGAAATGGCCTGTTGAGGCGTACAGGGCTCAAGTTGAGGGGGTCGGTGGATCTCTTCATTTGAGAAGAGGCAGACATTCTCAGTGGATGCTGCGTACCATATGGAGCTCTTGATGCGTGAGGAAGATGGAGGTAGGAGAAGAATAGAGGCTCCAAGAGAAGCCAAGATGGTTGTGGTGACGGGGTAGGATGGAGACAGAGTAAGTTATAACCCCTCAGCAGCCCCAAGGTGGTTTGGCTAGATCAACCTTCCAAAGTGCCGAGGCATGGTGGATTTGGGAGAGGTAATCGTGGAGGCTTGACTTGTTTTACATGTGGCCACCGGGTCACAAGTCTTCTGGCTCTGGGCTCACAAGAAGGGAGGGGGTCAACAGACCTTGTCAGCTAGACTCAAATGTAGTCAAGTAAATTGTCTACATTACAGGGACAACCTGGCACCAAGAGGTTTGCCCAAGCTTGAGTGCCACTAGGGCTCGGTTCTAGGTGTACAGAAGTTATCACCACCAAGCCCCAGGCAGCCCTTCGAGAGGCCAATCCAGAGCTGGGCTTTCCCAACACAGACATCAAAATGCTTGTCTTAGAGGTGCGAGCAGTGGATCAGGGCCCTACAAGGCACATGTATGTTGTTATCACAGGACCCAGCACCCAGTACCCGCTCCATCAAGAGTGAGAGGTACCTTCGCATTGCAATTCAAATGTTAGTGTATTGATCGATATGCTGCCTCATTCTTTTTGTATCTCTGGCCGACGGTATTTGCATCTGCGTGTTTTGAGTTGAGCTTGGCACCGCTAGCATCTCCTATTCACAGTGTTGTGGTCACCTATCAAAGTGAGTTGATTTTGAAACACTTGGATGCAGAGGGGTCGTGTGATATAGAGGTCACGCATCATAAGGCTTCAGCTTTCTTTTGTAGTTATGCCCATGAAGCGGCTTTGATGTTATTTTGGGTATGCGATCGCTATCGCTATACCGAGGTTTTGTGCGCTATTGATTGCTACCGCCATGAGGGTCACTTGTTGTACCATGAGCGGGAGTGTTTATTTCTTGGGGACCTGGGTTGGTAGTGTTTTGCCACTGTAGGTATGATCCGAATGAGGCTGAGTGCTTAGTGGTCTACTTGCCAAATTTTGAGAGAGTGGTGAGCGATAGGTTCCAGATTGTGTTGCTTAGAGTGGTTTGTAAGTTATTCTAGATGTTTTTCCCAAGGATCTCAAGTTAGTTTGCCACCTCACCGAGAGAATTTGGAAGTTCTCTATTGGATTTAGGTGTTCCCAAGACTTTTTTGCCACTTTCATTTCTATGTAAGGCACCACCATTTTGCTCCCCGCAGTAGTTGGTTGAATTGGAAAGTTCTACTCCTGTGAATTGCTAGATAAGGGCTATCATTTGCCCCAGTGTTCAACGAGGGAGTAATCTCTACTTCTTGTATAAAAAGAAAGATAAGTGCCGGAGATTGTGTATCGAACACTATAATGAGCCTAATCGGCTACTGTTAAGAATAAGTACCCTATGCCCCTGTGATAGATAGATTTGTTTGACCATTGAAGGGTTCCTGTTGTTTTTTACAGATAGACTTGAGATCGGGTTACCACCAGCTGATAATAGGGTCAGGAGGATATTCAAGATGACTTTCCATTGACACCTGGTGATGTGGCTAATTTCATGTAGTTTCGTAATGCCATTTGGGCTTTACTAACGTCTAATTCCAAGCAATTTTGGTGGACTTGATGAACCGGATTTTTCGAATTCTTGGATCGCTTTTGTAGTCGCTTTCGTGACGTATACATCCCCGATGGTATTCACCTTCCGAGGAGGAGCACGAGGAATACTTGGAGAGTGGTGCTTGGAGTTGTTAGAACCCATAGCGTCGTAGATGCCAAGTTTGGGAAGCGGAGCTCCTCAAGTAGGAGAAGTCAAATTCTTAGGCCATGTGGTATCCGAGAGAAGGGGTGTCTGCATGGATGCATCCAAGACCCGAGGCAAAGGTAAGATCGGGTATCAGGCAAGGCCCAAGAGTGTGTTCTGAGATCCGCAGTTTTCTCGGGATTAGCCGGTATTACTGCTTTCTTGGCTTCAGTAGGGGATTTCTCCAAAGTTAGCTTCTTACTGCTGACTAGATTGACCCGTAAGGGAGCCAAATTTCTGTATGAGTGAGGACTCAGGAAAAGTCGCTCCAAGAGCTGGAAAAGTTAGATTGACCACCGCCTCCTGCTTTTGATTATTCCGAGAGAGGAATAGTTATAGCGGGCTGATCAGTGATGCCTCACGAGAGGGCTTTGGGTTGTGTGTTGATGCAAGAGGGGAAAGTGGTAGCTTATGGCTCACGCCACTGAAAATTCACGATGAAAAAAATTACCCCACACACGCACTCCAGAGTTAGTCAGGCAGTGATCTTGGCCTTGAAAATCTAGGAGGCACTACCTTGCAGGTAGAGATTCGAGGTGTTCTCAGATTATAAGAGTCCCAAATATCCGGCTATATAGTTAAAAGACTTGAATTTGAGGCAAGAGGAAATGGATGGTTTATCGAGGATTAACTTTGAAAGTTGTCATTATCATCCGGAAGGCTAATGTAGTGGCCGACGCCTTTAGCAGAAATCCATACAGTGATGTAGCTTGGATATATCCTGGGAATGGGAGATGTTGTGGAGCACTTTGGTGAGTTTGATTTGCATCTGGCTAATCTCGCTGAGGTCGGCAAGGCTACTTTGTTTTCTTCGCGTTGTTGCACGTACCTCACACTTGTGACTCGAGTGTTAGAGGTGCACAACGAGAGGTGACCTTTGAGGTAGAATCCTCCGAGGAAGATCTCCAAGTGGGAAGGTTGAGAAGGGTTCGGCGTGTATCCCTAATTCGAGGTGAGATAACCGAGATCGCTTTTGTTTCCGCCTGAGTCTTGCTTTAGAGGAACATCTTGGAGAGTTTCATCATTCGTGTCTCCTGCGGTGCATCCTGGAGGTACCAAGATGTATCACAGATTTGGGTCGCCATAATGGGCGGCGGGGTATGAAGAGTGGATGGCAGGATGTCTGCCGTGGTTCAAGTGCTTCCTACTTGTCGCGAAGTTGAAGGTCGAAAGCATCAGGCCGCCAATGGTTTGTTACAACCCTTGCCTATTCACGAGAGCGAAGTGGAGCATGTCACTATGGGACTTCGTGCTGCAGGTCTTCCTTTGAGGACTCAATCTGGTAGTGATGCCATTTGGGTGGTTGTAGAGACCAATCTAAGTTTGCATGCACTTCATTCCTATAGTGAGTGAGAGACCTCGGAGATCATCTTGCCGATCTTGTATATTCGGGACATATGCGGAGATCAAGACGGGTCCTGCAAAGGATTGACGCATCGCCTCGGGGAGTAGAGACCCTCGCCATCGCTAGGTTGTGGCAGTAGTTTGGAAAAGAGTGCTCTGCACTAAGTCGATCCCCCTGCTTTACTCTAGAATGATCATGTTTTCGCTCAAGATATCACCCGTGCAAGATTTGATGAGGTTTAAAGATGTAGTTATCCCCGGCTTATCGCCCCTTTGAGATCCTTGAGAGGATTGAGAGGTTGCTATCGCTGGCTTTGGCCACTGCCAGCTTGTCCGAGTGTAATGACGGTTTACGTAAGGCATGCTCGAAGTGCGATGAAGCTCTGGATCCATCCTAATGCTGCTTAGATTGACCGGATTTTAGAGGTGGATGAGGATGCCTGTATTTATGAGGAGAGACCTGGTTCAGTTCCTATAGGCGTGGTTCAAGTCTCCCAGGCGTGGCAAAGACCATTCTTTGGTGAAGGTTTTGTGGAAACATCACTTTAGTAGAGGAAGCCACTTTTGGGAACGTAAGTTGAAAGTTTCCAAGTAGAAATATCCTGACTTTGTTTGTTAACGTATAGTCATGTATTGAGGATTTTGTAATTTTAATGGCTAAACTTCAAAACATTATGTATATGTTCTTTTTGTCAAAAACATTGTGAATGTTTTGGTTTATGGTTATATCGTGAGACTTGGTTCTTGAATGGAAGTTGATTATAATATTGCATATGTTGGCTAGCGGCTTATTATAGAAATGGAGTTATACTCGCTTAGGAGAACCCAATATGATATGGGAATGCAAATTACGCAAAGCGCGTGAAAATCAAGAAATGGAGTGAGAAATGCATGTTAATGATGCCTTGTAATATATGTTGTTTTTACATATTGGGAGATGCCTCTTGATAAGAGATGGAATGACCAGTAATGGGTTGAAGTTGTTGAATGTTGTAATATAACATTGTTTAAAAAATGGAGAAAAACTCTGCTTTCCAAAAATCTTGCACTTAATTTCGGGACTAAATTCTTTATGTGGAGGTTATAGCGATCCCGTGTTTTACCCTTGTTGTACAAAGGTTCCAGAGGATATTAGCAATTGTTTAAATCTTGTTTACATCCTCTCATGCTACTTTGTATTTGGAGTTATAGGATGTGCTGGAGCGTGTTTGTTACCGGGTTGGTTGAACTTAGAACCTAAAGTAGTTGCCCGTGATTTTGGTCTATACGCCGAAAGCAGTAGCTTTGACGCCTTCGAGCGGGACCTTTTGTTGTCGCCTTCTCCGCCGAAGCTGGGTTTTGATACGAGCTCTGTTGAAAATCACCCTCTTCCAGATTTTCCTCTCTTCAGTTAAGGTTGTCCGCCTCGAAAGCAGTGGGCTCGACGCCGAGCTGAGTTTTGCGTTTCTAGAGGACGCTCAGAGCGTGGGAGTTACGCTTTAATCTGGGACCTCATTCGGGCAAAAAGTTCTCGAGAGTAGCATCCACCGCTTGAAGCTGGGGTTTGACGCCGAAATGGGATTCAGGAGGACGCCGAAAGGGGCTTTGGTCAGCCGAAGGGTGAGATCAAGTTAAAGTCTGTTTTGACTTCTTTGCAATCACTTTTTTCACATCTCTCTCTCTTCACTTTTCTAAAACACTATTGTTGAGCTTCTCACTCTAGAGCTCTCTACCTCTCTTTAGGTATTGATCTAGTATGAGTGATTTCTCTACCTTGGCTACAATAAAAAGTTGTTGATCGTCGAAGGGCTATCTTTTGATCCGAGAAATTTGTGATTTGGAGCATTTTCGCTTTCATCTTTCGTTGTAGGTGTCACCTTTGAGGTAGGGATATCCTCACTCTCCTTATGGGTTTTATCTTTAAATTTGAGCATTTTGATATGTTGGGTGTTGTTGGGTAGTTTTGGTGGAGGAAGGTTTGGGCCTTTTGTGTAATTTTACAAAAGTTGGGGTTTGGCTTTGTAATAAACCTAAATGCAATTTTTTGCACAATAAAAATGAGATAGGATATTAGGAATGTGGATGTGAAAATGGAACCTTAGGGGTTGTTTTGTTAGTTATGGGAATTTGCCCTAATTGACTTAATAAATTAATTCATGTGATTAATTTGAGGAAAAGGAGGAATTCTGAATTAGAAATGTTGGAATTGGGGAATGTATGGGATTGAAGGGTGTGAAGTTGAATTATTTTATCGCCACCAAATCGAAATGTTGATATATTATCCAATTTCTCGCGCATTTATTTTTCTATCTAGAAATAATCGCTTTGGGGTTGATCAAGGAGGATAGTCTTGACTGTTGTGGCAATGCATGATGATTAGGCAAACAAACTAATCAATGGAATGTGTCAGTGGAGCTTGGACGTAAGTTGAGTAGAATACATTAACTTTATGTATTAAGTTGATTGTATATAGAACCCATGTGCTTATATATGCATTGTGTGTAGAGGGAGGGAGATAGGGGATGTAATTCATGCCGTTTAGGAGAAGATGGGGATGGACTCTAAACCGGATAACTTTCAAATCATAATGTTGGGAGGAGATAGGGCATGAAACTCAGAGACACAAACACCAGTACCAGATGCTTGTCTAGAGTAAGTGTAGATATAGCTCATATGCTTATCTTTGGTTGTACATGATAGTTCTTTTATATATTTATCTCATTGTGTATGTATTGATTCAAACTTAGCATGCTTATCTACCAAAATGGAATATTTATGAAAAGGACATAGACTTGTAAGTCATGTAATTATAATGTGATGTAAGTGGATGTATCCGTGTATCCGTTGGCCATCTATCAATCGCTAATTTTTAGTCATTGTTCAGTAGCTAGTTTAGTATATTTCTACTAGGCTGCGGGCTCACCCTATATGGGGAACATCATTGTTCAAAAGGCTGTAGCATGCCACTTCCCATGACATAGCTTGGGAGGCCGATAAAGGCAAAGGATTTTTTGGATGTTATTTTCCTTTTGATGTATTACATGTAAATTCAAAAACCTAGGGCTTAATGTGCAGTATAAGTTAGTACTCATTTTGTAACCAAGTGTTGGCTTGGAGAAGTTGTAAGCCCACGATGTATGCTAAGCATTTTGTTGTCAACTTATGTAATACTTTTTGTAAGGAAATATTCATGGCGAATAGAAGGATGTTGGACCTTTTATATATTAATGTATGTCAATATTGTCAGAAGTTTAATGTTATTATTTTGAGGGCGCTATAAAGATATAACATTACATCTAAGTTCTCTAATACAAACGAGGCAAACCCCATTGTGATAACTAATCACTACCTAACGCATCTAAAGTATTCAACCCTAGACGCCTCGATACCAAGTTGTAACGCCTCAAAATAATACATATAAACCCATCACTTTAGACATGCATTAATATAAGAGAAATCAACCATTTCGTATTCATTGGAGTAGTTCTTATAAATAAAGATTATTATGTTAACAACAAAGTAAAATGTCTCTCACGGGCTCACAAAATTTCTCCAAGTCAACACTTGGTTGCACAAAAAGAGGAGTGCTACTAACTCGCATAAAAAGGAGCCCCGTGGCTTGATATACATGTAATACGTGCATAAAATAATCAAAAAGAAAGAGTCTTCAACTCTCATATCCATCCAAGCTACGCCCCGAGGTGGCAAGCCACCGCCGTGACTGAAAAATAATGTCTCTATATAGGGTGAGCCAACGCCCAAAGAGTGACATACAAAACACAAGATGAGCAACAATTTTTAACTAAGACATTAGCAATTGATAAATGTTTAATTCCTGGCATAAATCAATCTTATACCTATTCATTTCCATTACAAGACCAACTATGTCCATGTTTCTCATTTCATTTCCCATTCCTTATCAAATCTACACTTTTACAACAACGGCTCGTAATCTCACAACAATTTACATGAGATAGAGAGACTCATATTAAACATTTCCCCATTCTCACAACAGATACATGTCGCAGTCGCATCACACTCAAATGTATAAGCATATGGACGCCATATCAACACTTCCATAGATATTTAGCTATATCAATACATTAGTCGACAAGCATATGAGCCTATAATTACCGAAGTCCATCCCCTATCTCCTCCCTAACAACATCCGGCTTAGAGGTCCATCCCCTTATTTTCTCAAACCGTGAGTATATCCCCGATCTCCCCATACACACAACGATATACATAGGTCATATACATAATCAATTAATACATAACGCACGTATTCTTTCAACCGGCCATACTTATGACACATCCAATTGACGAAGTTTCGGTTTTCCAATCACCGCGCATGTCTACAACAATCAAAAACTACTCCTCCAATTTATAGCCCAAAGCAATTATTTCTAAACAGATAATAAAAAGCTCCACAGATAAAATACTCAATGTTTTCACAAGGAGCTTATTATCAAATCTAACCCACTATTTTACATTATAATGAGCCAATTTCATTATTTCCAACTCAATTCCAAATAATCACAATTTTCCCAAATTAATTATACCAATTAATTTAGACAACAAATTAGGGTTTTCTACCCCCATTTCAATATTGACCAATGGTCTATATATCAACAACCAACACCCATATCATTATTTTAAAGCCAAAAATACACATTTTAGAATCAAAACAACAAAACCCTTCAACATTTTCAAACCCTAACTCCCAAAATCAACCATTTAACAAAAATGCCTAATAATCTAGGTCAAAACCCATAATAGTGAGAGAAATCCCTACCCTCAAAGTTGACACCCAACGAAGAAGATGAAGAAAACGGAAATGCTCCAAACCCAGATTCTAGGATCAAAGATGGCTCGACGATCACAACTTTTTTTGTAAAGGCTAAAGGGTTTGGAAAACACTTAGCTTGATCAATCCTCAAGAGAAAGAAGTTAGGGTTTTATAGTTGGAGGTGTTTCAATGGCTTTTCAAAAGTAAGAGAGAGAGAAGAATTGTAGAAAATGATTCAAAAATGCCCAATCGCTATCTCGATATACTAAGGACCATGAGTAGAAAAATAATAAGGCACTACCGAAAGCGCTAAGAATAAACTGATCCGCCGAGTGCAAGAAGGCTCACGAGCGCCAAGACACAAAGAGAAAAACACACCCGCCGAAAGTGAAAACTAGTCCGCCGAGCGAGATTTCATCTCCCGTGAGCTTATACCTTAAGAATGTACCTTACCAACTTCGAAGGCCAATAAGCCTGGCCGAATTCACGAGCGTTAGAAACCCGCCGAGTGTAGAAATCAATACCCTTGCGTAAGGTTTTGGCAGAGTAATTTAAAAATACTTCAGAAGTGTGCAATCTCCGCCGAAAGAATCTACTCAAAAACCTCGCAACAAGGATTTAGACTAAGGTTCAACTCCACCGGCCAAAAATACCTAACATCCTAAAACTCAAACATAAAGAATTAAAGGATAACAACAAGGTATACAATTATTGAATTCCACGAACCAAAGTTCGAATACAACAACACAAGAGAAATCGGGATCACATACTATAGCGATCCCGTTTTATCCCTTGTTGTACAAAGGATCCTGACTTCTGCTTCCGCGTAAGCGTTAGCAGCTATTTATATCTGCTCAGATCCTTTCACATCAGACGAGCAGGGATGTAAGCGGTGCGTGTTTGTTGGCAGTTGGTTGTGTTTGGGGAGCCAAGTGTTGCCTGCATTTTGACCTCGCCAGAGCGAGCATTTTGTCGCCGAGGCCAGTTCTTTTGTTTTGGTCCTTCGCTTCGCTTAGTTTGTCGCCGAGTGAGAGGGAGTTCGTGCTCGTGATCGAGCCGCAGTGGTTTTATCGAGCGAGCCGATTGCGCCTCTGCTCGACTCCCAGAGTTGCATTTCTGGCTCGAGGCGAAGCTTTCACTCGAAAGCGGTTCTGGGTTTGTTCTTCGCCGAGGAGCTTTCTTCACTCGCGGCGCCTTTGTTGCGCACTGTAGGTTTGTTGCGGCTCGAGCGGCATACCTGCCGCCGAGCGTAAGCCGCTGTTGGCTCGAGCGTAGAGTTTTCAGGTCGCCGAGCGACCAAGTTCGCCGAGCGAGCCTGCTTTATATCACAGACAGCAAATGATTTTAAACATCACTTTTTCATTCCCTTTTTCAAACCCTAGATCTCGAGACTCTCTCTTAACTTACTCTCTAAGATTTGATCTCTAGAGTGTGAATCTACCCTAGGGCCTTTGTTAAAAGATAGAGGGTGTTGGGGACTTCGATTTAATAAAAGCTTTGGATTTAACAAGTTGGTCTTTGGGTCTTCATCTTGTTTGGGCTCAAACTTCAAGGCCAGGATAATCCTACTCCTCTTTATGACTTTATCTTTGAATTTAGCATTTGATATGTTGAAGTTGTTGTTGGGTATTTTAAGAAGTTTGGGTCTTTGTGTAATTTTACAAAGATGGGGTTATATGTATATATGAACCTATATGCATGTTTGGCGGAGAAAGTGAGATAAATGATGGGTTAGTGGTAGAAATGGAACCTTAAGGGTTTGTTTTTTGTTAGTATAGGAAATGTACATTACCATTGATAAGTTAATTTATTGAAATTAATTTGAGAAATGAAAGTGAGTTGAAAATGTTGGAATTGGTATGTATGGGGATTAAAGAATTGTAGTTGGATTATTTATCCTCTGGTGAAATCATCGATACCTTATCCATTTGATGCATTTATTACTACGTTTAAGATAAGCCTTTGGGCGGCTGCTCGATTGGAATAGTCTTGATTGTTGTGGTGATGCATGATGATTAGACAAGCTAAACTAATCGATTGAGCATGTTAATAGACATAGCGATTGGAATAATACATTAATTTTATATATTTGATTGTATGACTTTAATATTCAGCCTTATATACATTGTATTATTGACAAGGAGGAATAGGGGATGTATACGGTTTGGGGAAAGATGAGGATGGACCTCATAAGTTGTGTGTTGTGTCTGACATTGTGTATATCAAGTGTTTTGACTATGGAGATGTTTAAGATTGTTTGTTATAGCATAAAATGTATATAGATTATCAATTGTGAAATATAGGAAGTGTTTATATGTTATGTTGATATAGCACCAAAATGTATCTTGGTAAAAGTGTAAGAAAGCGTTTTAAAGATGAGTTGCATTCTCTAGAGTGAAATTATTTGGCTAAGTGTTGAACCTTGTTTCAAGCGCTCAAGAAGTTGAAAAAGTGGAAGAAAGAATTGTTACATGGACTTAAATGTCATAGCCAGGAAGGAAACAAGTGGATGTATACTGACCCGTCTATCAGCTGTAATCCTTTGATCCTTCATTTATAGGCTGGTTTAGTGTACTCTCTTTGGTACGTGGCTCACCCTATATGGGACTTCATTTTAGATTACAGTGGCATACACATCCAAGGACATAACTAGGAGGCTAGAAATGAGGAGCAGAACACAGTTGTTTGATCTCCTTTTGATGTATTACATGTAATTTCAAGCCAAACTATGTGTGTTGAGTTAGCCACTCTCTTTTTTTGTAGCAAGTGTTAACCAGGGCATAGTAAGTAGAGACATTTGCTTTTGTTGTTAACATATAGCCACTTTTGTAATAGGTACTGATGAATAGAATGATGGATTTATCTTCATATCAATGCATGTCTGGGTCAATGGGTTTAATGTTATTATTTGAGGAAAATTACATATACTATGATTTATTTGGAAATTGAATAAAAATGGAAGTTGAATAAAAATAAATAAGAAGTTGCATAAAATTAACAATGGAAGTTCATTGAAAACCACTATACATAACAATCTATTTGGAAATTAAAAGAAAAAGTTGAATAGTAAGTGAATAAAATTAAAAATTAAATGAAAAAGAAAATTGAATAAAAATGGAAGTTGAATAAAAATAAAAATGGAAGTTGCACAAAATTAAAAAGGGAAGTTCAATCAAGAAACCACTATACCTTAATGATCTATTTGGAAGTTCATTCAAGAAAGTACTATATCTTAACGATCTATTTGGAAATTAAATGAAAAAAAGAAGTCGAATAGAAAAAGAAATTGAATAAAAACAGAAGTTGAATAAAAATAAAAATGAAAATTACATCAAATTAAAAATGGAAGTTCATTCAAAAAACCACTATACCCTACAGATCTATTGGGAAATTAAATAAAAAAGGAAGTTGAAGAGATAAAATAATTGAATACAAATGGAACTTGAATAAAAATAAAAATTGAAGTTGCATAAAATTAACAATGAAAGTTCATTCAAAAACCACTATACCTGAATGATCTATTTCGAAATTAAATAAAAACAGAAGTTGAATAGAAAAGCAAATTGAATAAAAATGAAGTTGAATAAAAGTAAAAATGCAAATTGCATAAATTAACAATAAAAGTTCATTCAAGAAACCACTATACCATAACGATCTATTTGGAAATTACATAAAAAATGAAGTTGAATAAAAAATGAAATTGAATCAAAATGGAAATTGAATAAAAATAAAAATGGAAGTTGCATAAAATTAAAATGAAAGTTCATTCAATAAACCACTATACGTTAACGATCCATTTGGAAATTAAATAAAAAATGAAGTTGAATAGAAAAACAAATTGAATAAAAATGGAAGTTGAATAAAAATAAAACTGGAAGTTCATTCAAGAAACCACTATAATTTAACGATTTATTTGGAAATTAAATAAAAAAGGACGTTGAATAGAAAAGGAAATTGAATAAAAATAAAAATGGAAGTTGCATAAAAATGACCATGGAAGTTTATTCAAGAAACTACTATACCTTAACAATCTATTTGAAAATTAAATAAAAAGGAAATTGAATAAAAAAAAATGGAAGTTTGCATAAAACTAACAATGTAAGTTCATTCAAGAAAAAACTATACCTTAGCGATCTATTTGGAAATTAAAGAAAAAAGGAAGTTGAATAGAAATAGAAGTTGAATAAAAATAAAAATGGAAGTTGCATAAATTTAACAATGGACGTTCATTTAAGAAACCACTATACCTTAGCGATCTATTTGAAAATTAAATAAAAAATGAAGTTGAATAGAAAAGGAAATTGAATAAAAATGGAAGTTGCCTAAAATTAACAATTGAAGTTCATTCAAGAAACCACTATACCTTAATGATCTATTTGCAAATTAAATAAAAAAGGACGTTGAATAGAAAAGGAAATTGAAAATAAAAATGGAAGTTGCATAAAAATAACAATAGAAGTTTATTCAAGAAACCACTATACTTCGATCTATTTGCAAATTAAATAAAAAAGGAAGTTGAATAGAAATGAAATTAAATAAAAATGGAAGTTGAATAAAATTAAAAATGGAAGTTGCATAAAATTAGCATTGAAAGTTCATTCAAGAAACCACTATACCTTGACGATCTATGTGGAAATTAAATAAAAAATGGAAGTTGAATAAAAATTGAAGATGAATAAAAATGGAAGTTGAATAAAATAAAAATATAAAATGAACATTGAAAGTTCATTCAAGAAACCACTATACCTTGACGATCTATTTGGAAATTAAATAAAAAAAAGTTCAATAGAAAACAAATTGAATAAAAATGAAGTTGAATAAAATAATAATGGAAGTTCATTCAAGAAACTACTATACCTTATCGATTTATTTGGAAATTAAATAAAAAAAGAAGTTGAATAGAAAAAAAAAATAGAAGTTGCATGAAATTAAAAATGGAGGTTCATTCAAGAAACCACTATACCTTAACGATCTATTTGGAAATTAAATAAAAAGGAAGTTGAATAAAAATGGAAATTGCATATAATTAAAATTGAAAATTCAAAAATTAAAAATGGAAGTTCATCCAATAAACCACTATACCTTGACGATCTATGTGGAAATTAAATAAAAAAGGAAGTTGAATAGAATGGAAGTTGAATAAAATTAAATAAAAAGCAAGATCAATAGAAAAGGAAATTGAATAAAAATGGAAGTTGAATAGAATAGGAAATTGAATAAAAATGGAAGTTGCATAAATATCACGACCCCAAACCGCCCTAGTAGAATAGGCGTGATGGCGATAACCGTGATTACCAAAGGCCAACTTTCAAAGATTTAACCTGTCCGGAGTATAATATATGGGGAGCTCGCCAATGCGGAAGAAATAAATCAAAAATACAAGTGGTCCATAGAGGCATTGCATGATCAAGTCTAATGATAGCGTACATGACATAGTTCACATTAGGTTGATAATAAACAAAATACATATTAAGAATAAGTCAAAAAGGCTCCTAAAAGCGGAGCATATTGCAAATCTGATGATTTGACCAAGCATAATCTTCAAAGATTAGCCCGGCGTAAATAAATTTTCAGACATGAAACAAGTCAAAGCGGGCATGTCGAGAATCAAAACAAGCTTTGCAAAGCACATCTAGGCGTCGCCGCCAT
>JANUSC010000383.1:0-205557 GCA_025200525.1 Camellia lanceoleosa
GTTTGCTAGGAAGGCAACCGAGAAAGTTGCTCTCATCCTAAAAGAGGGTAGTTATGGCCCAAAGCCGAAATATAGAAAGTTATACCGATTTATAGGGAGGGGACAACCTTGTTCTTTGAAGTGGAGCAATCGAGGTTCCAGAAGATCTCACTCTAGGCAAGATTTGTGGATGAAAGTTCGGTAAGAGGGTCAAGAGCCTCCGAGGTTCTTTGGGCCTCGAGAAAGTTATTGGAGGATTGGGGAGTGGCGTGCCGGGTTAGTTTTATCGCCACAACTTTTGGGGATCCTGCTATGTGTTCCAAGACCATACCATAGTGTAGGTGTTGTGGAGACACCATGGGAAAAGGAGGCTGAAGTCCACTCCAAATATCCCGGATTAATTCGAGCATGCTTAATGTATATTTCAGATTGTAAATGTTTCTATGTTTTTGTATTAAAAAAGCCAGAAAGATATAAGGCTATTGATCATGTGTTGTTATGTCTCGTTGTTAATCTAAGCTTGAGGTTGTGAAAGGAAAATGAATTGCTATGGATGTGTTAATCCAAATGTTTAAAATGGAAAATTATTACCTTGGAGAATAATGATAATAGAACTCCGATAAATGTTGGTTGAACATAATTTTGTAATTACATAATGTTGTAGAAGCCAATGACCATTTTGCTAGAACACTTTTGTTGGTGAGTTATTCAAATTTCGGGACGAAATTTCATGGTGGGAGGTTGTGACGACCTGTTCCTTTCTTTTTTTCTTTTTTTCTTTTCTTTCTTCGCCTGCTCTCCATGTGCCTTCGCTGGGTTGGAGATCTCGGATGGTTCCCTAGATTGGAGTTCTAGTGTCCTTTTGTTCATGTTAAATTTTGTTTGTTCCGTGAGGGTGCACTGTGAGTTTGGGGTCTTGGGGGCCGGACGGTTGAAACTTTGAGTTGCCAGGACCGCACTTTAGCGGAGCCCTAGGTCAAGACGCAGTGTATTGTACCGCCTCGGAGGGTCGACGAGCCGGCCAAGCTTGACACCTGAAATTGGCTATCGCCTAAGAGCGACGAAGGAGAAATAACGCACGAGCGCCAACCGGCAAATTCAAACTCTATTTTTGTATTATTTTGATCCAAATATATCTCTCATTATACTCATCTCCTCTCACTCTAAAAACATATATTTCTCCCCTTCTCTAGAAAACCTCCTAAAACATCTATACACTTTGATTTTGGAAATTTGTGGGTCAAGATCTTCATCATCTTTCTCTTAATCTTGAAAATCCAAAGCTAGGGCTTCACTTGGGTGGTGGAGATCCAAAGTTTTTCTCATCTTTGAGGCTAGGGTTTCAACTCATCTTTTCTTCATCAAGCTTTTAAGGTAGGGATTTCTTGAGTTATATATATAGTTTTGCTACTTTGGTGTTGATTTACAAATATTCTTAAAGTTTTGTGCTAGATTTTAGATTTTGGTTCAAAATATTGAGAATCTTGAATATGGGTTTGAAATCTCTAACCTTTACTAGTTCTTGAGGGTTTCTCTATTAAACACATGATGAATGATCATGATGGGGTTTCTTTTAGAAAATGATGAAGTTTTGGCTTTCAATGTTAACCCTAGAAATTGGGGCTTTTGAAAAATAATGAAGATGTCTTGAAATTATTTATTTTCTTGTATCAAGAGGATGTATGAGAGTTAGTCTCAGCAAATTTCTAGCAAAATTGCAACTTTTGATATATGTATATATATCTAAATGGAGGCCCTCTTTATAAATTCTTTTGATAAAAGCATATTTGTGTAGAGTGGTAAAGTGGTGAGTTGTTGAGTGCCTTAAGTGTTGTAAAATACCTAATTGTAAAGTAACGGAAGTGAAATGAATGATGACATGTTAATCATATTGAAAGTTTGGTCATGACTTAATTAATGTTGAGGAATTGTTGTGGTGTGTCGAAGACACATGGCTATCACAGGAGATGAGAAAGTGTAATTATGCTGAAGACGCATGGGTATCTTGTGGAAGAACACTGTAAGGAGGAAATGGAAATGTGATGTTGAATATGGTTATAGACATACTTCTTTTGTTAAATTTAAAAGAATGCTATGAGTTAGTAATTGTTGCATCATATTCTCTATTGTTTTAAAGTCATCATTGCATATCATGACATGAGTTGAAAAGCATTCATTTTGGAGAAAGATCATTGTAATGAGAACTAATGGAAATGTGTATGGGGTAAATACGCTGGTAAGTCCGGATATGGGGTGTAGATGAATTTGATAAGTTAGCTTGAGTGTCCAGGTGAAAGACCCGAAGTCAAAGGCTGGATAGGTGTCGAGCCTTCCTGCTAGCACCAAGAAAATGACAGCTTGGTAGTGCTCAGAGAGACTACTTGCAAACACCAAATTTAGGATTACCAAAGGTCGATTTACCACCTCGTTGATTTAAATATTAAAGTTTGAAATTGATGAGATTGCTAAATATTATTGGGAACATGATGATTTTGAAATCGCATGGAAATAAAATTCTCTTTCATCATTGGCACTTGCATGGCATTGCATATGCATTTCTTTTTAATGTTGATGGGTTAGCATAATCAGATATACTTTGTGAGGAATCTCTACTGGCTTTATGCTCACCCCTATGGGAATTGGTGCAAAGATGTGGTGACCCCTTCCAAGCTAAGGGCGTGGAGATATTTTGAAGAAGAGTACTTCACTCTTATTTTGTTGTGATATTTGTTGTGCCAAGGGCTAATGTGTTTGGGTCCGAGAGACCATTATGTAACCGGCTATTGCCTTGAACTTGTAAGCCCTTGAGGGGCTTATTTGTTGTGATTTAATAATTTCTTTTACATGCTATCGGCTCATGCACTAGTTGTCAATAAATGTATAATGGCATGTGGGAATATTTTGTAAATATTGGAACCATGTAAATGGATTTGGTTAATGTCTCATCTTGAAGTGGGTTGATGTGATAGTTATGTGGGATTATTTTCGGGCGTGACAGCATCTCGCCTCCTAGGCCTACTCTCGCCACCACCACGCCCTCGGCCCGAGATCCTAATAAAGGTAATGAAGGACATTAGCACATTCACAAATGTGCCGCTTATAACACTTAAGGCCCCTAATGCATGGACAATCAGAATTCACTCCACGAAGCACATAAACACATAAGCACTTATTTAATTTCGCTTCGATAATGATAGTCCCGAGGCGTTTAGAGTTCCTGCTAGAAACAAAGATTGATCAAGTGCTTTTCCAACAAGACTCACGAAACCCAAGGATCCAATCAACATCCTATAAACTAAATCCCATACCCAAATAGTCACATAAACATGTTATCACATAAGCACATAACATTTCACATAAGTCTCTAACAAGCTTAGACAAACCCATTGTGATACTAATCACTTCCCATGCACTCAAAGTATTCTAACCCGATAAGCTCGATACCAAGTTGTCACGCCCTCAAAATAATAACATTGAAACCCATCAATTTAGACATGCATTGATATAAGAAATGAACCCTTTTCATTCATCAAAATAGTTCATTACAAAAATAGTACATGTTAACAACAAAGCGAATGCCCTACTAAGCATAAATTTTCCAAGTTAACACTTGGTTACAAAAAAGGAGTACTAACTCAAATACACATTAAGCCCTTGGCTTGAATCTACATGTATTACATCGAAAAGATAACAAAACAACAAAAGTCTGTCGCCTCTAGCCTCACAAGCATGTTGTTGGAGGTGGCATGCTACATGTACCGAAAAATGATGTCCCATAAAGGGTGAGCCACGGCCCACAGAAATACACTAAACCAAATATGAACAATGACTAAAAGATTAGCAAAGGATAGATGGTCAACACGTATACATCCACATATATCACATTCGTTTCATGACATTAAGCCCATGTTACATTTCATTTCCATTTCTTTCAACTTTGAGTTTGAAAACACGGCTCGTAATCTCCAAATAACTTAATGAGGTTTAAACTCATCTTTAAAACACTTTCACATTCATGATGGATACACATTTTAATCGTATCAATAACACATAAACCACTTCCACATTTCTCAAATAATACACATAGTAGTGTCAGACACGAAACCAAACATTCCCATATCGCTTTCCAATAATACACATTGTAGTGTTGTATTAATGAAACAAAACACTTCTATTTCGCAATGATACACATTGTAGTGTCAGATCACTCACACACAAAATCCGGTTTAGAGGTACAAATTTCTTTCCAATAAACCGTGAGTATGTTTCTTTCTCCTTCCACACAAACAATGTATATAAACAAATATCATATACAATCAATCAATACATAAAGTTAATGTATTATTCCAATCGCTATATTCAATAGCACATTCAACTCCATTAGTTTTAGTTTGCCTAATCATCATGCAATGTCTACAACAATCAAGACTATCCTCCACCGATAGCCCAAAGCAGTTATTTCTAAATAGAAAATAAATGCACCAAATGGATATATAATCAACATTTCAACTTGGTGAGCAATAATTAAATTCGACTACACCCTTTAATTCCATACATCTTCAATTTCACTTTCAATGCAATTTTCATTTCTCCAAATTAATTATACCAATTAATTTAACTATGTAATTAGGACATTTCCCATAATTAACATAAAAACCCTAAGGTTCCATTTTCTTCAATAGATCATTATTAATCTCATTTCTTTCTATGCCAAACATGCATATAGATTTATATAAACAAAATCCCAACTTTTATAAAATTACACAAAAGCCCCAAACTTTCACAAAATTACCATTTAACTTCCATTTTTATTTTTATTCAATTCTATTTTTCTATTTAACTTCATTTTTTATTTAATTTCCAAATAGAACGTTAAGGTATAGTGGTTTCTTGAATGAACTATTGAATGAACTTCCATTGTTAATTTTTATTCCACTTCCATTTTTATTTTTATTCAACTTCAATTTTTATTTTTATTCAATTTCCATTTCTGTTCAACTTCTTTTTTTCTTTAATTTCCTTTTCCATTCAACTTCTTTTTTATATTTATACAACATCCATTTTCATTTTTATGCAACTTACATTTTTATTCGCCTTTTCTGCTCAACTATATTTTTTATTTACTTTCCAAATAGATCGTTAAGTTATAGTGGTTTCTGAATGAACTTCCATTTTTATTCGGCCTTTTCTATTCAACTACATTTTTTTATTTACTTTCCAAATAGATCGTTAAGTTATAGTGATTCCTTGAATGAACTTCAATTGTTGAATAAATGGAAGTTGCATAAAATGCATATAGATTTATATAAACAAAACCCCAACTTTTGTAAAATTACAAAAGCCCCAAACTTTCACAAAATTACCAAACCAACCCCAACATATTAAAATGCCAAAATTCAAAGGCAAAGCTCATGAGAAGGAGTAGGATATCCCTACCTCGGTTAGAGCTCAATGGAGAAGAAGACCAAAACCCAAGTGCTCCAAACTCTAAACCTTTCGAATCAAAACGAAGCCCTCAATGATCAACACAACTATTACAAAGGGCGAAGGAAAGAAGAACACTCTAACTAGATCAAACCCTAGATAGAAGGGAGATTCTAGAGAGAGAAGCTCTCAAAATCAATTTTGGGAAAGTAAGAGAGAGAAAAGAAAAGTGAAAAGTGATTCAAAATGCCTAATCGCTATCTCGATATACGACAGTGTCCGCTGACGAAAACACAATGCTCGAAAGATCAAGAACAAAAACGGGTCCGCCGAAAGCCAAGACACAGAGAAAGCACATCCGCCGAAGGCTAAACCAGTCCGCTGAGCGAGATTCTCCCCAAAGACTTTCACAAACGAACACTACCCGCTGAAGCGCCTAAAGATCCGCCGAAAGAACTCGCCGAAAGCGTAAGAAATCTTCGAAGGAAAACACACTCAGAAGTTTTGCAGGCACGAATACTAGGGAGGTAAACTCCGCCGAAGGCAATAAGGTCCGCCGAACGACAACCAAAGACCAAAATCCGCCGAGCACGTAATGACCCGCCGAAAGCATAACACCAAAATTCGGGCAACAACACTAGAGGCCAAAACTCAACCTACCTGCTCACAACACGCCCAACACATCCTAAAACTCAATCATAAGGAATTAAAGGATGACAACAAGATAAACAACCACCAACTCCACGGAATCGAGTCCGTATTACAATAGTTATAGAAAGGGAAAACCGGGATTGCTATAGTTAAGGTATAGTGGTTTTTTGAATGAACCTTTTTTATTTAATTTCCAAATAGATCGTTAAGGTATAGTGGTTTCTTGAATGAACTTACATTGTTAATTTTATGCAACTTCCATTTTTATTTTTATTCAATATCCTTTTTTATTCAAATGCCTTTTTCTATTTAACTTTCTTTTTTCTTTGATTTCCAAATAGATCGCTAAGGTATAGTGGTTTCTTGAATGAACTTCCATTTTAATTTTAGGCAACTTCCATTTTTATTCGATTTCTTTTTCTATTCAACTTCATTTTTTTATTTAATTTCCAAATTGATCGTTAACGTATAGTGGTTTCTTGAATGAACATCCACTTTTAATTTTATGCAACTCCCACTTTTATTTTTGTTCGACTTTCCTTTTTATTCAATTTCCTTTTCTATTCAACTTCCTTTTTTATTTAATTTCCAAATAGATCGTAAAGGTATAGTGGTTTCTTAAATGAACTTTCATTGTTAATTTTATGCAACTTCCATTTTTAATTTTATGCAACTTCTATTTTTATTTTTATTGAACTTCCATTTTTATTCGATTTCTTTTTTTATTTTTATTCAACTTCCGTTTTTATTTAAAGAAACCACTATACTTAACGATCTATTTGGAAATTAAATAAAAAGGAAGTTGAATAGAAAGAATTGAATAAAATGGAAGTTGACTGTAATAAAATCGAAGTTCATTCTCGAAACTACTATACCTTAATCTAATTATTTTGAAATTGAATAGAAAAGGAAGTTGAATGGAAAAGAAAATTGAATAAAAATGGAAGTTGAATAAAAATAAAATGGAA
The DNA here is from genome assembly GCA_025200525.1 of Camellia lanceoleosa. Taxonomy (NCBI): domain Eukaryota; kingdom Viridiplantae; phylum Streptophyta; class Magnoliopsida; order Ericales; family Theaceae; genus Camellia; species Camellia lanceoleosa. The sequence continues at coordinate 7,023 of JANUSC010000383.1, forward strand.
GTTGCATAAAATTAAAAATGGATGTTTCATAAAATTAAAAATTGATCGTTAAGGTATTGTGGTTTCTAGAATGAACTTCTATTGTTAATTTTATGCAACTTCCATTTTTATTTTATTCGACTTCCATTTTTGTTCAATTTGCTTTTTTATTAAATTTCTTTTTCTATTCAACTTTCTATTTTTTTTTAATTTACAAATAAATCGTTAAGGTATAGTGGTTTCTTGAATGAACTTCCATTTTTAATTATACACAACTTCCAGTTTTATTTTTATTCAACTTCCATTTTTATTCAATTTGTTTTTCTATCTATATTCCTTTTCTATTTAATTTCCACATAGATCGTTAATGTATAATGGTTTCTTGAATTAACTTCCATTGTTAATTTTATGCAACTTCCATTTTTATTTTTATGCAACTTCCATTTTTATTCAACTCTCTTTTCTATTCAACTTCCTTTTTTATTTAATTTCGAAATAGATCGTTAAGTTATAGTGGTTTCTGGAATGAACTTCCAATTTTATTTTTATTCAACCTCTAGTTTTATCCAATTTCCTTTTGTATTCAATTTCCTTTTTTATTTAATTTTTAAATAATTCATTAAGGTATAGTGGTTTCTTGAATGAACTTCCATTTTTATTCAATTTCTTTTTCTATTCAACTTCATTTTTTATTTAATTTCCAAATAGATCGTTAAGGTATAGTGATTTTTTGAATAAACTTCCATTTTTAATTATATGCAACTTCTATTTTTATTTTTATTCAACTTCAATTTTTATTCAATTTCCTTTTCTATTCAACTTCCATTTTTATTCAATTTCCTTTTCTATTTAACTTCCATTTTTTTATTTAATTTCCAAATAGACCGCTAAGGTACAGTGGTTTCTTGAATGAACTTGCATTTTCAATTTTGATGTAGTAAAGATTTTTATGCAATTTCCATGTTTCTTCAACGTCCTTTTTTATTTAATTTCTAAATAGATCGTTAGGGTACAGTAGTTTATTGAATTAACTTCCATTGTTAATTTTATGCAACTTCCATTTTTGTTTTTATTCAATTTCCTTTTCTATTCAACGTCCTTTTTTATTTAATTTCCAAATAGATCGTTAAGGTATAGTGGTTTCTTGAATTAACATCAATTTTATTCAACTTCTATTTTTATTCAATTTCCTTTTTTTATTCAATTTCCTTTTCTATTCAACTTCCTTTTTTATTGAATTTCCAAATAGATCATTAAGTATAGTGGTTTCTTGAATAAACTTCAATTTTTAATTATATGTAACTTCCATTTATATTTTTATTCAATTTCCATTTTTATTCAACTTCATTTTTTATTCAGCTTCTATTTTTATTCAATTTTTTTTTGTATTGAACTTCTTTTTTTATTTAATTTCCAAATAGATCGTTAAGGTATAGTGGTTTCTTCAATGAACTTCAATTGTTAATTTTATGCAACTTCCATTTTTATTCAATTTCCTTCTCTATTCAACTTCTTTTTTTGTTTAATTTCCAAATAGATCGTTAAGGAATAGTGGTTTCTTAAATGAACTTACATTGTTAATTTTATGCAACTTCCATTTTTATTTTTATTCAATTTCCATTTTTATTCAACTTTCTTTTTTATGTAACTTTCATTTTTATTTTTATTCAACTTCCATTTTTATTCAATTTCCTATTATATTCAACTTACTTTTTTATTTAATTTCCAAATAGATCGTTAAGGTATATTGGTTTCTTAAATGAACTTACATTGTTAATTTTATGTAACTTCCATTTTTATTTTTATGTAACTTCCATTTTTATTCAACTTTCTTTTTTATGCAACTTCCATTTTTATTTTTTATTCAATTTCCTATTATATTCAACTTCATTTTTTTATTTACTTTCCAAATATATCGCTAAGGTATAATGGTTTCTTGAATTAACTTCCATTGTTAATTTTATGCAACTTCCATTTTTATTTTTATTCAACTTTAATTTTTATTCAATTTCCTTTTTTATTCAACTTTCTTTTTTATTTAATTTCCAAATAGATCGTTACGGTATAGTAGTTTATTAGATGAACTTCAATTTTTAATTTTATTCAACTTTCTTTTTTTATTTAATTTCCAAATAGATCACTAAGGTAGAGTAGTTTCTTGAATGAACTTCTATTTTATTTTTATTCAACTTCATTTTTAATTTTATGCAACTTCCACTTTTACTTTTATTCAAGTTCCATTTTTATTCAATTCGATTCTCTATTCAACTTCCATTTTATTTAATTTCCTTTTCTATTCAACTTCCTTTTTATTTGATTTCCAAATAGATCGTTAAGGTAGAGTGGTTTCTTGAATAAAAATAAAAATTGAAGTTCATTCAATAAACCACTATACTTTAACGATCAACTTCCTTTTTTATTTAATTTCCAAATAGATCGTTAAGTTATAGTGGTTTCTTAAATGAACTTCCATTTTTAATTTCATGCAACTTCCATTTTTATTCAACTTCCTTTTTTACTTAATTTCCAAATAGATCGTTAAGGTATAGTGGTTTTTTGAATTAACTTCCATTGTTAATTTTATGCAACTTCCATTTTTATTTTTATTTAACTTCCATTTTTATTTTTATCCAATTTCCTTTTGTATTCAACTTCCTTTTTTATTTAATTTCCAAATAGATCGTTAAGGTATAGTGGTTTCTTCATTGAACTTCGATTTTTATTTTTATTCAATTTTCTTTTTTATTCAACTTCCTTTTATATTTAATTTCCAAATAGATTGTTAAGGTATAGTGGTTTGTTGAATGAACTTCAATTTTTAATTTTATTCAACTTCAATTGTTAATTTTATGTAACTTCCATTTTTATTTTTATTCAACTTTCATTTTTATTCAATTTCCTTTTCTATTCAACTTCATTTTTTATTTAATTTCCAAACTGATCGTTAAGGTATAGTGGTTTCTTGAATGAACTTCCATTTTTAAATTTAGACAACTTCCATTTTTATTTTTATTCGGTTTCCATTTTTATTCAATTTCTTTTTTTATTCAACTTCTTTTTTATTTAATTTCCAAATAATTCGTTAAGGTATAGTAGTTTCTTTAATGAACTTCCATTTTTAATTTTATGCAACTTCCTTTTTTATTTTTATTCAACTTCCATTTTTATTCAATTTCCCTTTCTATTCAACTGTCTTTTTTTATTTAATTTCCATTTTTATTTTTATTCAATTTCCTTTTCTATTCAACGTCCTTTTTTATTTAATTTCCAAATAGATCGTTAAGGCATAGATCATTAAGGTATGGTAGTTTCTTGAATGAACTTCCATTGTTAATTTTATGCTTACATTTTTAATTTTATGCAACTTCCTTTTTTATTCAACTTCGTTTTTTATTTAATTTTCAAATAGACCGTTAAGGTATAGTGGTTTTTTGAATGAACTTCCATTTTTAATTTTATGCAACTTCCATTTTTAATTTTATGCAACTTCCATTTTTATTTTTATTCAACTTCTATTTTTATTTTTATTCAACTTCTTTCTCTATTCAACTTCCTTTTTTTATTTAATTTCCAAATAGATTATTAAGGTATAGTGGTTTCTTGAAAGAACTTTGATTTTTAATTTTATGCAACTTCTATTTATATTTGTATTTAACTTCTATTTATATTCAATTTCATTTTTTATTCAACTACCTTTTTTGTTAAATTTCCAAATAGATTGTTAAGATATAGTGGTTTCTTGAATGAACTTCCATTTTTAATGTTATGCAACTTCCATTTTTAATTTTATGCAACTTTCATTTTTATTTTTATTCAACTTCCATTTTTATTCAATTTCCCTTTCTCAACTTCATTTTTTATTTAATTTCCGAATTGATCGGTAAGGTATAGTGGTTTCTTGAATTAACTTCCATTGTTAATTTTATTGAACTTATATTTTTATTTGTATTCGACTTCCATTTTTATTTAATTTCCTTTTCTATTCAACTTCATTTTTTTATTTACTTTCCAAATAGATCGCTAAGGTATAGTAGTTTCTTGAAAGAACTTCCATTGTAAGTTTTACGCAACTTTCATTTTTATCCAATTTACGTTTCTATTCAACTACCTTTTTTGTTAAATTTCCTTATCTTTTCAACTTCTCTTTTTATTTTTATTTATCTTGCATTTTTATTCAATTTCCTTTTCTATTCAACTACCATTTTTATTTAATTTCCTTTTCTAAACTTCATTTTCTATTTAACTTCCTTTTTTATTTACTTTCCAAATAGATCGTTAAGGTATAGTGATTTATTGAATGAACTTCGATTTTTATTTTATGCAACTTCCATTTTTATTCTTATTCAACTTCCATTTTTATTGAGTTTCCTTTTCTACTCAACTTTCTTTTTTATTTAATTTCCAAATCGGTCGTTAAGGTATAGTAGTTTCATGAATGAACTTCCATTGTTAATTTTATGCAATTTCCATTTTTATTCAACTTCCATTTTTATTCAATTTCCTATTCTATTCAACTTCATTTTTTTATTTACTTTCCAAATAGATCGTTAAAATATAGTGGTTTTTTGAATAAACTTCCCTTTTTATTCAATTTCCTTTTTTATTCAACTTCCATTTTTATTCAATTTCCTATTCTGTTCAACTTCATTTTTTTATTTACTTTCCAAATAGATCGTTAAGGTACAGTAGTTTCTTGAATGAACTTCAATTTTTAATTTTATGCAACTTCCATTTTTATTTTTATTCAACTACCTTTTTTATTTTAATTTCCAAATAATTCATTAAGGTATATTAGTTTCTTGAATGAACTTCCATTTTTATTTAATTTTTTATTTTTATTCAACTACCATTTTTAATTAATTTCTTTTTTATTCAATTTCTTTTTTTATTCAACTTCCTCGCTTTTATTTAATTTCCAAATAGATTGCATAAAATTAATTTCTATTCAATTTCCATTTCTATTCAACATCCTTTTTATTTAATTTCTTTTTCTTGAATCAACTTTCGTTGTTAATTTTATGGAACTTCCATTTTATTTCTATTCAACTTCCATTTTTAATTTTATTCAACTTTCTTTTTTTATTTTTATTTAACTTCCATTTTTATTTAATTTTGTTTTCTATTCAACTTTCTTTTCTATTTAAATTCCAAATAGATCGTTATGGTATAGTGGTTTCTTGAATGAACTTCCATTTTTATTCAATTTCCTTTTCTATTGAACTTCTTTTTTTATTTAATTTCCGAATAGATCGTTAAGGTATAGTGGTTTCTTGAATGAACTTCCATTTTATTTTTACTCAACTTCCTTTTTTATTCAACATTTAGTTTTATTGAATTTTTTTTTTTTTTTCTATTCAACTTCCTTTTTTGTTTAATTTTCAAATAGATCGTTTAGGTATAGTGGTTTCTTGAATTAAATTCCATTGTTAATATTATGCAACTTCCATTTTTATTTTTATTCAACTTCCATTTTTGTTTTTATTCAATTACTTTTCTATTCAACGTCCTTTTTTTTTAATTTCCAAATAGATCATCAAGGTATAGTAGTTTCTTGAATTAACTTCCATTTTTAATTTTGTACAACTTCCATTCTTATTTTTATTCAACTTCCATTTTTATTCAATTTCCTTCTCTATTCAACTTCTTTTTTTATTTAATTTCCAAAAAGATCATTAAGGTATAGTGGTTTCTTGAATGAACTTCCATTGTTAATTTAAGGCAACTTTCAGTTTTATTTTTATTGAACTTTCATTTTTATTCAATTTCATTTTCTATTCAACTTCTATTTTTATTTATTCATCTTCCATTTTTATTCAACTTCCTTTTTATTTAATTTTCAAATAGGTCATTAAGGTATAGTGGTTTCTTGAATCAACTTCCATTTTTAATTTTATGCAAATTCCATTTTTATTTTTATTCAATTTCTATGGTTTCTTGAATGAACTTCCAGTTTTTATTTTATGCAACTTCCATTTTTATTTTTATTTTTATTCAACTTCCATTTTTTATGCAACTTTCCTTTTATTTTTACTCAACTTCCATTTTTATTTAATTACCTTTTCTATTGGGAAATTAAATCAAAAAGGAAGTTGAATAGAAAAGGAAATTGAAATTGAATAGATCGTTAATGCATAGTGGTTAGTGGTTTATTGAATGAACTTTCTCTGTTAATTTTATGCAACTTTCATTTTTATTCAACTTCTATTTTTATTTAATTTCAAAATAGATTGTTAAGGTATAGTGGTTTCTTGAATGAACTTCCATTTTTAATTTCATACAACTTTCATTTTTATTTTTATTCAACTTCCATTTTTATTTTTATTCAACTTCAATTTTTATTCAACTTTCTTTTTTATTTAATTTCTAATAGATCGTTAAGGTATAGTGGTTTCTTGAATGAACTTTCCATTTTATTTTTATTCAACTTTCATTTTTATTCCATTTTAATTTTATGAAACTTCCATTTTTATTTTTATTTAACCTCCATTTTTAATTTTATGCAACTTCCATTTTTATTTTTATTCAACTTCAATTTTTATTCAATTCTATTTTCTATTCAACTTCCTTTTTTATTTAATTTCCAAATAGATTGTTAAGTTATAGTGGTTTCTTGAATGAACTTCCATTGTTAATTTTATGTAACTTCAATTTTTATTCAACTTGCTTTTTTATTCAATTTACTTTTCTATTTAACTTCCTTTTTTATTCAATTCTATTTTCTATTCAACTTCCTTTTTTATTTAATTTCCAAATAGATCGTTAAGGTATAGTGGTTTTTTGAATGAATTGCCATTGTTAATTTAATGCAACTTCCATTTTTATTTTTTATTCAACTTCCATTTTAATTCAATTTTTTTCTCTCTTCAACTTTTTTTTTTATTTAATTTCGAAATAGATCGTTAAGGTATTATGGTTTCTTCAATGAACTTACATTGTTAATTTTATGTAACTTCTATTTTTATTTTTATTCAACTTCCATTTTTATTTAATTTCCAAATAGACTGTTAAGGTATAGTGGTTTCTTAAATAAACTTCAATTTCTAATTTTATGCAACTTTCATTTTTATTTTTATTCATCTTCCGATTTTTATTCAACTTCCATTTTTATTCAATTTCCAAATAAACCGTTAAGGTATAGTGGTTTCTTGAAAGAACTTCCATTGTAAGTTTTACGCAACTTTCTTTTCTATCCAACTTCATTTTTTATTGAATTTCCAAATAGATCGTTAAGGTATAGTGTGATCTTGAATGAAACATCCATTTTTAAATTTAGGCAACTTCCATTTTTATTTTTATTCAACTTCCATTTTTATTCAATTTCCTTTTCTATTCAACTTCCTTTTTTTATTTAATTTCCAAATAATTCGTTAAGGTATTGTGGTTTCTTAAATGAACTTCCATTTTTATCCAATTTCCATTTCTATTCAACTTCATTTTTATTCAATTTCCAAATAGATCGTTAAGGTATAGTGGTTTCTTGAATGAACTTCCATTTTTAATTTTATTGAATTTCCCCTTTTATTTTTGTTCAACTTCCATTTTTATTCAATTTCATTTTCTATTCAACTTCCTTTTTTATTTAATTTCCAAATAGATCGTTAAGGTATTATGGTTTCTTCAATGAACTTCCTTTTTTAATTTTATTCAACTTCAATTTTTATTCAATTTCCTATTCTACTCAACTTCATTTTTTATTTAGTTTCCAAATAGATCGTTAAGGTATAGTGGTTTCTTGAAAGAACTTCCATTTTTAAATTTAGGCAACTTCCATTTTTATTTTTATTCAACTTCCATTTTTATTCAATTTCCTTTTCTATTCAACTTCCTTTTTTATTTAATTTCCAAATAATTCGTAAAGGTATAGTGGTTTCTTTAATGAACTTCCATTTTTAATTTTATGCAACTTCCATTTTTATTCAATTTCCCTTTCTATTCATCTGTCTTTTTTATTTAATTTCCATTTTTATTTTTATTCACTTTCTTTTCTATTCAACGCCCTTATTTAATTTCCAAATAGATCGTTAAGGTATAGTGGTATCTTAAAATTAACAATAAAAGTTCATTGAAGAAAGATGTTGAATAGAATTTACAATGTAAGGTCATTTAAGAAACCACTATACCTTAACGATCTATTTAGAAATTAAAGAAAAAAGGAAGTTGAATAGAAATGGAAGTTGAATGAAATTGAATAAAAATGGAAGTTGAATAAAATTAAAAATGAAAGTTGAATAAAATAAAAATGAAAGTTGCATAAAATTAACATTTTTATAGCGATCCCGGTATTCTCTTACTGTATTTGTTGTATTCCGAACTTTGGTTCCGTGGTGTTGGTGGTTGTATACCTTGTTGTCATCCTTTAATTCCACTTGTTTGAGTTTTAGGATGTGTTGGGCATTTTTCGAACAGGTAGGTTGAGTTTTGGTCTCAAATGTTGTTGCCCAGGTTTTTCGTGTTACGCTCGAGCGGGTCATTCTGTGCTCGAGCGGAGTTTAGTTTTTGGTTGTCCGCTCGAGCGGGCCTTCTTGCGCTCGAGCGGGGTTTACACACTCCCAGTATTTCGTGCCTCTGCAAAACTTCTGCAGGTGTGTTTTTCACGCTCGAGCGGGTTTACGCCGAGCGTCGCCGAGCGGTAGTGCTTTGTCTGTGAAAGTTCTAGGAGATGAAAATCTACGCTCGAGCGGGCTGGTTCTTCACGCTCGAGCGGGTGTGTTTTGCTTTTGTTTCTTGGCGCTTGAGCGGGCTTTCTTGCACTCGAGCGGGTCCAGATTTTTGTGCTTGACGCTTGAGCGTTATATTCTCCGCTCGAGCGGGTCATGCGTATGAGTTATCCGTCGGGTGATTTTAAATCACTTTTCACTTTTTTCTTTCTCTTACTTTTTCAAAAAGCCATTTTTGAGAGCTCCTCTCTAGAATCTCCCTTCTCTAGGGTTTGATCTAGCTAGAGTGTTTTCCTTCCCTTTGGCCTTTACAAAAAGTGTGTTGATCGTCGAGGGCTACATTTTGATCCGAGAATATTGGGTTTTGGAGCACGTTGAATTTCTTCATCTTTTTCCTTTGAGCTCTGAATTTGAGGTAGGGATTCCTACTCACTCTTATGGGTTTTGACCTAGATATTGAGCATGTGGTTTAAGTGTTTTGATTTTGGGACTTAGGGTTTCAAAATGTATAAGGGGTGGTTTTGTGATTTTGGCTCATGATATGTATTTTGGGTCTCAAATGATGGTATAGTTGTTGGTTGTTGATATTTGAACCTTTGGGTTAATAATAAGAGATGAGGTAGAAAACCCTAAATCATGTATAAATTAATTGATATAATTGATTTGGAAAAGTTATGGATTTGTGAAATTGAGTTGAATATAATGATATTGGTTCATTATGAGTTAGAATAGTAGAGTCGATTAATAAATCGCTCACTTTTGAAAATGTGAATAATTTATCTTGATGCTTTTATTATCTATTTAAAAATAATTGCTTTGGGCTACCGATGAAGGGTAGTCTTGATTGTTGTAGACAATGCATGATGATTAGGCAAACTAAAACTAATCAATTGGATGTGTCATCGAATATGACGGTTGAAAGAATACATTAATTTTATGTATTGATTGATTATGTATATGACCTATGTTTATATACGCTGTGTGTGTGAGAGGAGATAGGGATGTACTCCACGGTTTAGGGAAGATAGGGATGGACCTCTAAATCGGATGTTGTTTGGGAGGAGATAATGATGGACTCGCTGATACAAAGACTAAAATGTGTATCTCATAAAGTATTGATATAGCTCATATGCTTATTTGTGAGGTGTTGATAAAGCTCATATGCTTATCTCAAGGTAATGTTGATACAAATTAGTATGCTTATCTAATATGAAGTGGGAAATGTTTAATACCGCCATTATCTCATTTAAGCCGCTTTTGGCTGTTCGAGTAGTTGTGAACTGAAAACTGGACAATAAATGGAAAATGAAATGAAACATGGACACAGTTGTCATGTAATGGAAATGATTTATGAATTGATTTATGCGAGTCAAACATTTATAAATTGCTTATGTCTTAGTTACTGCCCATATTGTGTTTAGCATATCTCTACTGGGCGTTGGCTCACCCTTTATCGGACATCATTTTCAGGTACAGGTAGCATGCCACCTCCAAGGACGTAGCTTGGGAGGCTTGGGAATGTTGGATTATTTTGTGTTTTTGATTGTATTACATGTTTATCGCCAAGGGCTTTCTTTGTATAATGTTAGCACTTCTTTTTGTAACCAAGTGTTGACTTGAAAAGTTGTAAGCCCTTAGGGCATTTACTTTTGATGTCAACATGTAATACATTTTGTAAAGATTACTCTGATGGAATACAATTATGCTTTATTTCCTTATGTCTAAGCATGCTATTGTTGGTTGATTTGTGGGTTTATTTTGAGGGCGTTATAATTTTAATTTTATAACTTGTATTTCTATTCAATTTCCTTTTTACTATTCAACTTCCTTTTTTATTTAATTTCCAAATAGATCGTTAAGGTATAATGGTTTCTTAAATGAACTTACATTGTTAATTCTATTCAACATCCTTCTTCAATGAACTTTTATTGTTAATTTTAAGATACCACTATACCTTAATGATCTATTTGGAAACTAAATAAAAAAGGACGTTGAATAGAAAAGGAAATTGAATAAAAATAAAAATGGAAATTAAATAAGAAAGGCAGTTGAATAGAAAGGGAAATTGAATAAAAATGGAAGTTGAAAAAAAATAAACAAGGAAGTTGCATAAAATTAAAAATGGAAGTTCATTCAAGAAACCACTATACCTTAACGAATTATTTGGAAATTAAATAAAAAAAGGAAGTTGAATAGAAAAGGAAATTGAATAAAAATGGAAGTTTAATAAAAAATAATAATGGAAGTTGTATAAAATTAACAATGGAAGTTGAATAAAATTAACAATGAAAGTTCATTCAAGAAACCACTATACCCTAACGATCTATTTGGAAATTAAAGAAAAAAGGAAGTTGAATAGAAATGAAAATTGAATAAAAATGGAAGTTGCATAAAATTAAAAATGACAGTTCATTGAAGAAACCACTATACCTTAACGGTCTATTTGAAAATTAAATAAAAAATAAAAAATGTAGTGGAATAGAAAAGAAGTTGAATAAAAATGGAAGTTGAATAGAACAGAAAATTGAATAAAAATGGAAGTTGAATAAAAATAAAAATGGAAGTTGCATAAAATTAACAATGGAAGTTGAATAAAATAAACAATGGAAGTTAATTCAAAAAACCACTATACCTTGACGATCTATTTGGAAATTAAAGAAAAAGGAAGTTGAATAGAAATGGAAATTGAATAAAATGAAAGTTGCATAAAATTAAAAATGGATGTTTCATAAAATTAAAAATGGAAGTTCATTGAAGTTGCATAAAATTAACAATGGAGGTTCATTCAAGAAACCACTATAACGTAACGATCTATTTGGAATCTAAATAAAAAGGAAGTTGAATAGAAAAGGAAATTGAATAAAATAAAAATGAAAGTTCATTCAAAAACCACTATATTTTAACGATCTATTTGGAAATTAAATGAAAAAAGGAAGTCGAATAGAAAAAGAAATTGAATAAAAACGAAGTTGAATAAAAATAAAAAAGTAAGTTGAATAGGAAAGGAAATTGAATAAAAACAAAAATGGAAGTTACATAAGATTAACATTAGAAGTTCATTTAAAAAACCACTATACCTTAGAGATCTATTTGGAAATTAAATACAAAATGAAGTTGAATAGAAAAAGAAATTGAATAAAAATGAACTTCAATTTTTAATTTTATGCAACTTCCATATTTATTTTTATTCAACTTCTATTTTTATATAATTTCTAAATAGATCGTCATGGTATAGTGGTTTCTTGAATGAACTTCAAATTTTTCATTTTATGCAGCATCCATTTTCTTTTTTATTCAACTTCCATTTCAAGAAACCATTATACCTTACGATCTGTGTGGAAATTAAATAAAAAAAGAAGTTGAATAGGAAAGGAAATTGAATAAAAATGAAAGTTGAATAAAATAAAAATGGAAGTTGCATTTAAGAAACCACTCTACCTTAACGATCTATTTGGAAATTAAATAAAAAAAAGAAAGTTGAATAGAAAACAAAATTGAAGAAAAATGGAAGTTGAATAGAAAAGAAAATTGAATAAAAATGGAAGTAGAATAAAATTAAAATGGAAGTTACGTGAAACTTACAATGGAAGTTCTTTTCAAGAAACCACTATACCTTAACGGTTTATTTGGAAATTGAATAAAATGGAAGTTGAATAAAAATCGAAGATGAATTAAAAAGGAAATTGAAGAAAATGGAAGTTGCATAAAGAAGGAAATTGAAGAAAATGGAAGTTGCATAAAAATGAAAGTTCTTTCAAGAAACCATTATATTTAACAATCTATTTGGAAATTAAAAAGAAAGTTGAATAGAAAGGAAATTGAATAAAAATGGAAGTTGCATAAAATTAATGAACTTCCATTTTTATTCAATTTTCTTTTCTATTCAACTTCCTTTTTTGTTTAATTTACAAATAGATCGTTATTTAATTTCCAAATAAATCGTTAAGGTATAGTGAGATCTTGAACTTCCATTTTTATTTTTATTTAAGTTCCAAATAGATCGCTAAGGTATAGTGGTTTCTTGAATGACATCCTTTTCTATTCAACTTCTTTTTTTATTTAATTTCCAAATAGATCGTTAAGGTATTATGATTTCTTGAATGAACTTACATTGTTATTTTTATTAAATTTCCTTTTTTATTCAATTTCCAAATAGATCATTAAGGTATAGTGGTTTCCTGAATGAACTTCAATTTTTAATTTTATGCAACTTTCATTTTTATTTTTCTTTAACTTCCATTGTTAATTTTATGCAACTTCCATTTTTATTCAATTTCCTTTTCTATTCAACTTTCTTTTTTATTTAAACTTCCTTTTCTATTCAACTCCCTTTTTTATTTAATTTCCAAATAGATCGTCATGGTATAGTGGTTTCTTGAATGAACTTCCATTGTTAATTTTATTCATCTTCCGATTTTATTCAATTTCGTTTTCTATTCAACTTACTTTTTTTTATTTAATTGTCAAATAGATCTTTAAGGTATAATAGTGGTTTGTTGAATGAACTTCCATTATTAATTTTAGGCAACTTCCATTTTTATTCAATTTCCTTTTATGTTTAATTTCTAAATAGATCGTTAAGGTATAGTGGTTTATCGAATGAACTTCCATTATTATTCAATTTTCTTTTTTGTTCAACTTCATTTTTTTATTCAATTTCCAAATAGATCGTTAAGCTATAGGGGTTTCTTGAATGAACTTCCATTGTTAATTTTCAAATAGATCGTTAAGGTATAGTGGTTTCTTGAATGAACTTCGATTTTTAATTTTATACAACTTCCTTTTGTAGTCAATTTCCTTTTTTATTTAATTTCCAAATAGATCGTTAAGGTATAGTGTGATCTTGAATGAACTTCCAGTTTTATTTTTATTGAACTTCCTATTTTTATTCAATTTCCTTTTAACAATGGAAGTTTAATTTTTATTCAATTTCCTATTCTATTCAACTTCATTTTTTACTTACTTTCCAAATAGATCGCTAATGTATAGTGGTTACTTGAATTTACTTCCATTGTTAATTTTATGCAACTTTCATTTTTATTTTACTCAACTTCCACATTTATCCAATTTCCTTTTCTATTCAACTTCCTTTTTATTTAATTTCCAAACAGATCGTTAAGGTAGTAGTGGTTTCTTGAATGAACTTCCATTGTTAATTTTATTCAACTTCAATTTTTATTTTTATTCAACTTCCATTTTTATTCAACTTTCCTTCCATTTTATTTTTACTCAACTTCCAATTTTATTCAATTTGCTTTTCTATTCAACTTCCTTTTTATTCAATTTCCAAATAATTGCTAAGGTATAGTGGTTTCTTCAATGAACTTCCATTGTTAATCTTATGCAACTTCCATTTCCATTGAATTTTTTAATTTTATGTAACTTTCATTTTTATTCAATTTTCTATTCTATTCAACTTCATTTTTCTATTTAATTTCCAAATAGATCGTTAAGGTATAGTGGTTTCTTGAATGAACTTCGATTTTTAATTTTATGCAACTTCCCCTTTTATTTTTATTCAACTTCCTTTTTTATTAAATTTCCATTTCTATTCAACTTCACTTTTTATTTGATTTCCAAATAGATTGTTAAGGTACAGTAGTTTCTTCAACGAACTTCCATTTTTAATTTTATGCAACTTCCTTTTTTATTTAATTTCCAAATAGATCGTTAAGGTATAGTGGTTTATTGAATGAACTTCCATTTTTAATTTAATGCAACTTTCAACTTCTTTTTTTATTCAACTTGCATTTTTATTTAATTTTGTTTTTTATTCAGCTTCCTTCTTTATTTTATTTCCAAAGAAATCGTTAACGATAGTGGTTAATTTTATTCAACTTCCATTTTGTTAAATTTCCTTTTCTAGGCAACTTTCATTTTATTTTTATTCAACTTCCTTTTATTAAATTTCCTTTTCTATTCTACTTATTTTTATTTTTATTCAACTTCCATTTTTATACGTTAACGATCAATTTGGAAATAAAAAACAAAAAAGAAGTTGAATAGACAAGGAAATTGGATAAAAATAGAAGTTGCATAAAAATAAAACTGGAAGTTCATTTAAGAAACCATTATACCTTAACGATTAATTTGGAAATTAAATAAAAAAGGAAGTTGAATAGAAAAAAAGTTGAATAAAAATAAAAATGAAAGTTGCAAAAAATTAAAAATGGAAGTTCATTCAATAAACCACTATAACTTAACGATCTATTTGGAAATTAAATAAAAAAAGAAATTGAATAAAAATGGAAGTTGCATAAAATTAAAAATTGAAGTTTATTCAAGAAACCACTATACCTTAACGATCTATTTGGAAATTAAATAAAAAAGAAAGTTGAATAGAAAAGGAAATTGATAAAAATAGAAGTTGGATAGAAAAGGCATAAAAATGAAAATGAAATTTGAATAAAGATAAAAATGTACGTTGCATAAAATTAAAAATAGAAGTTGAATAAAAATAAAATGGAAGTTGCATAAAATAATAATGGAAGGTCATTTAAGAAACCATTATACCTTAATGAACTATTTGAGAAATTAAATCAAAAGGAAGTTGAATAGAAAAGGAAATTGAATAAAATGGAAGTTGAGTAAAATAAAATGAAAATTGCATCAAATTAAAAATGTAAGTTCATTCAAGAAACCATTATAACTTAACGATTTATTTGGAAATTAAATAAAAAGGAAGTTGAATTGAAAAGAAAATTGATAAAAATGAAAGTTGAATAAAAATAAAATGGAAGTTGCATAAAATTAAAAATGGAAGTTCATTCAAGAAACCATAATACCTTAACGATCTATTTGGAAATTAAATATAAAAGGAAGTTGAATAGAAAAGGAAATTGAATAAAAAAGGAAGTTGATCATTCAATAAACCACTATACCCTAACGATTTATTTTCCATTTTTATTCAATTTTTTGTTTTTAATTTCAAATAGGTCGCTAAGGTATAGTGATTTTGAATGAACTTCCATTTTAATTGTATGCAACTTCAATTTTTATTTTATTCAATTTCATTTCTATTCAACTTCTTTTTTATTTAATTTGCAAATAGATCGTTAAGGTATAGTGGTTTTTGAATGAACTTTCATTGTTAATTGTATGAACTTCCATTTAATTTCATTCAACTTCCATTTTATTCAATTTTTACTCAACTTGCATAAAATTAAAAAAGGAGGTTGAATAGAAAATAGAATTGAATAAAAAGGAAGTTGAATAAAAATGAAAATTGAATAGAAATGGAAGTTGAGTAAAAATAAAAATGGAAGTTGAATAAAAATAAAATGGATGTCGATAAAATTAAAAATGGAGGTTCATTCAAAAACCACTATACTTTAACGATCTATTTGGAAATTAAATAAAAAGAGGAAGTTGAATAAAATGAAAGTTGCATAAAAATAAAATGGAAGTTGTATAAAATTAACAATGGAAGTTAATTTAAGAAACCACTATACCTTAGCGATCTATTTGGAAAGTAAATAAAAAAAAAAAAAGGAAGTTGAATAGAAAAGGAAATTGAATAAAATGGAAGTTGAATAAAAATAAAAATGGAAGTTCAATGAAGAAACCACTATACCTTAACGATCTATTTGGAAATTAAATAAAAAGAAAGTTGAATAGAAATGAAAATTGAATAAAAATGAAGTTGAATAAAAATAAAATAGAAGTTGCATAAAATTAACAATGAAATTTAATTCAAGAAACCACTATACCTTAACGATCTATTTGGAAATTAAATAAAAAGAAAGTTGAATAGAAATGAAAATTGAATAAAATGGAAGTTGAATAAAAATTAAAATGGAAGTTATGTAAAATTAAAATGGAAGTTCATTCAAGAAACCACTATACCTTAACGATCTATTTGGAAAAAAATAAAAAGGAAGTTGAATACAAAAGGAAATTGATAAAATGGAAGTTGAGTAAAATAAAATGGAAGTTGCATAAAATTAATAAAGATAAGTTCATTTAAGAAACCACGATGCCTTAACGATCTATTTGGAAATTAAATAAAAAGGAAGTTGAATAAAATGGAAGTTGAATAAAATAAAAATGGAAGTTGCATAAAATAAAATGGAAGTTGCATAAAATTAACAATGTAAGTTCATTTAAGAAACCATTATACCTTAACTTCCATTTTAATTTTATGCTACTTCCATTTTTATTTTTTTTAACTTCCATTTTTAATTTTTTTCAATTTCTGTTTTTATTTAACTTCCAATTTTTTTTAAGAAACGACTATACCCTAACGATCTATTTGGGAAATCAATAAAAGAGGAAGTTGAATATTAAAAAAAAATCGAATAAAATGAAAGTTGAATAAAATAAAATGGACGTTGCATAAAATTAACAATGTAAGTTCATTTAAGAAACCACTATACCTTAACGATCTATTTGGAAATTGGATAAAAATGGAAGTTGAATAAAATAAAAATTGAAGTTGCATAAAATTAACAATGGAAGTTCATTCAGAAAACCACTATACATTAACGATCTATTTGGAAATTGAATAACAAAATGAAGTTGAATAGAAAAAGAAAGATCTATTTGGAAATTAAATAACAAAATGAAGTTGAATAGAAAAAGAAATTGAATAAAAACGCAAGTTGAATAAAAATGGAAGTTGAATAGAAAGGGAAATTAAATAAAAAAGTAAGTTGAATAAAATAGAAATCAAGTTCATTCAAGATACCATCAGATACCTTGACGATCTATTTGGAAATTAAATAAAAAAGGCATTGAATAGAAAAGAAAATTGAATAAAATGGAAGTTGAATAAAAATAAAATGGAAGTTGCATAAAATTAACAATGGAAGGTCATTCAAGAAACCACTATACCTTAATGAATTATTTGGAAATTAAATATAAAAGGAAGTTGAATAGAAAAGGAAATTGAATAAAAATAGAAGTTGAATAAAAATAAAAATGGAATTTGCATAAAATTAACAACGGAATTTCATTCAAGAAACCACTATAACTTAATGATCAATTTGGAAATTAAATAAAAATGGACGTTTATTCGAGAAACCACTATACCTTAACGACCTATTTGGAAATTAACTAAAAAAGGATGTTGAATAAAACGGAAAAGTTGAATAGAAAAGGAAATTGAAGAAAATGGAAGTTACATAAAAATAATAATGGAAGTTAATTCAAGAAACTACTGTACCTTAACGATCTATTTGGAAATGAAATAAAAAAGGAAGTTGAATAAAAACAAAAATGGAAGTTGAATAAAAAAGGAAGTTGAATAGACAAGAAAATTGAATAAAAATGAAAGTGAAATAAAAATAAAAATGTAATTTCATTCAAGAAACTACTATACCTTAACAATCTATTTGGAAATTAAATAAAAAAGGAAGTTGAATAGAAAAAGAAGTTGAATAAAAATAAAAATTGAAGTTGAATAAAATGGAAGTTGCATAAAATTTAAAATGGAAGTTCATTCAAGAAACCACTATACCATAACGACCTATTTGGAAATTACATAAAAAAGGAAGTTGAACAAAAATGGAAGTTGAATAAAAATGGATGTCATTCAAGAAACCACTATACCTTAGCGATCTATTTGGAAATTAAATAAAAAAGAAAGTTGAATAGAAAATGAAATTACATAAAAATGGAAGTTGAATAAAAATCGATGTTGCATAAAATTAACAATGGAAGTTCATTCAAGAAACTACTATATGTTAACGATCTATTTGGAAGTTCATCCAATAAACTACTATACGTTAACGATCTATTTGGAAATTAAATAAAAAAGGAAGTTGAATAGAAAACAAAATTGAATAAAAATGCAAGTTGCATAAAATTAATAATGGAAGTTAATTCAAAAAACCACTATACCTTAACGATTTATTTGGAAATTATATAAAAAAGGGAGTTAAATAGAAAAGGAAATTAAATAAAAATGGAAGTTGAATGAACTTCCATTGTTAATTTTATACAACTTCCATTTTATTCAATTTTTTTATTTAATTTCCAAATAGATTGTTAGGTATAGTAATTTCTTGAATAAATTGAATAGAAAAGGAAATTGAATAGAAAATGAAATTTAATAAAATGGAAACCACTATACCTTAACGATCTATCTAGAAATTAAATAAAAAGGAAGTTAAATTTTGTTTTCTATTCAACTTCCTTTTTAATTTAATTTTATGAAAAAGAAATTGGATAAAACTAGAAGTTGAATAAAAAAGAGAATTAAATAGAAAATAGATGTTGCATATAATTAACAATGGAAATTTATTCAAGAAACCACTATACGGTAGAGTGGTTTTTTGAATAAACTTCAATTTTAATTTTATTCAAGAAATCACTATACCATAATGATCTATTTGGAAATTAAATAAAAAAGGAAGTTGAATAGAAAAGGAAATTGAATAAAAATGGAAGTTGAATAAAAATAGGAACTTAAATAAAAATGCAAGTTGCCTAAAAATAAAAATGGAAGTTGCATAAAATTAACAATGGAAGTTAATTCAAGAAACCTATATACCTTAACGATCTATTTGGAAATTATATAAAAAATGAAGTTGAATAGAAAAGTAAGTTGAATAAAAATAAAAATAGAAGTTGTATAAAATTAAAAATGAAAGTTTGTTCAGGAAACCACTATACATTAACGATCTATTTGGAAATTAAATAAAAAAGAAAATTGGATAGAGAAGGAAATTTAACAAAAATGGAAATTGCATAAAATTAAAAATGAAAGTTTGTTCAGGAAACCACTCTACCTTAACGATCTATTTGGCAATTAAATAAAAAATGAAGTTGAATAAAAATAAAAAATAGAAGTTGCCTTAAAATTAAAAATGGATGTTCTTTCAAAAACCACTATACCTTAACGATTTATTTGGAAATTAAGTAAAAAGGAAGTTGAAGAAAAAGAAATTGGGTAAAAATGGAAGTTGAATAAAAATAAAAAATGGAAGTTCATTCAAGAAACCACTATAACTTAACGATCTATTTGGAAATTAAATAAAAAAGAAAGTTGAATAGAAAAGGAAATTGAATAAAACTAGAAGTTGAATAAAATTAACAATGTAACTTCATTTAAGAAACCACTATACCTTAATGAATTATTTGGAAGTTAAATAAAAAAGGAAGTTGAATAAAAATAAAATGGAAGTTGCATAAAATTGAAAATGGAAGTTTATTCAAGAAACCACTATACCTTAACGTTCTTTTTGGAAATTAACTAAAATGGAAGTTGAATAAAAAGAAAATTAAATAAAAAAGTAAGTTGAATAGAAAAAGAAATTGAATAAAAATGGATGTTGAATAAAAATAAAAATAAAAATGGATATTCATTGAAGAAACTAGTATACCTTAACAATCTATTTGGAAATTAAATAAATAAGGAAGTCAATAGAAAAGGAAATTAAATAAAATGGCAGTTGAATGCAAATAAAAATAGAAGTTCACAAAAATAAAAATAAAAATGAAAGTTGAATAGACATGGAAATTGAATAAAAATGAAGTTGAATAGAAAAGGAAATTGAATAAAATGAAAGTTGAATAAAATTAAAATGGCAATTCATTCAAAAACCATTATACCTTAACGATCTATTTGGAGATTAAATAAAAATGAAGTTGAATAAAAAAGAAGTTGAATAGAAAACAAAATTGAATAAAAATAAAAATGAAAGTTGCCTAAAATTCACAATGGAAGTTAATTCAAAAACCACTGACTTTAACAATCTATTTGGAAATCAAATAAAAATGAAGTTGAATAGAGAAGGAAATTGAATAAAATGGAAGTTGTATAAAATTAAAAATGGCAGTTCATTGAAGAAACCACTATACCTTAACGATCTATTTGGAAATTAACTAAAAAAGGAAGTTGAATATAAATGGAAATTGAATAAAAATTGAAGTTGAATAAAAATAAAAATTGAAGTTGCCTAAAATTAACAATGGAATTTCATTTAAGAAACCGCTATACCTTAACGAATTATTTGGAAATTAAGTAAAAAAGAAAGTTGCATAAAAAAAAATAGAAGTTCATTCAAGAAACTAGTATACCATAACGATTATTTAGAAATTAAATAAAAAAGGAAGTTGAACAGAAAAGGAAATTGGATAAAATCAGAAGTTGAACAGAAATGGAAATTAAATAAAAAAGAACGTTGA
The DNA here is from genome assembly GCA_025200525.1 of Camellia lanceoleosa. Classification (NCBI taxonomy): domain Eukaryota; kingdom Viridiplantae; phylum Streptophyta; class Magnoliopsida; order Ericales; family Theaceae; genus Camellia; species Camellia lanceoleosa. Next base: position 27,788 of record JANUSC010000383.1, read on the forward strand.
ATAGAAAAGGAAATTGAATAAAAATGGAAGTTGAATAAAAATTAAAATGCAAGTTGCATAAAATTAAAATGGAAGTTCATTTAACAAACCACTATACCATAACTATCTATTTGGAAATTAAATAAAAAGGAAGTTGAATAGAAAAGGAAATTGAATCAAAATGGAAGTTGAATAAAAATAAAATGGAAGTTACATAAAAATAAAAATGGAAGTTGAATAAAATTAAAAATGAAAGTTGAATAAAAATAAAAAGGAAATTGAATAAAATTAAAAATGCAAGTTGAATAGAAAAGAAATTGATAAAAATGGAAGTTGAATAAAATAAAATGGAAGTTCATTCAAGAAACCACTATACCTTAACGATCTATTTAGAAATTAAATAAAATGGAAATTGAATAAAAATGAAAATGGATGTTTCATAAAATAAAAATGGAAGTTCATTGAAGAAACTATTATATCTTAACGATCTACTTGGAAATTAAATAAAAACGGTTGAATAAAAATGGAAGTTGAATAAAAATAAAAAAGGAAATTTGCATAAAATTAACAATGGAAGTTTATTCAAGAAACCACTATACCTTCAACTTCCTTTTCTATTCAACTTCCTTTTATATTTAATTTCCAAATAGATCGTTATGGTATAATAGTTTTTGGAATTAAATTCCATTGTTAATTTTATAAAAATGAAAGTTCATTCAAAAAACCACTATATTTTAACGATCTATTTGGAAATTAAATAAAAAATGAAGTTGAATAGAAAAGAAAATTGAATAAAAATAAAATTGAATAAAAATGGAAGTTGCATAAAATTAAAAATGGAAGTTCATTCAATAAGCCACTATACCTTTTTTTTTTATCAGCAAAAAACTTTATTGATATGAAGCACAAAACATGCAAACATTACATCAACAAAGTGCGGGAGTGCACTAAGCATCATAGCTAACCTTAACGATCCCAACTAGGTTGGCACCGCAAAGGAAGCACAATCATATGCTAGCACGAGCCCAAGATTGGAGAGAAACCAATCAGAAACATACAGAAAAGGAAAGAAAAAAGAAGATCAAAACCACACTACACCAACAGCAGCAGCCTACAACCAGCAGAAGCACACCAGCATTAGACTGCAGAGCCATTCCTAATACAGAAACACTTAACAGATGATATATATGGGACACCAAACTATAGCAAAGAATCCAGACAACAATTAATCTGGTGCATAAGGCAAGAAACTCCTCCCCAAACAGATGCATCGCACACAAGAAGAAGCCTCAAGGAACCAAAATTTTCAGTATGCATAAGGAGAAGGTCAATGAAGTTGGTTTGAGGAGCACTGAGGCTAAGAGAGACCCCTACAAACAATTTATCTACCCTTCAAACTTCTCCAGAACTCCTCACCAACAATCCGAAAGCATTCTACCAAAGAAATTTTAGAGACCAACAAAACTAAGGGCCCTGCTATGAACAAGACACCCACCAAATCATAGTGATACAGCTGCTACCCCCTCAAAGCTATTGATTGTGGCTTAACACAAAATGAACTTGCTAGCAGGCGAATTAGCAAAGCACATCAGCCAACCATCACAACAGGCTGTTCTCTCTCCCACCCAGAATGGATCAAGAACAAAGGGTAAAATGTAACAACAACACTGCTGCCATGAGCACAACACTGCCTACTCCCACCTGGAAGCTCACTTAGCCAAACTGCTAAAGACAACCCTGCCAACCTAAAGGATTAACTAATGACAAGGCACCCCCACCAACCAAGACATCCACCCTGTCTGCTGCCAGAGGATTTTCATAGCCAAATCAGAGGAAAACAACCCTTCGCAACACAGCCGACCACCCCTTCATAGAGAAACAACCAGAACCGCTTAATCCCTACCGAGGCACCTTCTAATCTGATCGAGATTGAAAACAAAGTCATGATAAGGATACTGCCACTCCTTAGAAGTTGATCTTAGCCACAGAGCCACTCTATACTTAACTTGATCAGAGAGGCTGTCAACATCAGCAGCTACGTTATTGAAGACACATTCATTTCTTTGCTTCCAAAGAGACCAAAGGGTTACAAGAGGGACACATCTCCAAATTACCTTCTCTCTCTTCTTAAACTTACCACCCTCCCACCATCAAGCAAACAATCAATCGTGCTGCATTGCCCAACAAAGACCCCACCACTCTAACAAAGCCGACCATACCTTCCACACAAAATGACAATGTAAGAGCACATGTAACACGACTCTTCTTGCTCACACAAGCAACACAAGGTCGAAGTTCCTCCAGGGAGGACACCTATTTTCTGAAGGAACACAGAGGTCTTAACCTTATGTTTCCAAGCGAGCCATCCAAAAAACTGGACTTTAGGGGGCAGAACCTTATTCCACAGCATTCTAGGACCACCCAATTGATACCCAACACAACCGAAAAGTTCTTGTACAACGGTTAACAAAAATACCTGATGTTGTGGCTGACCACTTCGGATAATCAACACTCTCCAACCAAATTAATGGACCAGATGAGATAACCGAAACCAATCTCAGCCAATCTACTCTTTCCCATTCAAACAACTCTCTTCTAAATAATAAGTTCCACTCCCCCGAGGATGCCTTTATATCAACAAAAAATCTAAGAGTGCCTTTCTTTTCCTTTGACAAGCTAAACAGTCTAGGAAATTCCACTCTCAAACAGTGCCCATTACACCACATATCCTCCCAAAATCTAACCCTACAGCCATCACCCACTTGCACTTTGAAATTAGTAAGAAAACACTCCAACATAGAGGGGTAGAGAGAGGCCACAGAGGTAATATCTCGCCATAATTTTGATCGCCATCGCTAACACTGCATTCGGCAAACCAAAGAAGACGCCTCAATGTTGTACTTGCTGCAGATTACTTTTCTCCACAGAGCTTTTGACTCACCAGCAAACCTCCACCACCACTTCAGTAACAAATAGGAATTAGCAACTCTAACCTTCCTAACGCCCAACCCTCCTTCAGCAATGCTTTTGGTAACCTCCTCCCATTTGACTAGATGAACCTTCCTTTTGAGATCCGAGCCACCCCATAAAAAAGCAGCTTGGATTCTTTCAAAATCCTTAGCCACTCCCTCTGGCATTCTAAACAAAGATAGATAGTAAACTGGTAAGCAAGAGAGCACTGATTTTATCAAAGCCAACCTACCCGCAAAAGACAACATCCTCCTCTTCCAACCTGCCAGCCTAGCTTTAACTTTCTCAATAACTGGTAACCAGGTCTTCCTCTTGCTAGGACTATCCCCTAGAGGGAGCCCAAGATAACTCAATGGTAACGAGCCAGACTTGCAATTCAATTTAGTAGCAAAAGCTTCCAGGACATCAGAATCCACTCCTACACCACAAACCACACTCTTCCGATAGTTTATTTTCAACCCTGATACTAGCTCAAAACAACGAAGGATCCTCTTTATATTGACTACTTCCCCTACCTCAGCCTCACAAAATAAGATAGCATCATCTCATGAATTGCAAATGGGACACCACAACCCCAAAGAACCCCAACCTTAACACCCTTAATTAATTTCATATCTAATGCTCGACAATAGGACATTCAAGCATTCTCGCCACTATAATGAATAGAAACGAGAGAGAGGGTCACCCCGCTTAGCCCTTTTGGGGAGAGAATTCTTCAGAGGAGAACCATTCACAAGGATCGAGAGCCTAGCAGAGGAGACACATTCTCTAATCCAAGCAATCCACCTAGCACCAAAACCAAATCTGGACAACATAGAGAAGAGGAATTCCCAATTGACAGAATCATAGGCCTTTTCAAAATCTGGCTTCAATATCACACCCTTCCTTTTGGCCTTTTTCCACCCATCAACAACCTCATTTGCTATTAGGACTCCATCCAAGATATTCCTGCCACGAAGAAAGGCAGATTGAGCTTCACTGATTATTTCGGGCAAAACCTTTCTAAGTCTACATGATAACACCTTTGATAGAATTTTGTACAGAGACCCCACAAGACTTATGGGCCCAAAATCTTCCAACCCCATTACATTCTCTTTTTTAGGCACTAAGGTTATGAAAGCACTATTGATACCCCTTACCAGTTTACCATGGGAATGAAACTCCTTCATAAATTGGATCACTTCCCCCTTCATCAACTTCCAATGCTTCTGAAAGCATAACAGGTTGAACCCATCTGGCCCTGGAGCTTTGTTGCCATCACAATTTTTTACGGCCGCCCATAGCTCTTCCTCAGCAAATTCTGCTTCTAACAATTCGAATACCTGACTGTTCCCAACAGACCTAAACACACCATCAAGGGTAGGTCTGAATTTCCACTCCTCTGAGAAATGCTTCTTAAAGTGCCTATACACTTCACGTTTAACTTCCCCAGGTTCTTCAAACACCCTACCATCCACAGTAACAGAGTGAGCCCATTTTTGCTTTGCCTACTAGTGGCCATTACATGGAAAAATCTAGTATTCTTATCTCCCTTCAAAGTCCAGTCAAGTCTCGCTTTTTGAAGCCATATCCACTCAAATTTCTTCTACTAAGTCACGGACCTCACTATTGACCACTTTTCTCCTTGCCTTCTCCGAATCTACTAGAACTCTTGTTTTTGCTAGTAAATCAAGCTTGTTCAACTCCTCTTCCGCATCCTTAAGTTTAGCTGAGACATCCCCAAAAACTTCTCTATTCCACTTACGCAAAGCCTCTCTAGGCAATTTCAGTTTACTTTGAATAATGAAGCCTGCCCACCCATCTACTCTTGCCTCCTTCCAGACATTCTCAATAAAAGTAGAGAACTGAGGGTGTAACACCCAAGCATTAATGAATCTAAATGGTCTAGGGCCCCAATCCCTCTCCTCCTCTATGAGGATTAAAGGGCAGTGATCTGATAAAATTCTAGGCAAACCCCACAATTTGAATTTAAAAACTTCTAACCATTCTGGATTTACTAGAAACCTATCTAACTTGCTCCACTTATCCCCTTCTTGAGCACTGCACCAAGTAAACTTCCTTCCTTGCAGCGAGACTTCTGACAATTCACATGACTCAATGAAACTGTTAAATTCCTTCATACCCCTGTCCCTTCTAGAGCAGCCTATCCTCTCCCCCACACATCTGATTTCATTAAAATCACCACCAAGACACCAGGGCTTAGGGAAAATAGATTTCAACCCTACCAGAGTATCCCACAGCTTCCTTCTCTTATCCACTACATTAGGAGCATAAACATTAACTAAGATACACTCGAAGGAATTTAGAATAGTACCTGAAAGTAGTATAAAGCTCCTATTACAGTAGCAATCTGAAAGTTGGAAATCCTTGGATCCCAAATGCAAAGCAATCCTCCTGAGTTACCCTCAGAATCTACATACATATGGTCCATATTGGCTTTTGGCCATAGAGCTTTAACATCTAACTCAGAGCAACTTGATAACTTGGTCTCTTGGAGGAAGACAATATCAATTTTTCTGTCAACAATCAGACTTCTAATCTTGCCTTTTTTCTCCCTTCTACCCAAACCTCTACAATTCCAAGAAAGAATCTTCATTAGAATACAAATATATCTCAGAGCCCTCTTGCCGAGAGCTTCTCACAATCTCGACCCACCCCATCCGCCCCTTGTCCTCTCGCTCCATTTCCAAATCTTCTTCGCCTCAGCTTCTTTCCCTTCATAATTAATCCCTAACAGCCTCCCTATTTGAAGAGTAGCACAAGCTTCTTCCCGAATTAATCCTTCTTCCCCTGACCTGCTGCCAAACGGAATGGAGGACGTTAACGCTGTCACTGCCGGCCTGAAGATGACACCTTTAGACCCTTTCTTACTAGATGAAGCACTCATCTGGTTCATGTTTCTAACAAACCCAGAGAAACCACCGATCTGCTTTTGAGTACAATGACCCAAGTGCTTTTCGCCTCTTCCCCTTGCCCTTCGAGCCTTCCTTCTCTGTTGACAAAACCTTCCGTAGTGTAGACTTGTTGGGTTGGGTACACAGCACTAAAGGCCTACTCTTTTTGGCTTCCTCAATGGGCCTATCTGCCCCAAACTTCTTTGATGTAGATTGCTCTGGATCTGCTCCATCCACAGTCTCGGATAGCCCACAATTGTTGTTTAGAACTTGGCCCAAAATGACCTCTAGATTTATTCCTGGCCTTTCTAACCCCGATGCAGTACAACTCCTCATAAAGCCTGGTGTACACACCTGGCCATCCACCTTTTGATAAACCTCGTTTACACCCTTGTCAGGGCTAGCCAACACCATCATTACCTCTTCCTCACATGCTCCATTCACATTTCCGAAGTCCTTCAGTGAGTCCTCCACTGCCGAAGCATGCAGTAGCCCATTATCTTCAACCAGCTCAACCTCTTCCCTTATCTGATTTGTCTCACTAACATGATCCAAAGACATTCCTTCCGCCACTTCAAAGAACTGAGTCACCGCCACGTCATTTCTCATCACCTTCTCCTCACTGAGTTTATCTTGAAGCCCCAGATCAGGACAGTTCAAGGAATCCGACCCTTCTTCGAAATGAATCTTGCATTTGCACACCTCTTTCACCACTTCAGACACCACCCTTTGCTCCTCGCAAACTCTTACTGGATGGGCCTTCCCTTTACACTCCAGGGTGATAACTTGATTAATAAGATCCATACTTTTTGTTGCAACTCTGACTTTTGCACTCTCAATGAAGTCGATTGCTAACATCACCTTCAAAATTAAGAACTTCACCCCACAAACTACCAATCTTCTTCAAGGTACTGCTACTCCAGAGATTAAGAGGAATGCCATAACAGCTTAGCCATACCCCCCTCTCTTGGCCCAATTTTAGATCATCATTCCAGTCAGTAATAAACTCGCTCCATTCATAGATCCATGGGTAAAACAGTGGCATTTTAGACTTCATTTCTTCCTTAGAATCGAACGTTACGACTACATCTCGCCACCCCTCTCTTACCAAAACCTCACCCACTCCTTGTATTTTTAACTCTGCTTTCAAATCTTGAGCACATCGAGTCGCTTTTGAGCCTTATAATGACACTCTCAGACACCCATCCATTACCCACCTCATCCACTTCCTCGTAATGCTACCCCGATATTGGTTGGTCTTGTCTCAAGAACTACTTCAAAGAAAGGATCTATGGTCCCTCAATCAACCACGCTCCTTTCACATCCTGCATTCTTCAACCCGCGATTAGATAAACCTTCCACGCGATTTTTAGGACTCACCCTTGGCCTAACTTTCTCCTCACAGATTTCAAAGACTCTTGACTTCGTGGCCTTATCATCTACCCACAAACCATTAGCTTTTTTGGATGGCCACTTCCACAAGAACAGGTACCAAACCGAACAAACCCAAACCTTGAGTTCTTCACCTTGTGCCTCTTCTCAGGATAAAGACATCTTTACCAAGCCAAAATTCATAAACAACTTATACAAATTTTCAATCCATTGAGTTAGGGATATTATCCACAAAGACTGTGAGCAGCCCCTCTCTTGGCCCATGAGTCCTGGTAGCTTGGAAATTAAATAAAAAAAGAAGTTCAATAGAAAAGGAAATTGAATAAAAATGGATGTTGAATAAAAATGGAAGTTGCATAAAATTAAAAATTGAAGTTCATTCAAGAAACCACTATACCTTAACGATCTATTTGGAAATTAAATAAAAAAACAAATTGAATAAAAAATGAAGTTGAATAGAATAGGAAATTGAATAAAAATCGAAGTTCATTTAAGAAACTACTATACCTTAACGATCTATTTGGAAATTAAAGAAAAAAGGAAGTTCAATAGAATAGGAAATTGAATAAAAAAGAAATTGAATAAAAACGGAAGTTGGAAGTTACATAAAATTAAAAATGGAAGTTAAGTCAAGAAACCACTATACCTTAACGATCTATTTGGAAATTAAATATAAAAGGAAGTTGAATAGAAAAGGAAGTTGAATAAAAATAAAAAAGGAAATTTGCATAAAATTAACAATGAAATTTTATTCAAGAAACCACTATACCTTCCCTTTGCTATTCAACTTTCATTTTTATTTAACATCTATTTTTATTCAACTTCCATTTTTCTATTCAACTTTCTTTTTTATTTAATGGATGAACTTCATAGTTATTTTTATACAACTTCCATTTTTATTTTATTCAACGTCTTTTTTTATTTTTAATTTTATGCAACTTCCATTTTTATTCATTTTTATGTTTATTCAATTTCATTTTCTATTCAACTTCTTTTTTTTTTTTAATTTCCAAATAGATCGTTAAGGTATAGTGGTTTCTTGAATGAACTTCCATTTTTATTTTTATTGAACTTCCACTTTTATTCATTTTCCTTTTCTATTCAACTTCCATTGTTAATATCTTAACTTCCATTTTTATTCAATTTCCTTTTCTATTTTTATGCAACTTTTATTTTTATTCAACTTCATTTTTCATTTAATTTCCAAACAGGTCGTTAAGATATAGTGGTTTCTTGAATTAACTTCCATTGTTAATTTTAGGCAACTTTAACGATTTATGTGGAAATTAAATAGAAAAGGAAATTGAATAGAAAAGAAAATTGAATAAATATGGAAATTGAATAAAAACAAAAATGGAAGTTCATTCAAGAAACTAGTATACCATAATATCTATTTGGAAATTAAATAAAAAAAGGAAGTTGAACAAAAATGGAAGCTGAATTAAAAAGGAAGTTGAATAAAAATAAAAATGGAAGTTGTATAAAATTAAAAATGGAAGTTCATTCAAGAAATCACTATACCTTAACAATCTATTTGGAAATTAAATAAAAAATGAAGTTGAATAGAAAATGAAATCGAATAAAAATGGAAGTTGCATAAAATTAAAAATGGAAGTTGCATCAAAATTGAAAATGGAAGTTCATTCAGGAAACCACTATATCTTAACGATCTATTTGCAAATTAAATAAAAATGGAAGTTGTATATAATTAAATAAAAATAAAAAATGGAAGTTCATTCAATAAACCAGTATAACTTAACGATCTATTTGGAAATTAACTAAAAAAGGAAGTTGAATAGAAATGGAAATTGAATAAAAATGGAAGTTGCATAAAATTAAAAATGGAAGTTCGTTCAAGAAACCATTATACCTTAACGATCTATTTGGAAATTAAATAAAAAAATGTAGTTGAATAGAAAAAGGAAATTGAATACAAATGGAAGTTGAATACAAATAGAATGGAAGTTGAATAGAAAATGAAATTGATTGAAAATGGAAGTTGCATAAAATTAACAACGGAAGTTCATTCAAGAAACCATTATACCTTAACAATCTATTTGGAAATTGAATAGAAAAGAAAATTGAATAAATATGGAAATTGAATAAAAATATAAATGGAAGATGAATAAAAATAAAAATAGAAGTTGCATAAAATTTAAAATGGAAGTTCATTTCCAAGAAACCACTATATCTTAACTATCTATTTGGAAATTAAAAAAAAAAAAAAAAAAAGGTAGTTGAATAGAGAAGGAAATTGAATAGTTGAATAAAAACAAAAAGATCGTTAAGGTACAGTGGTTTCTTGAATGAACTTCAATTGTTAATTTCATGCAACTTCCATTTTTATTCGATTTCATTTTCTAGTCAACTTCCTTTTTTATTTAATTGCCAAATAGATCGTTAAGGAATAGTGGTTTTTTGAATTAACTTCCATTATTAATTTTAGGCAACTTGCATTTTTATTCAATTTTGTTTTCTATTCAACTTCCTTTTTTATTTAATTGCCAAATAGATCGTTAAGGTATAGTGGTTTCTTGAATGAACTTCCATTGTTAATTTTATGCAACTTTCATTTTTATTTTTATTCAACTTCCATTTTTATTCAATTTCCTTGTCTATTCAACTTCCTTTTTTTTTTTTTTTAATTTCCAAATAGATCGTTATGGTATAGTGGTTTCTTGAATGAACTTCCATTGTTAATTTTATGCAACTTCCATTTTTATTTTATTCAACTTCCATTTTTATTTTTATTCATCTTGCTTTTCTATTCAACTTTTTTTAATGAATAAAATAGATAGAAGCATAGAAAAGGAAATTGAATAAAAATGGAAGTTGAAGAGAGAAAATAATGGAATAAAAATGGAAGTTCATTTAAAAAATCACTATGCATTAACGATCTATTTGGAAATTAAATAAAAATGGAAGTTGAATAAAAATATAAATGGAAGTTGAATAAAAATGGAAATGGAATTTGCATATAATTAAAAAAAAAAGGAAGTTGAATAGAAAAGAAACCTAATAAAAGTAGAAGTTGAATAAAAATAAAAATGGAAGTTGAAAGAAAAATAAAAATGGAAGTTGCATAAAATTAGAAATTGAATAAAAATAGAAGTTGAATAAAAAAGGAAATTGAATAAAAATGCAAGTTTAATAAAAATGGAAAGAGAAGTTGAATAAAAATAAAAAAGAAAGTGGAATAGAAAATGAAATTCAATAAATATGGAAGTTGAATAAAAATAAAAATGGAAGTTGTATGAAATTAAAAATGGAAGTTCATTTAAGAAACCACTATACCTTAACGATCTATTTGCAAATTGAATAAAAAAAGGAAGTTGAGTAGAAAAGGAAACTCAATAAAAATGGAAGTTGTATAAAATAAAAAAAAATAAAAATGAAAGTTGAATAAAATTAAAAATCGAAGTTGAATAAAAATAAAAATGGATGTTGCATATAATTAAAAATGGAAGTTTATTCAAGAAACCATAATACCTTAACGATCTATTTGGAAATAAAATAACAATGGAACTTGAATGCAAAAGGACATTGAATAAAAATTGTTGTTCAATAAAAATAAAAATGAAAGTTGCATTAAATTAAAAATGGAAGTTCATTTAATTTTGAAACCATTATACCCTAAAGATCAATTTGGAAATTAAAGATGGTAGTTGAATAGAAAAGGAAATTGAATAGAAAATGGAAGTTGCATAAAATAAAAATTGAAGTTCATTCAAGAAACTACCTAAAAATGGAAGTTTATTCAACTTCCTTTTTTATTTAATTTCTAATTTCCCAATAAAATTAACTTAAATTAAAAAAAATGGAAGTTGCATGAAAAAGGAAGTTGAATAGAAAAGGAAATTGAATAAAAATGGAAGTTGAATAGAATAGGAAATTGAATAAAAATGGAAGTTGAATCAAAATGGAAGTTGAATAAAACCGAAGTTCATTCAAGAAACCACTATACCTTAACGATCTATTTGGAAATTAAATAAAAAAAAACAAATTCAATAAAAAAGGAAGATGCAACTTCTATTTTTATTTTTATTCAACTTCCATTTTCAATTTTATGTAACTTCCATTATTCAACTTCTAGTTTTATCTAATTTCCTTCTGTATTCAACTTCCCTTTTTATTCAAATTCCATTTTTAATTTTATGCAACTTCCAATTTTATTTTTACTCAACTTCCATTTTTATCCAATTTCCTAATAGATCGTTAAGGTATAGTAGTTTATTGGAGGAACTTTCATTTTTGTTTTTATTCAACTTCCATTTTTATTCAATTTACTTTTCAATTCAACTTCCTTTTTTATTTAATTTCCAAATAGATCGTTAAGGTATAGTAGTTTATTTGATGAACATCCATTGTTAATTTCATGCAACTTCCATTTTTATTTTTATTCAATTTCCTTTTCTATTCAACTTCCTTTTTTATTTAATTGCCCAATAGATCGTTAAGGTAAAGTGATTTCTTGAATGAACTTCCATTTTTATTTTTATTCAATTTCCTATTCTATTCAACTACTATACCTCAACTTCCATTTTCATTTTTAATTTTATTCAACTTCAATTTTTTATTTTATGCAACTTCCATTGTTATTCAACTTCCTTTTTTATTAAATTTTGTTTTCTATTCAACTTCCATTTTTTATTTAAGTCCATTTTGATTCAACTTCTATTTTTATTCAATTTTCTTTTCTATTCAACTTCATTTTTTATTCAACATCCATTTTTATTCAATTTCTTTTCTATTCAACTTCAAAAAATCACTATGCCTTAACAGTCTATTTGGAAATTAAATAAAAAAGGAAGTTGAATAGAACATGAAATTGAATAACAATGGAAGTTGAATAAAAAATGAAGTTGAATAGAAAATAAAATTGAATAAAAATGGAAGTTGAATATAAAAGGAAATTGAATAAAAATAAAAATAGAAGTTCATTCAAGAAACCACTATACCTTAACGATTTATTTGGAAATTAAATAAAAATGAAAGTTGAATAAAAAATGAAAGTGAATAGAAAAAAAAATTTCAATGGAAGTTAATTCTAGAAACCACTATAACTTAACGATCTATTTGGAAATTAAAATAAAAAAAGAAGTTGAATAGAAAAAGAAATTGAATAAAAATGAAAGTTGAATAAAAATAAAAATGAAAGTTGCATAAAAATAACAATGGAAGTTTATTCAAGAAACCACTATATCTTAACGGTCTATTTGGAAATTGAATAAATATGGAAGTTGAATAAAAATAAAAAAGGAAGTTGAACAAAATTAAAAATTGAAAGTTCATTCAATATCCCACTATACCTTACCGATTTATTTGGAAATCGAATAAAAATGGAAGTCGAAGAGAGAAAATAATTGAATAAAAATGGAAGTTGCATAAAATTAACAATAGAAGTTCATTTAAAAAACCACTATGCATTAACGATCTATTTGGAAATTAAATAAAAATGGAAGTTGAATAAAAATAGGAGATAAAAAACAACGGTCCGCTCGAGCGCACAACACACTGCTCGAGCGCACAACACACCGCTCGAGCGTAAAGAACAAAAACAAGGTCCGCTCGAGCGCAATGATAACCGCTCGAGCGTAGATCTCTCACCTGCAGAAGTTTTGCAGGGACCAAAAATTGCTGGAAGAGTGTAAACCCCGCTCGAGCGTAGGAATGTCCGCCGAGCGAAAGGCTAAAAATGGGCAACCAAAGCTAGACCAAGGCTCAACCCAATTGTTCAAACACGCCTAATACATCCTAAAACTCGACCAAATAGAATTAAAGGATGACAACAACAACAATATGACAACGGAATCCACTAACATAAGTCCGGATATAATAATCAAATGGGAAAAGACCGGTCGCTATAACCTCCCCTTAAAAAATTTCGCCCCTAAATTAAGCATAAGTTGTAAAAACAGTTTTTCTCAATTCCCAATGATATTATAAAACAATAAACAACACTTGACCCAATACCGTCACTTCATCTCTTATCAAGAGGCATCTCATAATATGTATAACCCAACATATATTTCAAACCGCATCAATGTTATGCATTATTCGTTTCAATGTTAACAAATTCCATATCATATTCAATCTCATGATATAAACAACACATTCAATATATAAATGTTATATTCCACTTCCATAAAAGGCAAGTTCAAAATGCTAACATTAAATCCAAAACATTCTCAATGTTTTTCAACTTATGATATATATATAAAAGTTCTCAAGTTCAACAATACTACAAAATCTATATATAAGATTTCTAATCACTAAACATGTCCTGATATTTCTCGCACTTCCAATTCACGCTCCCAATTGGCTTCCTCCACTCGTGATGCTTCCACAAAACTTTCACTAAAGGGATGGTTTTGCCTCGCAAAACTTGATCCCGCCTATCCAAAACCCGTGACGGTCTCTCCTCATACGAGACATCCTCATCAACCACTAAATCACCCAATCCAACACATGTGACGGATCTGGCTCATACTTCCGAAGCATACTCACATGAAACACATCATGAACTCCGGATAATTGCGGTGGCAAAGCTAAACGATAGGCAGCCTCGCCAATCCTCTCAAGGATCTCAAAAGGCCCAATAAACCGAGGGGATAACTTCCCACTCTTTCCAAACCTCATCAAACCTCGTTTGGGTGATATCTTCTAAAGACATGATCACCCACCTCAAATACCAAAGGTCTCCTCCTACGGTCAAGATAAGATTTCGACGACTCAGGTCAGAACAAGCCTCTTACGGATAAGCTCAACTTTCTCCGCTGCTTCTCACCAACTCGACCCAACAGAGGGCATCACCCACCTCGCCCAACAAACAGAGATCTACACGGCCGCCATACAAGGCCTCAAACGGTGCCATACCGATACTAGATCGAAAGCTATTGTTGTAGGCAAACTCCACTAATGGTAAGTGCCTCCCACGACCCACTAAAGTCGAGAACACAACCCCAAGCATATCCTCAAGGATCTCAATAGTACGCCGACCGCCTGCACCCGAGGATGATAAGCCGTGCTAAAGGTCAACTTAGTGCCTAAAGCACTCAGAACTCGCCACAACCTAGCAAAGAAACGAGGATCTCTATCTCGAGACGATCGTCATCGACCCCGTGCAACCTCATTATGTCCCGGATATATAAGTCGGCAAGATGATCTACAATCTCGACACGCATAGGAATGAAGTGCGCCGACTTCACAACCGGTCTACAACCACCCAAATAGCATCACTACCACGAGTCTTCTAAGACCCACAACAAAGTCCATAGTGACAAGCTCCCACTTCCACTCTAAGAATAGGCAAGGGTTGCAACAAACCGCCGGGCCTCGATGTTCGGCATTCACTTGTCGACAAGTAAGGCACCTAGATACGAAGTCGCCACATCTCTTCATACCCCGCCACCAAAACTGGCGACCCAAATCCTGATACATCTTAGTACCTCCCGGATGTACCGCAAGGCGCGAATGATGAAACTCTCGGAGTACCTCCTCTCGGCAAGACTCTGGCACAAACAGACGGTCTCGGTATCTCACACTCAGGTCGGGATACACCATCAAACCCTTCTCAACCTTCCCAATGGAAATCTTTTCTCAGAGAGATTCTACCTCAAGATCACCCCTTTGAGCCTCTAACACTCGAGTCACAAGTGTAGGTTGTGCAACAACAGAAAACAAGGCCGCAGCCTCTACGGATTCGCCCAGATGCAAATCAAACTCCCCAACTGCACCTAACATTTCCCACTCTCGGATGGCTATACTAGCTAAGTCACCAACAGATTTCCTACTAAGGGCATCGGCCACAACATTGGCCTTTCCCGGATGATAGTGCAACTCGAAGTCATAATCCTCAATGAACTCTATCCACCTCATCTGCCTCAAATTCGTGTCTTCAGGTAAACAGATATTTCAGACTCTTATGATCGGAGAATACCTCAAATTTCTCACCATACGATAATGCCTCCAAATCTTCAAGGCAAATATTACTACGCTAACTCTAAGTCGTATGAGGGTAATTCTTCTCATGAATTTTCAATCGACGTGAGCCATAGGCGACCACTTTTCCTCTTGCATCAACACACAACCTGCACCTCTCGTGAGGCATCACAATAGATGCATAACCCAACCCCTCTTGAATAATCAAGACCGAGCGGTAGTCAATCTAACTTTCAACTCTCAAATGACTTTTCACAAGTCTCACTCCAAACAAATTTGACTCCTTCCGAGTCAATCTAGTCAATGGTGAAGCTAACTCGAGAAATCTTTCACAAACCGACGGTAATACCCCGCTAATCCCGTAAAATCAGATCTCAAACACACTCTTAGGTCAGGCCCAATCTTGCATCGCCGCCTTGGATGTATCAACAGACACCCCTTTCCCAGAAACTACATGGCCTAAGAACCTCACCTCCTCTAGCCAGAACTCACACTTCCCGAACTTAGCATACAGCTTACGGGCTCTAAGTAACTCAAGCACCACTCTCAAGTGCTCGTGCTCCTCCTCAAGGTGAATAAATCGTAATGTCGTCCACGAATACGACCACAAAATGATCCAATAAGTCACGGAAGATCCGGTTCATCAAATCCATAAACACTGCCGGTGCTTTAGTGAGCCCAAACGGCATCACCAGAAATTCATAATGACCATACCGCGTACGGAATGCCGTCTTAGGAATATCCTCCTCCCTGACTCTCAACTGATGATAACCCGATCTCAAATCTATCTTAGAGAAACAACGGGAACCCTTCAACTGGTCAAACAAATCATCAATACGGGGCATAGGATACTTATTCTTAACCGTAGCCCGATTCAATTTCCTGTAATCAATACACAATCTCAAGGCACCACCTTTCTTCTTAGCAAAGAGGGCCGGTGCTCCCCACGGCGAAACACTAGGACGGATATAGCCCTTATCTAACAACTCCTGGAGTTGAACCTTCAACTCAACCAACTCGGCTGGGGCAAAACGGTAAGGTGCCATAGAAATCGGCGCCATGCCGGGCACTAAATCAATAGAGAACTCAATCTCCCGCTGAGGTGGCAAACCAACAAGATCCTCGGGAAAAACGTCCGAATACTCACAAACCACCCTCGGCAAAACAATCTGGGTCTCATCACCCTCACTAATCGAAAGACTAGCAAGTAGACCACTAAGCTCACTCCGCCCCCGCGGATCACACTCCGGTGGCAAAACACTACCAACCCAGTCCCCTAGAAAACGAAAACACTCCCCGTTCACGGTACAACAAGTGACCCTCTGACGGTAGCAATCAATAACTGCCCGGTATGACGACAACCAATCCATACCCAAAATAACATCAAAGCCCTTCATGGGCATAACTACAAAAGAGAAAGGGATTCTATGATCATCGACCTCTATATCACAACCCCTAACACCTTGTTTCAAAATCAACTCACCCCCAAGAGGTGACACTACACAAATAGGAGATGCTAACTGAGCTAACTCCAACTCCAAAATGGATGCAAATGCAAAGAGACACGAAAGAATGAGATGCACCAGACGATCAAAACACTAGCAACAATTGCAAAACAAGAAGGTACCTCTCATAACAGATGGAGCCGAGACAGATCCTACGCTGTAACAAAGATACACGCCTGCATTTACCTTCGATCAACCTCGCCACCCTCGGAGCAGAAGATTGCTGCACAGACTGGGACGAAGAAGCCCCATGATTGGCCCTCGAGGCTCGAATCGATGGAGCAGTGATCGAAGTCTACCTCGAACCAGATGCACAGACGCGTGCACCCAATCAGGCAAACCTCTTCATGTGCCCGACCGCAAGACTGAAAACAAGAGAGCGGCCGCCTCGCCTCGACTCGCTCGATCGAGCCAAGAAGATGTCGCCTTCAACTCCTCCTCTCGAGGACAACCGAGACTTGTGACCCAAATGCCACACTTGAAACAGTAACGCCTCGACTACCTTTCCCGTAACTAGCACTCGGCCTTTGGAAAAGTGGATCTAGAAAAACTACTCTGAGGTCAGCCGAGGAGTGAAACCTCTCGCCTCCTGCCGCCACCGCCATCCCGACTCCTTTTGGAGCCTTCGCTTCCTCTTCCCGTGATCATAATCTCGGTATGGGCACAGATCAACCAATCGCCCAAAATCCCTAATCATAGATCCGACAACTCTCAAAGATGAGGCCACGCCTCAACTTCTTCTCAAACTCAATGCAACGGCGTTCCTCGCCGCCACCAACTCGAGTGCAAACTCGACAAACTAGTGAATGACCTCAAACTCGCCATCGACAAACCGTTTCGCTCAAGATGGCAAACCGATCTCTCAACTTCTCTGAACACTAGAGATGTACTTCTCAAACGCATCAACAAAAGCCTTCCAAGTAGCTCCAATACGACCCTTGGTGAATTTCCACCATCGACCGCATCCCTTTCAACCGGAAAGATGCCAAGGTCACCTTCAATCCTCGCCTTCGATGCCTAGCATCTCAAACGCTTTAGTTCTGCTCGAGCCATTAAATGCGCCTTAAGCGGCTCGCTAGGATCACCTAAAAATTCGTCCCGTGAGACCGAAGAATTCCCTCTTCGAAAAGAAGGTCCTCAGATTCGCCACAACAACTCGAGCTCGATTCTCGAGCCCTAAGAATGCCTCTCGACTCCCTAAAAGCTCCATATCTCTTGGGCCAAAGCGCCATAACTCGTCTCTCCCATCTTGGCTCGGCCACATTGGCACGCCAACACCCTCTGAATCGGAATTTCATCCCAGATAGGCACTCTGCTGGTTCCGCCTACCACGCCTCCCACGACCTCGTCCTCGTCCTGACATCCTAATAAAGGAAACAAAGACGTTAGCACTCTAAACAATATGCCAAAACTATGACACTCGCGTCCTAATACATTGGACAACAATAAATCACACCACGTAAGCACATAATCACATAAGCACCTACGAATTTCATTCCTGGATAATGATAGTCCCAAGGCGTCCCTAAAGTTCCGGTTGGAAACAACATTGATCAGGTGCCTTTCCAACAAGACTTTCAGAGACTCAAGGATCCAATCAATATCCTAGGAGCTATATTCCATACCCACATAGTCACATAAACATGTTATCATATAAGTATGGAATCATTACACTAAGTCTCTATCAAACGAGACGAACCCATTGTGACACTAATCACTTCCCACGTACCCGAAGTATTCGAACCCGGTACGCTCTGATACCAAGTTGTAACGCCCTCAAAATTAAACCCATTAAATATAAAACAAGACATGCATTATTAAAAGAAAACATTATATTATTTCAATCATCAGAGTATCACGAAATAAAACATCATAATAAATGCCCTACGGGCTTACATCTTGCCAAGCCAACACTTGGACACAATTCCATGAGTTCTAACTCAAATCAATTAAAGCCCTGGGCTTGAATGTTATGAAACAACTAAAACAATAAAGCAAATCTTCAAGTCCAAATCCTCACAAGCTAAGTCTTTGGAGGTAGTGAACCACCTGAACCTGAAAATGAAGTTCCCATATAGGGTGAGCCACAGCCCAGTAGGGAAATACTAAACCAAGCATAAGAATTAACTAAAGCAGTGGCATCCAATACATGGTTAACACCAAATAATCAATTTACAATTTTATGACACGAATGTCTACATTGCCTATGACACTTTGTCTATGGCATAACTCACCTTCCAACTATGGCACAGAACCTGGCCAAACAACTCAACATGGATAACAAATCAGGTTAAACCTTTCTTATAACAAAATAAACACATATACTGGTGTTATAACAATCTCAAACAAATCCACTTCTATACTTCCCAACTGATACACATGGTGGTGATGTATCATATCAACAACAAATAGATAAGCATATGAGCTATATCTCTGCTATAGGCGCGCATATAAGCAGCAACCCTGGGTTCATCCCCTATCTTCCCATAATCATTAACCGGTTTAGAGGTACATCCCCCATCTTCCCCTAAACCATGGAGTACATCTCCTATCTCCTCCCATACACAAGTAATGCATATAAACATAGCGTCGTACACATAATAAATCAATACATAAATTTAATGTATTATTCCAACTTTTATACTTAACAACTTAACCAAATGATTAGTTTCAATTTTGCCTAATCCACATGCAGTGTCTACAACAATCATGGCTATCCTCCACCAATAGCCCAAAACAATTATTTCTAAACAAGAAATAAATATAACAACAAATGTAATTTCAACATTCTCAAAGGTAAGTATTTAAACTAACCAAATACATCATTAAACCACTAAATTCCCCAATCTCATGAATTAAACCCAATATCACAATCTTCCCTTGAATTAATTATATAAATTAATCTATGACAAACCCTAGGGTTTCTCCCAAATTACCAAACTACCCCCACATACCAAAATACCACCACTTAGGATTAAAACGTATAAATGGAGTAGGAAATCCCTACCTCGAAGAAATAACTCAAAAGGAGAAGATGAAGATGATGCCCAAAACTCCAAAGTGCTCCTAATCCACAATTTCTCAGATTACAATGTAGCCCTCACTCTCCTCTACCTTTTTAATGAAGGAACAAGGGTGGATTCACACTCTAAATAGATCAATCCTAAGAGAGAAGATGAGTTGGGATAGAGAGAACTCGTAACCTAGGGTTTTATAAACTGAAAGGGGCTGAAAAACTGTTTTAAAACACGCCATGCTAGATTTAAACTCGACAGTCCGCCGAAGCACAACACACCGCCGGCGTAAGAACAAAAACAAGGTCCGCCGAGCGCAATTATAACCGCCGGCGTAGATCTCACCGCAAAAGTTTTGCAGGACCAAAAATTTGGAAGAGTGTAAACCCCGCCGAAGAGGAATGTCCGCCGAGCGGAAAGGCTAAAAACTGGGCAACCAACAGCTAGACCAAGGCTCAACCCAATTGTTCGAAACACGCCTAACACATCCTAAAACTCAACCAAATAGAATTAAAGGATGACAACAACAACAATATGACAACGGAATCCACGGAACATAAGTCCGGATATAATAATCAAATGGGAAAAGACCGGGTCGCTATAAAACCACTATACCTTAACGCTCTATTTGGAAATTAAAAAAAAAAAAAAAGAAGTTGAATAGAAAAGTATATTGAATAAAAGTTGAAGTTTAATAAAAATAGAAATGGAAGTTGAATAAAATTTACAATGGAAGTTCATCCAATAAACTACTATACGTTAACGATCTATTTGGAAATTAAATAAAAAATGAAGTTGAATAAAAATAAAAATGGAAGTTCATTCAAAAAATCACTCTACCTTAACGATCTACTTGAAAATTAAATAAAAAAGAAAGTTAAATAGAAAAGGTAATCGAATAAAAGTTGAAATTGAATAAAAATAGAAATGGAAGTTCCCTAAAATTAAAAATGGAAGTTCATTCAAGAAACTACTATACCATAACGCTCTATTTGGAAATTAAATAAAAAATGAAGTTCATTCAAGAAACCATTATACCCTAGCGATCTATTTGGAAGTTGAATAAAAATAGAAAAGGAAATTGAATAAAAATGGAAGTTGCATAACATTAAAAGTAGAAGTTCATCCAATAAACCATTATACCTTAACGATCTATTTGGAAATTAAATAAAAAAGGAAGTTGAATAACAATGGAAGTTGCATAAAAATAAAAATGAAGTTCATTCAAAAAACCACAATACCTTAATGATCTATATGAAAATTAAATAAAAATGGAAGTGGAAAGGAAAAGGAAATTGAATAGAAAATTAAATAAAAAAGGAAGTTGAATAGAAAAGAAAATTTAACAAAAAAGGTAGTTGAATAAAAAAGAAAATTGAATAAAAATGGAAGTTGAGTACAATTAACAATGGAAGTTCATTCAAGAAACCACTATACCTTAACGATCTACTTGGAAATTAAATAGAAAAGGAAATTGAATAAAATGGAAGTTGCATAAAATAAAAAATGGAAGTTCATTCAAGAAACTACTATACCTTAAACGATCTATCTGGAAATTTAATAAAAAAGGAAATTGAATAAAAATGGAACTTGAATAAAATTAAAAATGGAAATTCATTCAATAAACCAGTATAACTTAATGATCTATTTGGAAATTAAATAAAAAAGGAAGTTGAATAGAAAAGGAAATTGTATAAAAATTGAAGTTGAATAAAAATAAAAATGGAAGTTCATTCAAGAAATCACTATATCTTAACGATCTATTTGGAAATTAAATAAAAAAGAAAGTTGAATAGAATAGGAAATTGAATAAAAATGGAAGTTGAATAAAATTAACAAAGGAAGTTGCATAAAATTCACAATTGAAGTTCATTGAAGAAACCACTATACCATAACGATCTATTTGGAAATTAAATAAAAAATGCAAGTTGAATAGAAAATGAAATTGAATAAAAATTGAAGTTGAATAGAAAAGGAAATTGAATAAAAATAAAAATGGAAGTTGCATGAAATTAACAATGGAAGTTCATTCAAGAAACACTATACCTTAACGATCTATTTGGAAATTAAATAAAAAAGAAAGTTGAACAGAAATGGAAATTGATTAAAAACGGAAGTCGAATAAAATTAACAATGGTAGTGTGATACCCCTGTTCTATATTGTGCTAAACTGGTCATTAATTTGTTTATGGTTATGTGTTTAGCATGATTTTGTGTGCCATTATGTGATAATATGTGATTTTGAATTAATTATTCGTTCGTAGGAATATCTGTTTGAATAGTCCCATTCGGGAATTAAATTGAGGGCCTTATTGGCCACAGAACCCAAAATTGATTACGCCATTGTGATTGGCATAATTTTTAGAGCCTACAGTGAAATTTAATTGAAAATTGATTTTGGTCAATTTAAACTGATTAAATTGATAAATTAGTGCTCAATTACTTTATTATTATTATATTGATTTAGTGGGGCTTGTTGTGCATTAACACTCACTTCCCTTTAACTCTATTGAACTCAAAATCTGAGTTATACCATTGAGAGAGAGGGAGATCCGGCCCTAGTGAGAGAAAGGGAGAGGAGTTGTGCAAATTTTAACTTAAAGCTTGGGAACCTTGAAGATTATTCAAGATTTGATCATAGATTGTGAGAACCAAGCTCCTTGGTGAGTAATTCATGAGTTTAATGGGCAATTTTGTGTATTCAAAGTTGATTTACGGTCAAGAGTGAGAATTGAAAGGAATTTGAATTGTATGTGTTGGATTGAAGGTCAATGTTTGTATGCATGTATGTAATTGCTTTGAATTTTCATATTTGAGCACCAAATGCACGATCTATGTGGGTTTTTAGTTGAAGATCATGTTCTTGACCATCTCTTCATCACATAAATTGAGATTGAGAATAATGTACCACATGCATGTGCAGATTATAAGGGTACGAGAGTTGAATGCATGAAATGGTTGTGTTAGTAATGAGTTTGGTGCAATTTGAGCCATGCATGTATTTATTTTGAGAAATTGAGCTTTCTAATGTTGTAAATTGGTATTGGTATCATGTTAGTATGTGTTTCTATGATATTTGGGCGAAATCATGCATCTTGAACCTTTGAATTTCGAGTTGAAGCTCAAGAACACATTCGAAATTCCAGATTTTGACTCGCCGAAGGGGAAGTGCCGCCGAGCGGAGAAATCGAGCTCCCAAAGATTTTCGCAGACATGGTTCCCTTTCGGCGAAGTTGACGCTCGAGCGAGGAGCTATGTAGGCGCAGTCGCTGAAGGCCGAGTCCACGCCGGCGTGAATTCGAGGTAACCAGTACTTTTGCAGACCTAAGGGTCCGCTCGAGCGGGGAAGTCCACGCTCGAGCGGGGACCCTATTTTCTGAAATCCTGTTTTTGCATTTTATGTTATGTTTTCCATTCTCTTTCACTTGCAAGCACTCTCAGGCATATGTTAAGCATTGTAAATGAGTTAATGGGATAATAACAAAGCCTAAAGAGGAATATGTGAATTAAAGAACGGATTGAACTGTTAATGACCCTTTTGTGTTCATGAAATGTGTAGGGTCAAGCTCCAGGGCAAATCCACAAGCCGATCACTGTGAGTAATATCGATATTTGAATGCTTATGAATGTTCAATTGTTTATTCCCTTAAAGCTTATGAACTGCTAATTGGGATTGTGGATGTAAGTTGAACACGAATGGACCAGAGGTCGTTTTGTTGAACATGAATGGACCAAAGGTCGTTTTGATAAACCTGAATGGACCCAAGGTCGTTTTGACATGAATGGATGGGCCAAAGGCCGTTTTGACATGAATGAGTGGGCCGAAGGCCGTTTTGATACGAATGTGTGGGCCGAAGGCCGTTTTGATACGAAAGTGTGGGCCAAAGGCCGTTTTGAAATGAATGAGTGGGCCAAAGGCCGTTTGAAATGATTAAGTGGGCCAAAGGCCGTTTTGAAATGAATGATTGGGCCAAAGGCCGTTTTGACATAATCAAATGGGCCGAAGGCCGTTTCGTAATGAATGTAAAGCTGAATGAGTAAAAGGCCAGTGTGTGCGGAACTATGATTTAAATTACCCTTATATATGTTAACTACATAAATGAATTGGGCCCAAGGCCGTTTGGAAAACGTTGTTCTACGTCTTGTCGCAGAAATTCTGTAATTGATATTATTCACTGGGCTATCGCTCACGCTCATTCATGTTTTTGTAGGTGAGCCAAGAGAAGTACAAACCCAAATTTCGATGAAGTCTACCATAAACAACATGAGTTTTGAGAGTCACCTCGTGTCTCACGTCTGCAGACCCGGCCCTTGCCATTTTGTTATGTAATTATATTTTGTTTTGTTGGCAAGGGTTTTGTGTACATTTGTATGTAGTCCGATATGGGTTGGCTCGGCAGATGATCTGTTGTAAAGAAGTTCATGCTACTATACTTTTGATGTGGGTTATTAACGCATATGAGTATGAGTTGTTTGATGTGCATATAAGCACCCTATGGACAAAGTTTTTAATTTTGCTTCCGTTTGGCCCCTTTACTCGACGAGTTATGTCTATTTTGGTTTGAGGTCAGAGGTAATCACAAAGCTTCTTGGCGGTTATGTCCTTAACCCATGGGGCGGGTTCGGGTCATGACAGAGTGGTATCAGAGCATGAGTTAATAACTCACACACTTGTCCAAAAAGAGCAATAAGCGTCTAGATAAGATCTAGGATGCATTCACGTGATGAATATGAATTTGGAAGCATTGATTATGTGCTTAAATGTTTTGATTTGAGAAATTATGTGCTACAAGTTGTAATTCACTTGCATTGCAATTATTTGAATATAGCGACCCCGGTCTTTTCCCATTTGATTATTATATCCGGACTTATGTTCCGTGGATTCCGTTGTCATATTGTTGTTGTTGTCATCCTTTAATTCTATTTGGTCGAGTTTTAGGATGTGTTAGGGTTGTTACGACCAATTGGGTGGAGCCTTGGTCTAGCCGTTGGTTGCCCGCTTTTAGGCTTTCCGCCGAGCGGACATCCCTACCCCCGAGCGGGGTTTACACTCTTCCAAAGATTTTTGGTCCTCGCAAAACTTCTGCAGTGAGAGATCTACGCCGAGCGGTTATCTTTCGCCGAGCGGACCTTATTTTGTTCTTACGCCGGCGGTGTATTGTGCGCCGAGCGGACTGCTGAGTTTAAATGCGCAACAGCGTTTTAAAACAAGCCAAATTTTTCAGTTTATAAAACCCTAGGTTACGAGTTTACTCTCTCCCAACTCATCTTCTCTCTTAGGATTGATCTATTTAGAGTGTGAATCTACCCTTGTTCCTTCATTAAAAAGGTAGAGGAGAGTGAGGGCTACAGCTTAATCCGAGAAATTGTGGATTTGGAGCACTTTGGAGTTTTGGGCATCATCTTCATCTTCTTCTTTTGAGTTATTTCTTCGAGGTAGGGATTTCCTACTCCTTTTATATGTTTTAATCCTAATTGGTGGTATTTGAATCAAAGTGTTTAGTTTGGTAATTTTGGGAGAAACCTTAGGGTTTGTCATAGATTAATTTATATAATTAATTTAAGGGGAGATTGTGATATTGGGTTTAATTCATGAAATTGGGGAATTATGAGGTAAATTGATGTAGTTGGATATTTAATCACTCATCTGTGAAATTGAGATTAATTGTGTTGTTATATTTATTTCTTGTTTAGAAATAATTGTTTTGGGCTATCGGTGGAGGATAGCCATTGATTGTTGTAGACCTTGCATGCGGCTTAGGTATAACTGAAATTGAGTCATTTATTTGACTGTTGAGTTAATACAGAACATTTGTGTATTGATTATGTGTTGTATATGGCAAATATCAATTATGTACATATGCATTTGGTTTTGGAGGAGATAGGGGATGAACTCCACGGTTTAGGGGAAGATAGGGGATGGACCTCTAAACCGGATTTTGTTCGGAGGAGATAGGGGATGGACTCCAGTAGCATCACATATGTGTGTGCTTATTGATAATAGAAATATTTCTATTTGTTGTTAATATGATACATCACCACCATGTGTGTCAGTTGAGAAGTATGGGAGTGGATTTGATTGAGATGGTTATAACACCAGCACGTGTGTTTATTTTGTTATAAGAAAGGTTTAACGATTTGTTATCCTTGTTGAGTTGTTTGGCCGTGTTCTCGAGCCATGTCTCAGATAAATGAAAAGTGTATTGTGTCATAGACCATGTGTCATAGACAACGTAGACATTCGTGTCATAATATTGCAAATTGAATATTTTGTGTTAACCATGTATCGGGTGCTACTGCTTTAGTTAATTCTTATGCTTGGTTTAGTATTTTTCTACTGGGCTGTGGCTCACCCTATATGAGAACTTCATTTTCAGGTTCAGGTGGTTCATTACCTCCAAAGACTTAGCTTGTGAGGATTTGGACTTGAAGATTTGCTTTATTTGTTTTATTTGTTTCATTTGAACTATGTAAACTTTCAAGCCTAGGGCTTTATTTGTTTTTGAATTAGAACTCATGAAATTGTGTCCAAGTGTTGGCTTGGCAAGATGTAAGCCCTTAGGGTATTTATTATGATGTTTTTATTTCGTAGTACTCTGATGAATGGAATAAGATACTTTATTTCCGTATAATTCCACATGTTAATATTACGTATTATGGGTTTATTTTGAGGGCGTTACATTGAATATGTGCGCCCTTAGTGTATATACATTTGTGAATCTTTTGTATGAAATATAATGCAAGTTTAATTAGATGGTGAGAACAAGAGGTGATGAGATAGAGGAGTCCTCTCGCCAGATGGATGTAATGGAAAGGTTGATCCAAAAAATGGCAGAAGCTTTGAGACAGCAACATGAGTGGCAACAATAGTGGCAGTAACCACACCCGCCACCTCCACCTCAGGCACTACCCGTGCCAAATGAACAGAATAATGACCGGATTATAGCTCTCACCAAGGAATTCAAGAAAATGAAACCACCGCAATTACACGGGGGATTAGATCCGTTGAAGGCCGAAGCGTGGGTCCTCGGCATTGAGAAATTGTTTGAAGTGTTCCCCTGTTCAGAGACACAGAAGGTGCTTCTAGCCACTTTTATGCTAGAAGACGAAGCAAGAAGATGGTGGATGTTGATGCGAGAAAATCATAAAGATGTGGATTGGGTAAAATTTCTGGAGATCTTTTATGACAAGTATTTTCCGCAATGTGTTCGGGACAGGAAAGTAGCTGAGTTCATGGACCTCAAGCAAGATAGCATGACAGTGGCTGAGTATGAGGCCAAGTTCACTGAATTGGCCAGATTTGCACCACATGTGATTGACACCGATTATAAGAAGGCAAGACATTTTGAAGGCGGACTCCGCGGTGACATCCTAGAGAGGGTGAATGTCCTAAAGCTGGAGACCTACATCGGGGTGCTTGACAGGGCCATCATATCAGAGGCTAATATAGCTAGACAAGCTAAACCAGCAACAGAATGGAAGGGTAACAAAAGGCAAGGCTTTTTCAAGAAGAAATTTCAAAAAGCAAAACACTGGCTCCTCCACTACTTCAAATTCTTCCCGAGACACAGCCCATGTGCAATATCAGAGTAAAAAGGCACCGTGAGGCTCATATCGTCGGCCAGAGGTCAAGTTTCAAGTGGGAAACGAGGGCACATAGCCCGAGAGTGCAATCAGAACGGTGGGAAACTAGCAGCTAGTTCAACTGCATCGGTTCCAAAGCCGGGAAATACTGTGAGGTCCGCTATTACTGGGGACACAGTGAGACAGGGAAGAGTTTTTGTGCTCGTTCCGGGTGATACACGGAATGCCAATGCCAATGCCGTTGTCTCAGGTACTATCTCAATATGTAACCAGGATGCTTTTGTATTAATTGATTCTGGATCAACGCACTCATTTGTGACATATGCATTTGCATCTAGACTGAAAAGACCCCTAGAATTGTTACCATATTTGTTATGTGTGTCTGCTCCATCGGGGGAATCTGTATTCTGTGACTATATATATATATATCGGTTTTGTGACATGCATATTGAGGATGCTACCCTATATGTAGATTTGTTGCCCTTAAACTTTAGACACTTCGATGTAATTTTGGGCATGGATTGGTTGACCAAATATTGTGCCACCATAGATTGTGTGACAAAGAGGGTTGTGTTTAAACCACCAGAACAGAAAGAGATTGTGTTTGTGGGAAATGGGGTAGTGCCTCCACCGTATTTGATATCTGCAATGAAAGCATCTAAATTGATCAGGAAGGGGTGCCAGGGTTATTTGTGTTATGTATTGACTGAACAATCCGTAAATGTTGAATTGAATGATATTCCCATTGTTAGAGAATTCCCAGATGTGTTTCCAAATGAATTACTAGGGGAATTGGTAGACAGGGAGATAGAGTTTACTATTGAGACTGTGCCAGGCACCCAAATTTATTTCTAAAACTCCCTACAGGATGGCTACCGCCGAAATGAAAGAATTAAAGGAACAGTTGCAAGACCTTCTTAATAAAGGGTTTATCCGGCCTAGCACGTCGCCTTGGGGCGCACCTGTGTTATTTGTGAAAAAGAAGGATGGTACTTTGTGCCTGTGCATCGATTATCGGGAATTGAATAAGGTAACGATAAAGAACAAGTATCCCTTACCCGTATTGATGATTTATTTGATCGGGCCAGGATCAAGGTGTTTTCTAAGATTGATTTGAGATCCCGTATCATCAGTTGAAGGTTAAGGCAGAGGATGTTGAGAAAACAGCATTCAGAACGAGGTATGGTCATTTTGAGTTTCTTGTCATGCCGTTTGGAGTGACTAATGCTCCGGAAGCGTTTATGGACTTAATGAATAGAATATTTAAAACCTACCTTGATGAGTTTGTGGTAGTTTTCATCGATGATATCTTGATATATTCTAAAGATAGACTTGAACATGAACAACATTTGAGGGCTGTTTTACAAATACTTTAGAAAGGAAATTATTTGCTAAACTAAAGAAATGTGAGTTTTGGTTGGATGAAATTGTTTTCTTAGGACATGTGATCAACAAGGAAGGGATTTCAGTGGACCCGCAGAAAATAGAGGCAATTGTGAATTGGCCTACACCAACTAATGTGACAGAGGTCCGTAGCTTCATGGGCTTAGTAGGGTACTACAGAAGGTTTGTGAAGGACTTTTCAAACTAGTGCCTCTTACCCAATTGACACGTAAAGGGCAACTGCTTGAATGGAATGATGAAAGAGAATTTGCTTTTCAAGAACGAAAACAAGATTGACCACCGCACCAATTTTGACACTACCTTCGTGCACGGAAAATTTTGTAATTTTCAAAGGACGCATCTTATAAGGGTTTGGGTTGTGTGTTAATGCGAGAACGGAAAGGTTATTGCTACGCCCCCTACGCTTGAGGCCACATGAGAAGAATTATCCGACGACGACCGAATTGGTCGCAGCTTGTTTTTGCCTTGAAAATCGGCATTATTTGTATGGGGCAAAATGCTAAGTCTACACGGATCATAAGAGCCTAAAATACTTCTTCACGCAGAAAGAGCCGAATATGCCGAGAAGATGGTCGAATTGATAAAAGACTATGATCTTGAGATTCAAGACACCCCGAAAGCCAATACAGCTTGCCGATGCTATGAGCGTAAAATCAATAGGGGTATGGCTTGTTTGCTTATCAACAAAAGAAATCTTGCAAGATTTTGAGAAGTCGAAATTGAGGTAGTGGTATGTGAACAGGCGGATTGATAGTCGCTATTATTAATGTAAGCCTAATTGTTGAGGAGATCAAATGTAAATGTAAAGAGGATGAGTTCCTCGTAAAAGTAATCAATGAATTTGAGACGAGTCCAAAAGGCATTTAGCATTGAGAATGAAATGTTGAGATTCCAAAATGTAATGTGTGTCCCCAATATTTCTAACTTAAGAAGAGGGTTTTAGACGAAGCCCACAGATTCAGATTTGCTATGCATCCCGCAACAATAAAATGTACCGATTTGAAACAAACCTATTGGTGGCCTAAAATGAAGAAAGAGATTGCGAATATGTGTCTAAGTGCCTTCAAGGTCGCAAGTTAAGGTCAACATCGTAAACCAAAGCGGTCTACTCCAACCTCTCCCTATTCCCGAATGGAAGTGGGAACATGTGACTATGGATTTCGTTGTTGGCCTACCTCGGACTTCTCGAGGTATGGATTCTGCTTTGGGTTGTAGTTGATAGATTGACTAAATCGCACATTTTCCACTCACAAAACTACATTTACCGCTTATAGATTGGCTACTATTTATGTTGATGAGATTGTCCGCTTACACGGTGTTCCAAAGATTCATTGTGTCGAATAGATTTCCAAATTTGTATCTAGGTTGTGGAAGAGTTTGCGTGAAGCTATGGGAATGTAACTAAGGTTCAAGATCTTGCATTCCATCCACAAACAGATGGGCAATCAGAACGAACGATACAAACCTTAGAAGATATGCTTCGCATGTGTGCTTTGGATTTTCAGGGGAGTTGGGAAGATTATTTGCCACTTGCAGAATTTTCTTATAATAACAGCTTCCACTCCAGCATCGGTATGGCACGATACGAGGCTTTGTATGGTAGGAGGTGTAGATCACCTATCTGTTGGACAGAGGTCGGGGATAGAGCTTTGCTTGGGCTAGAAATTGTGCAAGACACTTCTGAGAAGATCAAGACTATTCGCCAAAGGCTCAAAACAAATTTCAGATCGACAAAAGAATTATGCAGACGTCCGGAGAAGACCTCTTGAGTATGAGGTTGGTGACCATGTGTTCATCCGTGTTTCTCCGATGAAAGGCCAAGTCAGATTTGGGAAAGAGGGCAAGTTGTCGCCCCGTTACATCGGGCCGTTCCAGATTCTGGAGAGACTTGGTCCAATTGCTTATAGAGTTGCTTTGCCACCAGGATTTGAACAAATCCACAATGTATTTCATGTGTCGATGTTGAGGGGCTACCTCCGAGACCCGTTTCATGTGATTGATTATCACCGGGTTGCTATTGATGAAAATATGGAATATGCTGAATGGCCAGAGAGAATTGTGGACCGACAAGTGAAAGAATTGAGGAATAAGTCCATCCCAATGGTGAAAGTGGAATGGAAGGAACACTATGGGACGGATGCCACGTGGGAAAAAGAGGAGGAAATGCGACTACGCTACCCACATTTGTTTCCCGACGAAGGTAACTTAAGTTTGGAGGACCAAACTTCCTAAAGGGGGGAAGACTGTGATACCCCTGTTCTGTATTGTGCTAAACTGGTCATTAATTTGTTTATGGTTATGTATTTAGCATGATTTTGTGTGCCATTATGTGATAATATGTGATTTTGAATTCGTATCTGTTCACCGTAGGAATATCTGTTTGAATAGTCCCATTCGGGAATTAAATTGAGGGCCTTATTGGCCACAAAACCCGAAATTGACTACGCCATTGTGATTGGCATAATTTTTAGAGCCTATAGTGAAATTTAATTGAAAATTGATTTTGGTCAATTTAAACTGATTAAATTGATAAATTAGAGCCCAATTACTTTATTATTATTATATTGATTTAGTGGGGCTTGTTGTGCATTAACACTCACTTCCCTTTAACTCTATTGAACTCAAAATCTGAGTTATACCATTGAGAGAGAGGGAGATCCAGCCCTAGTGAGAGAAAGGGGGAGGAGTTGTGCAAATTTTAACTTAAAGCTTGGGAACCTTGAAGATTATTCAAGATTTGATCATAGATTGTGAGAACTAAGCTCCTTGGTGAGTAATTCATGAGTTTAATTGGCAATTTTGTGTATTCAAAGTTGATTTATGGTCAAGAGTGAGAATTGAAAGGAATTTGAATTGTATGTGTTGGATTGAAGGTCAATGTTTGTATGCATGTATGTAATTGCTTTGAATTTTCATATTTGAGCACCAAATACATGATCTATGTGGGTTTTTAGTTGAAGATCATGTTCTTGACCATCTCTTCATCACATAAGTTGAGATTGAGAATAATGTACCACATGCATGTGCAGATTATAAGGGTACGAGAGTTGAATGCATGAAATGGTTGTGTTAGTAATGAGTTTGGTGCAATTTGAGCCATGCATGTATTTATTTTGAGAAATTGAGCTTTCTAATGTTGTAAATTGGTATTGGTATCATGTTAGTATGTGTTTCTATGATATTTGGGCCGAAATCATGCATCTTGAACCTTTGAATTTCGAGTTGAAGCTTAAGAACACATTCTGGAAATTCCAGAATTTTGACTCCCGCTCGAGCGGGGGAAGTGCCGTTTGAGCGGAGAAATCGAGCTCCCAAAGATTTTCGCAGACATGGTTCCCGCTCGAGCGGAGAAGTTGACGCTCGAGCGGGGAGCTAAGTAGGCAATCGCCGAAGCGCCGAGTCCACGCTCGAGCGTGAATTCGAGGTAACCAGGACTTTTGCACCTAAGGGTCCGCTGAAGGGGAAGTCCACGCCGAGCGGACTCTATTTTCAAACTCGCTTTTGCATTTTACGTTCTGTTTTCCGTTCTCTTTCACTTGCAAGCACTCTCAAGCATCTGTTAAGCATTGTAAATGAGCTAATGGGATAATAACAAAGCCTAAAGAGGAATATGTGAATTAAAGAACGGATTGAACTGTTAATGACCCTTTTGTGTTCATGAAATGTGTAGGGTTAAGCTCCAGGGCAAATCCACAAGCCGATCACTATGAGTAATATCGATATTTGAATGCTTATGAATGTTCAATTGTTTATTCCCTTAAAGCTTATGAACTGCTAATTGGGATTGTGGATGTAAGTTGAACACGAATGGACCAGAGGTCGTTTTGTTGAACATGAATGGACCAAAGGTCGTTTTGATAAACCTGAATGGACCCAAGGTCGTTTTGACATGAATGGATGGGCCAAAGGCCGTTTTGACATGAATGAGTGGGCCGAAGGCCGTTTTGATATTTAATGTGTGGAAGGCCGCTTTTGATATGAAAGTGTGGGCCAAAGGCCGCTTTTGAAATAAATGAGTGGGCCAAAGGCCGCTTGAAATGATTAAGGGCCAAAGGCCGCTTTTGAAATGAATGATTGGGCCAAAGGCCGTTTTGACATAATCAAATGGGTCAAGGCCGCTTTCGTAATGAATGTAAAGCTGAATGAGTAAAAGGCCAGTGTGTGCGGAACTATGATTTAAATTACCCTTATATATGTTAACTACATAAATGAATTGGGCCCAAGGCCGTTTGGAAAACGTTGTTCTACGTCTTGTCGCATAAATTCTGTAATTGATATTATTCACTGGGCTATCGCTCACGCTCATTCATGTTTTTGTAGGTGAGCCAAGAGAAGTACAAACCCATTTCAAAGTGAAGTCTACCATAAACAACATGAGTTTTGGAGAGTCACTCGTGTCTCACGTATAGACCCGCCTTGCCATTTTGTTATGTAATTATATTTTGTTTTGTTGGCAAGGGTTTTGTGTACATTTGTATGTAGTCCGATATGGGTTGGCTCGGCCAGATGATCCTGTTGTAAAGAAGTTCATGCTACTATACTTTTGATGTTGGTTATTAACGCATATGAGTATGAGTTGTTTGATGTGCATATAAGCACCGCTCTATGAACAAAGTTTTTAATTTTTTCTTCTGTTTGGCCCCCTTTACTCTGACGAGTTATGTTTATTTTGGTTTGAGGCCGTAGGTAATCACAGGATTACTGGCCGGTTATGTCCTTAACCCATGGGGGCGGGTTCGGGTCATGACAAGTAGTTCATTCAAGAAACCACTATACCTGAATGATAAAAATGGAAGTTGCATAAAATTAACAATGTAAGTTCATTCAAGAAACCACTATACCTTAACGATCTATTTGGAAATTGAAGAAAAAAGGAAGTTGAATAGAAATGGAAATTGAATAAAAATGGAAGTTGAATAAAAATAGAAGTTCATTCAAGAAACTACTATACCCTAACGGTCTATTTGGTTCCTTCTCTATTCAACTTCTTTTTTTATTTAATTTTCAAATAGACCGTTAGGGTATAATGGCTTCTTGAATAAACTTTTATTGTTAATTTTATGCAACTTCCATTTTTATTCAACTTCCATTTCTATTCAACTTCCTTTTTTATTTAATTTCCAAATAGATCGTTAAGGTATAGTCGTTTCTTTATTCATCTTTCATTTTTAATTTTATGCAACTTCCATTTTTAATTTTATAACTTCCTTTTTTATTAAATTTCCAAATAGATCGTAAAGGTATAGTATTTTCTTGAATGACTTTCAATTGTTAATTTTATACAACTTTCATTTTTATTTTTACTCAACTTTCTTTTTTATTCAATTTTCAAATAGATCGTTAAGGTATAGTGGTCCATTATACCCTAACGATGTATTTGGAAATTAAGTAAAAAAGTAAGATGAATAGAAAAGGAAATTGAATAATCTATATGGAAATTGTATAAAAATGGAAATTGACCTAAAACCACTATATTTTAACGATCTATTTGGAAATTAAAGAAAAAGAAAGTTGAATAAAAAGAAAATTGAACAAAAATGAAAGTTGAATAAAAATAAAATGGAAGTTGCATAAAATTAAAATTGAAGTTCATCCAATAAACTACTATACCCTAGCGATCTATTTGGAAATTAAATAAAAAAAGGACGTTGAATAGAAAATGAAATTAAATAAAAATGGATGTCGCATAAAAATGGATGTTGAATAAAAATAAAAATAAAAATGGAAATTGAATAAAATAAATAATGGAAGTTCATTCAAGTAACCACTAAAGCTTTAAGATCTATTTGGAATTTAAATAAAAAAAAGAAGTTGAATAGAGAAGAAAATTGAATAAAAATGGAAGTTGAATAAAAATAAAAATGGAAGTTGTATAAAAATAAAAATGGAAGTTGAATAAAATTAAAAATGAAAGTTCATTTAAAAAACCACTATACCTTAACGATCTATTTGGAAATAAAAGAAAAATGGAAGTTGAATAGAAATGGAAATTGAATAAAAATGGAAGTTGATTAAAAATAAAAATAGAAGTTACGTAAAATGGACGTTCTGTAACGCCCTCAAATTTAACCCATTATATATTTATCATTGACATGCAATATTTAAAGAAAACAATTCATTATCTCATTCATAAGAGTATTACTAAATAAAAGCATTACATGCAACATCAAATTAAATGCCCTACGGGCTTACATCTTTCCAAGCCAACACTTGGACACAAAAATATCAGTTCTAACTCAAATACAAGTAAAACCCTAGGCTTGAATGTTTACATGTACTATCAAATAAAAACAACTAACTGAAGATAGTCTTCAAAATCCAAAAGTCAAATCCTTCCAAGCTAAGTCCTTGGAGGTAGCTTATCACCTGAACCTGAAAATAATGTTCCCATATAGGGTGAGCCACAGCCCAGTAGAAATATAGTGAGCCACAGCCCAGTAGAAATATACTAAACCAAATATAAGCATTGAATAAAGCAATAGCATTCAATAGATGGTTAACCAAGATAATCAATTATATCATTATACAGTCTCATGACAAATGTCTATGACACGTTTCACTTTCCATTATTATCAATATGGCTCAGAACCTGGCCAAACCTACAACAGTGAACTATATATCATATTCACATTACTTCCAATATCAACAAAACAAATGAGACTCAGGCTCATATCAAAACACTTCATACTTCCCGTTTGATACACATTTTAGTGCTGTATCAATAACATGTAAAAACACTTCAATATCAATAAGCACACATAATAGTGATGCTAATGGAGTCCATCCCCTATCTCCTCCCAAACAAAATCCGGTTTAGAGGTCCATCCCCTATCTTCCCCTAAACCATGGAGTACATCCCCTATCTCCTCCCACACAATATCCAAATGCAATGCTCAATCAATACACGTATTTTTTGTATTAATTCAATAGTCAAAATTAATGACTTAACCAATGTGATTAGTTTCAGTTATCCCTAATCCACATGCAATATCTACAACAATCACGACTATCCTCCACCGATAGCCCAAAACAGTTATTTCTATACTGGAAATAAATATAACAACAATTCAATAGGCAAGTGATTTTAATTATCCAACTACACCATTAAATCAATAAATTCCTCAATTCTCCTTAAATTAATTATACAAATTAATTCATTAAAACAACTAGGGTTTTTCCCAAAACTACCAAAATACCCCTAACATATCAAAATACCAAAACTTAGAACAAAACTTATGAGATGGAGTAGGAAATCCCTACCTCGATGTAAATAACCCGAATGGAGAAGACGGAGATGACGCACTAAAGTCCAAAAGTGCTCCAAACCGCTAAACGTTCAGATTAAAACGAAGCCCTCAACCCACTCTACCTTTTTAATAAAGAACCTATGGTAGAAACACCCTAAAAAGAGATGAAATCTAAGAGAGAAGGTCAGGAGAAAGAGAGAACTGAACTAGGGTTTTAGGATCAAAAGATGTGAAAAAAACGCTTTTAAAAACCGCCGCTGCGTATTTAAATCGACAAGCTCGCCGAAGCGAAGACTTGGTCGCCGAGCGACCAAACACAAGAAATACTCGACGAGCGAAGGAAAGCTCGCCGAGCCAACAATACGATGCTTCAGTTCCGCAACCCAAGCACGCCGAAGCGATGAATGCTCGCCGAGCGAAGGACTCAAACTCGCCGAGCCAAGAAACCCCTCGCCAGTTCTACACTAGACGCAATCGCTTGCTCGAGCGACCAACCTCGCCGAGCGAAGACACAAAATTTCGATAGCAACACTTGGTTTCCAAACCCAACCAACTCAGAATAAACTCGCCAACACATCCTATAACTCAAGAATAGGGAATGAAAGGACGACAACAACAAATATATAATAACGGAATCTCTACGAACATAAGTCCGGATACAACAATCAAATGGGAAAAGATCGGGTCGCTATAACCTCCCCTTAAAGAATTTCGTCTAAATTAAGCATAAGTTTTTCAAAAACAGTTTTTCTCAGACTCCAATAAAATGACAGCTCAAAATAAACAACGACCCAATACCGGTCATTTCATCTCTTATTAAGAGGCATCTCACAATAAGTAAAACAATAAGTAAAACAATACGTATTTTAACTTGCATTATCAACATGCATTTCTTTCAATTCCAACAGTTTTCAATACACCTGATTCCCATTTCCATATCATATTCAATTTCATGATATAACTCTAATTCTACAATATATATTCAACATATGCAATGTTACCATAAACTTCCATTATGAGGCAAGTTTCAAAGTACTTCCATTAAACCAAAACATTCACAATATTTTACAACTTAAGACATATATATAATGTTCTTAAAGTTCATTAAAATTACGAAATTTCAATACATGATTACACATCAACAAACAAGTCCGGATATTTCTCGCGGACTTCCAACTCACGCTCCCAAGTGGCCTCTTCCACTCCGTGATGTTTCCACAAAACCTTTACCAAAGGGATGGTCTTGCCTCGCAAAACTTGATCCCGCCTATCCAAAACCCGAACCGGTCTCTCCTCATACGAGACATCTTCGTCAACCTCTAAGTCGGTCCAATCCAACACATGTGATGGATCCGGCTCATACTTCCGAAGCGTACTCACATGAAACACGTCATGAACTCCGGATAACTGTGGCGGCAAAGCTAAATGATAGGCAGCCTCGCCAATCCTCTCAATGATCTCAAAAGGGCCAATAAATCGAGGGGACAACTTCCCGCTCTTCCCAAACCTCATCAATCCCCGCCTAGGTGATATTTTCAGAAAGACATGATCACCCACCACAAACACCAAAGGTCTCCTCATACGGTCGGCATAAGATTTCTGATGACTCTGGGCTGTAACAAGCCTCTTACGGATAAGCTCAACTTTCTCCGCTGCTTCTCACCAACTCGACCCAACAGAGGTGCATCACCCACCTCGCCCAACAAATAGGAGATCTACACTTCGGCCATATAAGGCCTCAAACAGGCTATACCGATATTAGATCGAAACTGTTGTTGTAGGCAAACTCCACCAATGGCAAGTGCCTCTCCCACGACCCACTAAAGTCTAGAACACAACCCCAAAGCATATCCTCAAGGATCTGAATAGTACGCCGACCGCCTGTCACCAAGATGATAAGCCGTGCAAAAAGTCAACTTAGTGCCCAAGGCACTTTGCAAACTCTGCCACAACCTAGCAGTAAAACGAGGATCTCTATCTGAGACAATCGTCACTGGAACTCCATGCAACCTCACTATGTCCCGAATATACAAGTCGGCAAGATGATCTACCGAATCTCTCACGCGCATAGGAATTAAGTGCGCCGACTTAGTCAACCGGTCTACAACCACCCAAATAGCATCACTACCTCGCTGAGTCCTCGGAAGACCTACAACGAAGTCCATAGTAACATGCTCACACTTCCACTCGGCAATAGGCAAGGGTTGCAACAAACCCGCTGGCCTCTGATGTTCGGCCTTCACTTGCTGACAAGTAAGGCACTTAGACACGAAAGCTGCCACATCTCTCTTCATACCCCACCACCAAAACTGGCAACCTAAATCCCTATACATCTTAGTGCCTCCCGGATGCACCGCAAGGCGCGAATGGTGAAACTCTCGAAGTACTTCCTCTCGACAAGACTCCGGCACAAACAAACGATCTCAGTATCTCACACTCAAACCCTTCTCAACCTTCCCATTGGAGATCTTCTCTCGGAGGGATTCTACCTCAAAGTCACCCCTCTGAGCCTCTAACACTCGAGTCACAAGTGTAGGGTCACAAGAACAACAGAAAACAAGGTCATGCCTCAACGGATTCGCCTGTATAAATCAAACTCTCCAAGTGCACCCAACATCTCCCACTCGGATGGCTATACTAGCTATGACACCAATAGGTTTCGCTATGGGCGCCGCCACCACATTGGCCTTTCCTGATGATAATGCGCTCAAGTCATAATCCTCAATGAACTCCATCCAC
The DNA here is from genome assembly GCA_025200525.1 of Camellia lanceoleosa. Classification (NCBI taxonomy): domain Eukaryota; kingdom Viridiplantae; phylum Streptophyta; class Magnoliopsida; order Ericales; family Theaceae; genus Camellia; species Camellia lanceoleosa. The sequence continues at coordinate 66,457 of JANUSC010000383.1, forward strand.
CTCCTCTGCCTCAAGTTCAAGTCTTTCTGAGTGAACAGATATTTCAGACTCTTATGATCCGAGAATACCTCGAACCTCTCACCGTAAAGATAATGCCTCCAAATCTTCAAGGCAAATATCACAGTTGCTAACTCTAAATCATGCGTAGGGTAATTCTTCTCGTGAATTTTCAACTGACGTAAGCCATAGGCAAATACTTTCCCCTCTTGCATCAACACACAACCTGCACTCTCGTGAGGCGCCACAATAGACCGCATAACCCAACCCTCTCCTAATAATCAAGATCGAGCGGTGGTCATCTAACTTTCAACTCTGAACGACTTTTCACAAGTCTCACTCCATACAAACTTGACTCCTTCCGAGTCAATCTAGTCAAAGGCTAACTCGAGAAATCCTTCACAAACCGACGATAATACCCAAATAACCCCAAAATCGCGAATCTCAAACACACTCTTAGGTGTGCCCAATCTTGCATCGCCTCGCCTTGGATGTATCAACAGACACCCTTCCCCGTAAAACTACATGGCCTAAGAACTTGACATCTTCCAACCAGAACTCACACTTCCCAAACTTAGCATAAAGCTTATGGGCTCTAAGTAACTCAAGCACCACTCTCAAGTGTTCCTTGTGCTCCTCCTCCGAAGGTGAATAGATAAGGATGTCGTCCACGAAGACGACTACAAAACGATCTAAAAATTCCCGGAATATCCGGTTCATCAAGTCCATAAACACTGCCGGTGCATTAGTGAGCCCAAATGGCATCACCAGAAACTCATAGTGGCCATACCGCGTACGGAATGCCGTCTTCCGAATATTCTCCTCCCTGACTCTCAACTGATGATAACCCGATCTCAAGTCTATCTTCGAGAAACAACGGGAACCCTTCAACTGATCGAACAGATCATCTATACGAGGCATAGGGTACTTATTCTTAACCGTAGCCCGATTCAATTTCCGGTAATCTATACAAAGTCTCAAAGCACCACCTTTCTTTTTAACAAAGAGGGCCGGTGGTCCCCATGGCGAAACACTAGGACGTATGTAGCCCTTATCTAGCAACTCCTGGAGTTGGATCTTCAACTCAACTAACTCAGCTGGGGCAAAACGATAAGGTGCCATAGAATCGCGCTGCGTCGCACTAAGTCAATAGAGAACTCAATCTCTTTGTGAGGTGGCAAACCAACAAGGTCCTCGAAAGACGTCCGAGTACTCACAAACCACTCTTGGCAACACAAATTGGGTCTCATCACACTCACCACTCTCAAAGCTAGCAAGTAGACCACTAAGCTCACTCCGCCTCATGATCATACCGTGGCAAACACTACCAACCCGGTCCCTAGAAAATGAAAACACTCCCCGCACAAGACAACAAGTGACCTTGGCGGTAGCAATCAATAATCGCCCGGTATGACGATAACCAGTCCATACCCAAAATAACATCAAAGCCCTTCATGGGCATAACTACAAAAGCAAACGGAAGCCTATGATCGGCGACCTCTATATCACAACCCCTAATTCCTTGTTTCAAGATCAATTCACCCCCAAGAGGTGACACTACACAAATAGGAGATGCTAACTGTGCTAACTCCAACTCCAAAACAGATGCAAATGCAGCGGACACAAAGGAATGAGATGCAGCCGTATCAGTCAAACCATTAGCAACCGAGTTGCAAAACAAGAAAGTACCTCTCACAATAGATGGAGCTGGTACAAGATCCTGCGCGGTAACAACATACACGCGCCCAGATGACCTCTGATCAACCTGCTCACCCCTAGGAGTGTAACACTCACGCATAGATCGATGATGAAGCCTCGATTGGCCCTCGAGGCTCGACCCGACCGAGCCGCCGACTTAGTCCGCTTTCAAACCAGATGCACCAAAGCACCCAACTGTGGACAATACCTCTTCATGTGTCCCGCCTCGACCGACTGAAAACAAGAGAGCGGTGGCCTCTACCCTAACTCGCTCGAGATCGAGCCAAGATGATCTTGCTCTCAGACTCCTCCCTCCGAGGACAACTGGAGACTTGTGGCCCAGCTGGCCACATTTGAAATAGGTAATGTCACCGTGGCTGCCTTTCCCTGAACTAGCACTCGGCACAGGAAAAGTCGATCTAGAAAAGCTACCATGAGACTGCTGAGGGTTAAAACCCTTCTGTCTCCTACCATCACTCGCCATCTTGACTCCTCTTGGAGCCTTTTGCCCTTCCTCCTCCTTCTTGCATCATGATCTCCATATGGGCCAAAGATCACCCATACGCCCATACTCCCAATCATAGTTCCCCAACTCTCAACTTGAGGCCACGCCTCAACTTTTTCTCGAACTCAATACAACGGCGTTCCTCGCTTGCCACCAACTCAGTGCAAACTCGACAGTTAGTAATGCAATTTCAAACTCGCCAATCAAGAACTCGATCGCTAAGCCGACAGAATCGGTCTCTCACCTTGTCCCTAACAATGGAGATAAGAACCGCCTCGAAAGCATTCACAAAGCCTCCCATGTACCTCCTATGACCCTTAGTGAACTTCCACCATCGACCAAGATCCCCTTCACCGAAAGATGCCAAGGTCACCTTCAACCCTCGCCTTCGATGCCAAGCATCTCAAACGCCTTCGCTGTTCTGCTTGAGCCATTCATCCGCTTTAAGCGGCTCTTTAGGATCACCCACAAATTCATCCGGATTAGATCGAAGAACTCCTCTTCGTAAAGGAAGGTCCTCAGATCCAGTAATAACAACCTCGAGCCTGATTCTCGCCCGAGAATGCCTATCGACTCTCAATGCCCCTACTATCTCTCGGGCTAGAGCGCCCATAGCCTGCTGGCCTACTGGCTTGGCCACATTGGCCTGGCCAACTCCCTCCTCGAATCGCTGAATCAACTCGCACAGTGCACCTCTCGCCTACCCGGCCTACCACGCCATCAAGGCCCTCGCCCTCGCCCTAACATCCTAATAAAGGAAACAAAGACGTTAGCACATTAATAAATGTGCCGGCTAAACACTCGCTTCCTAATGCATTGGACAACAATAATTCATTCCACGTAAGCACATAATCACATAAGCACTGCGAATTTCATTCTCGATGATAATAGTCCCGGCGTTACTATAGTTCCTAAGAAGCAAGATTGATCAAGTGCCTTTCCAACAAGACTACTAGAAACCCAAGGGTCCAATTAACATCCTCGAAACTACGCTCCATACCCACATAATCACATAAACATGTTCTCATATAAGCATATAATAGACACTAAGTCTCTATCAAACGAGACGAACCCATTGTGATACTAATCACTTCCCACGTACCCAAAGTATTCAAACCCGGTACGCTCTGATACCAAGTTGTAACGCCCTCAAATTTAACCCATTATATATTTATCATTGACATGCAATATTTAAAGAAAACAATTTATTATCTTATTCATCAGAGTATTACTAAATAAAAGCATTACATGCAACATCAAATTAAATGCCTTACGGGCTTACATCTTTCTAAGCCAACACTTGGACACAAAAATATGAGTTCTAACTCAAATACAAGTAAAGCCCTAGGCTTGAATGTTTACATGTACTATCAAATAAAAACAACTAACTGAAGATAGTCTTCAAAATCCAAAAGTCAAATCCTTCCAAGCTAAGTCCTTGGAGGTAGCTTATCACCTGAACTTGAAAATGATGTTCCCATATAGGGTGAGCCACATCCCAGTAGAAATATACTAAACCAAATATAAGCATTGAATAAAGCAATAGCATTCAATAGATGGTTAACCAAGATAATCAATTATATCATTATACGCCTCATGACACTAATGTCTATGACACGTTTCACTTTCCATTATTATCAATATGGCTCAGAACCTGGCCAAACCTACAACAGTGAACTATATATCATATTCACATTACTTCCAATATCAACAAAACAAATGAGACTCAGGCTCATATCAAAACACTTCATACTTCCCGTTTGATACACATTTTAGTGCTGTATCAATAACATGTAAAAACACTTCAATATCAATAAGCACACATAATAGTGATGCTAATGGAGTCCATCCCATATCTCCTCCCAAACAAAATCCGGTTTAGAGGTCCATCCCCTATCTTCCCCTAAACCGTGGAGTACATCCTCTATCTCCTCCCACACAATATGCAAATGCAATGCTCAATCAATACACGATTTTCTCAGATTAATTCAATAGTCAAAATTAATGACTTAACCAATGTGATTAGTTTCAGTTATCCCTAATCCACATGCAATATCTACAACAATCACGACTATCGTCCACCGATAGCCCAAAACAGTTATTTCTATACTGTAAATAAATATAACAATAATTCAATAGGCAAGTGATTTAAGTTATCCAACTACACCATTAAATCAATAAATTCCTCAATTCTCCTTAAATTAATTATACAAATTAATTCATTAAAACAACTAGGGTTTTTCCCAAAACTACCAAAATACCCCCAACATATCAAAATACCAAAACTTATGAGATGGAGTAGGAAATCCCTACCTCGATGTAAATAACCCGAATGGAGAAGATGGAGATGACGACCCAAAGTGCAAAAGTGCTCCAAACTGCTAAACGTTCAGATTAAAACGAAGCCCTCAACCCACTCTACCTTTTTAATAAAGAACCTATGGTAGAAACACCCTAAAAAGAGATGAAATCTAAGAGAGAAGGTGAGTGGAGAAAGAGAGAACTCGGAACTAGGGTTTTAGGATCAAAAGATGTGGAAAAAAACGTTTTAAAAACCGCCATGCAGATTTAAATCGACAGCTCGCCGAAGGAAGACTTGGTCGCCGAGCGACTGACACAAGAAATACTCGATCAAGCGAAGGAAAGCTCGCCGAGCCAACAATACGATGCCAGTTCAGCAACCTAGAAGTACGCTCGGCGACAGAATGCTCGCTCGGCGAAGGACTCAAACTTCCTCGGCGAAGAAAGCTCGCCGAGCCAAGAAACCTCGCCAGTCTACACTAGACGAATCGCCGCTCGAAGCGACCAAATCTCGCCGAGCGAAGACACAAAATTCGACAAAGAACACTTGATTTCTAAACCCAACCAACTCAGAACAAACCCGCCAACACATCCTATAACTCAAGAATAGGGAATGAAAGGACGACAACAACAAATATATGATAACGGAATCTACTAACATAAGTCCGGATACAACAATCAAATGGGAAAATACCGGTCGCTATACATTCAATAAAAATAAAAGCTGAAGTTGATTCAAGAAACCACTATACCTTAACGATCTATTTGGAAATTAATTAAAAATGGAAGTTGGATAAAAATGGAAGTTGAATAAAAATAAAAATGGAAGTTGCATATAATTAAAAATGAAAGTTGCACAAAATTAATAATGGAAGTTCATTCAATAAACCACTATACCTTAACGATCCATTTGGAAATTAAATAAAAATGGAAGTTCAATAGAAATGGAAATTGAATAAAAATTGATTTATTTGGAAATTAAATAAAAAAAGCAAGTTGAATAAAATAAAAATGTAAGTTACATAAAATTAACAATGGAAGTTCATTCGACATCCATTTTTTATTTACTTTCCTTTGTTTTTAAATTTCCAAATACATCGTTAAAGTATATGGGTTTCTTGAATGAACTTGAATAAAAATTTTAGGCAACCTCCAGTTTTATTCAATTTTGTTTTCAATTCAACTTCCTTTTTTATTTAATTTCCAAATAGATCGTTAAGGTAGAGTGGTTTCTTAAATGAACTTCGATTTTTAAATTTATGCAACTTCCATTTTTATTTTTATTCAACTTCAATTTTTATTCAATTTTCATTTTTATTCAATTTCCTTTTCTATTCAACTTCCTTTTTTATTTAATTTCCAAATAGACCGTTAAGGTATAGTGGTTTCTTGAATGAACTTTCATTTTTAATTTTATGCAACTCTCATTTTTATTTTTATTCAACTTCCTTTTTTATTCGACTTCCTTTTTTATTTAATTGCCAAATAGATCGTTAAGGTATAGCAGTTTATTGGATGAACTTCAATCGTTATTTTTACGCAACTTCGACTTCCATTTTTATTCAATTTCCTTTTTTATTCAACTTCCTCTTTTTATTCAACTTCATTTTTTATTTAATTTCCAAATAGATCGTTAAGGTATAGTGGTTTATTGAATGAACTTCGATTTTTATTTTTATTCAAGAAACCATTATACCTTAACGATCTATTTGGAAGTTAAATAAAAAAGAAAAAGGAAGTTGAATAAAATTAAAAATAGAGGTTCATTCAAGAAACCACTATACCTTAACGATATATTTGGAAATTAAATAAAAAAGGAAATTGACTACAAAAGGACATTGAATCAAAATGGAAGTTGAATAAAAATAAAAATGGAAGTTGCCTTAAATTAAAAATGGCAGTTCATTTAAGAAACCATTATACCTTAACGATCTATTTGGAAATTACATAAAAATGAAAGTTCATAAAATTAAAAATGGCGCTCATTTAAGAAACCATCAGAACTTAACGATCTATTTGGAAATTAAATAAAAATGGATGTTGGATAAGATTAACAATGTAAGTTCATTGAATAAAATGGAAGTTGAATAAAAATAAAAACGAAGTTGCATAAAATTCACAATTGAAGTTCATTCAAGAAACCATTATACCTTAACGATCTATTTGGAAATTAAATAAAAAAGAAGTTGAATAGAAAAGTAAATTGAATAAATATGGAAGTTGAGTAAAATAAAAATGAAAATTGCATCAAATTAAAATGTAAGTTCATTCAAGAAACCATTATACCTTAACGATCTATTTGGAAATTAAATAAAAAGAAAATTAAATAAAAGAAAGTTGAATCAAAATGGAAGTTAAATTAAATAAAAAGGAAGTTAAATAGAAAAGAAATTGAATAAAATTGAAATTGAAGAAAAATAAAAATGAAAGTTGCATAAAATTAAAAATTGAAGTTCATCCAATAAACTACTATACCCTAACGATCTATTTGGAAATTAAATAAAAAAAGAAGTTGAATAGAAAAGGAAATTAAATAAAAATGGAAGTTGCATAAAATTAACAATAGAATTTCCAAATAGGTCGTTAATGCATAGTGGTTTCTTGAATGAACTTCCATTTTTATTTTTATGCAACTTCCATTTTTAGTTTTACCCAACTTCCATTTTTAATTTTATTCAACTTCTATTTCTATTTGTATTCAACTTCCATGTTTATTTTTATTCAACTTCCATTTTTATTTAATTTCTTTTTCTATTCGACTTCATTTTTTTATTTAATTTCCAAATAGATCGTTAAGATATAGTGCTTTCTTGAATGAACTTCCATTTTTAATTTTATTCAACTTCCATTTTTATTTTTATTCAATTTCCTTTTCTATTCAACTTCTTCTTTTTTTTTAATTTCCAAATAGATCGTTAATGCATAGTGGTTTTTTGAATGAACTACCATTTTTAATTTTATGCAACTTCCATTTTTAATTTCCAAATAGATCGTTAAGGTATAGTGGTTTCTTTATTGAACTTCCATTTTTAATGTTATGCAACTTTTATTTTTATTCAACTTCCTTTTTTGTTTAATTTCCAAATAGATCTTTAAGGTATAGTGGTTTCTTGAATGAACTTCTGCTTTTATTTTTATTCAACTTTCATTTTTATTTTTATTCAACTTCCATTTTTATTCTTATTCAAGTTCCATTTGTATTCAATTTCCTTTTCTATTTAATTTCCAAATGGATCGTTAAGGTATAGTGGTTTCTTGAATGAACTTCGATTTTTATTTTTATTCAACTTCCAATTTTATGAAACATCCATTTTTATTCAATTTTCTATTTTATTCAACTTCGATTTTTATTCAATTTCATGTTCTATTCAACTCTCCTTTTTTCTTTAATTTCCAAATTGATCGTTAACGTATGGTGGTATCTTGAATGAACTTCCATTTCTATTCAACATCCTTTTTTATTCAACTTCAATTTTTATTCAATTTCCATTTCTATTCAACTTCATCTTTTTTTTTTAATTTCCAAATAGATCGTTAAGGTATAGTGGTTTATTGAATGAACTTCCAGTTTTAATTTTATGCAACTTCAATTTTTAATTTTATCCAACTTGCATTTTTATTCAATTTCCTTTTCTATTCAACGTTCTTTTTTATTGAAGTTCATTTTTTATTTACTTTCCAAATAGATCGTTAAGGTATAGTGGTTTCTTGAATGAACTTTCATTGTTAATTTTATGCAACTTCAATTTTTAATTTTATTCAACTTCTAGTTTTATCCAATTTCCTTTTCTATTCAACCTCCTTTTTTTTATTTAATTTCCAAATAGATCGTTAAGGTATAGTGGTTTCCTGAATGAACTTCAATTTTTAATTTTACTCAACTTCCATTTTTATTTAATTTCCTTTTCTATTCAACTTCCTTTTTTATTCAATTTCCTTTTCTATTCAACTTCTTTTTTTATTTAATTTCCAAATAATTCGTTAAGGTATAGTGGTTTCTTAAATGAACTTCCATTTTTAATTTTAGGCAACTTTCATTTTTATTTTTATTCATCTTCCGATTTTATTCAATTTATTTTTCTATTCAACTTCTATTTTTATTCAATTTTCAAATAGGTCATTAAGGTATTGAAAAGTAAATTGAATAAATATGGAAGTTGTATAAAAATAAGGTATGGTGGTTTCTTGAATAAAAATAAAAATTGAAGTTGAATAGAGAAGGAAATTTAACAAAAAATGAAGTCAAATAGAAAAGGAAATTGAATACAAATGGAAGTTAAATAAAAAAGAAAGTTGAATAGAAAAGGAAATTGAGTAAAAACAAAAATGGAAGTTGCCTAAAATTAAAAATGGAAGTTCATTCAAGAAACCACTATACCTTAACGATCTATTTGGAAATTAAATGAAAAATGAAGTTGAATAGAAATGGAAATTGAATAAAAATCGAAGTTGAATAGAAATAAAAAGGAAGTTGAATAGAAAATTAAATTGAATAAAAATAAATATGGAAGTTGCATAAAATTAAAAATTGATCTATTTGGAAGTTAAGGTATAGTGGTTTTTTGAAAGAACTTCTATTTTTAATTATATGCAACATCCATTTTTAATTTTATTCAATTTCCATTTTTATTCAATTCTATTTACTATTTAACTTCCTTTTTATTCAACTTCTATTTTTATTTTTATTCAACTTCTTTTTTTATTCAATTTTCTTTTCTATTCAATTTCCTTTTTATTTAATTTCCAAATAAATCGTTAAGGTATAGTGGTTTCTTAAATGAAAACCACTATACCTTAACGATCTATTTGAAAATTAAATAAAAAAGGAAGTTGATCTGAAAAGTAACTTGAATAAAAATGGAAGTTGAATAAAAATAAAAATGGAAATTGCATAAAATTAGAAATTGAAGTTCATTCAAGAAACAACATACCTTGACGATGTATTTGGAAATTAAATATAAAAGGAAGTTGAATAGAAAAGGAAATTGAATAAAAATGGAAGTTGCGTAAAATTAACAATGGAAGTTCATTTAAGAAACCAATATACCTTAACGATCTATTTGGAAATTAAATAAAAAAAGAAGTTGAATAGAAAAGGAAATTGAATAAAAATGGAAGTTGAATAAAATTAAAAATAGAAGTTGCAAAAAAATAACAATGTAAGTTCATTTAAGAAACCACTACCATTTTTATTTAATTTAAGTCAACTTCCATTTTTATTCAACTTCCATTTTTATTTTTATTCAACTTCCATTTTTGTTCAATTTCCTTTTCTATTTAATTTCCAAATAGATCGTTAAGGTATAGTGGTTTCTTGAATGAACTTCCATTTTTATTCAATTTCCTTTTCTATTCAACTTCCAAATAAATCGTTAAATTATAGTGGTTTCTTCAATGAACTTCCATTGTTAATTTTATTCAACTTCCATTTTTATTCAACTTTCTTTTTTATTTAATTTCCAAATAGATCGTTAACGTATAGTGGTTTCTTGAATGAACTTCCATTGTTAATTTTATACAACTTCTATTTTTATTCAATTTCCTTTTCTATTGAACTTCTTTTTTTATTTACTTTCCACATAGATCGTCAAGGTATAGTGCTTTCTTAAATGAACTTCGATTTTTATTTTTATGCAACTTCCATTTTATTATTTTTATTTTTATTCAACTTCCTACTCTATTCAACTTCCAAATGAACTTCCATTATTAACTTTAGGCAAAAGTCCCCAACCACTATACCTTAACGATCTATTTGGAAATTGAAAAACAAAGGAAGTTGAATAAAAATAAAAATAGAAGTTGCATAAAATTAACCATGGAAGTTCATTCAAGAAACCAGTATACCTTAACGATCTATTTGGAAATTAAATAAAAATAAAAATTGAATAGAAAAGGAAATTGAATAAAAATGGAAGTTGAATAAAAATAAAAATGGAAGTTCATTTAAGAAATCACTATACCTTAACGATCTATTTGGAAATAAAATAAAATGGAAGTTGAATAAAAATAAAAATGCAAGTTACATAAAAATAAAAATGGAAGTTGCATAAAAATAAAAATGGAAGTTGCATGATTTTCTATTCAACGTCATTTTTTATTCAATTTCCTTTTTTATTTAATTTCCAAATAGATCGTTAAGTTATACTGGTTTATTGAATGAACTTCCATTGTTAATTTTTATGCAACTTCCATTGTTATTTTTATTCAACTTCCATTTTTATTCAATTTCCATTTTTATTCAACTTCCTTTTTTATTTAATTTGCAAATAGATCGTTAAGATATAGTAGTTTCTTGAATGAACTTCCATTTTTATTCATTTTCCTTTTCTATTCAATTTCCTTTTCTAATTAATTTCCAAATAAGAAGTTCAACTTCCAAATAGATCGCTAAGGTATAATGGTTTCTTGAATGAACTTCCATTTTTAATTTTATTCAACTTCCATTTTTATTCAACTTCCATTTTTATTTTATTCAATTTCCATTTTTATTCAATTTCCAAATAGATCGTTAAGGTATAGTGGTTTCTTGAATGAACTTCCATTTTTAATTTTATTCAACTTCCATTTTTATGCAACTTCCATTGCTATTTTTATTCAACTTCATTTTCTGTTGAACTTCCATTTTTAATTGTATGCAACATCCATTTTTATTTTTATTCAACTTCTATTTTTATTTAATTTCCAAATAGATCGTTAGGGTATTTTTATTCAACTTCCATTTTTATGCAACTTTCATTTTTGTTCAATTTCAACTTCCTTTTTTATTCAATTTCCTTTTCTATTTTTAACAATGGAAGTTTAATTTTTATTCAATTTCCTATTCTATTCAACTTTCTTTTTTATTTAATTTCCAAATAGATCGTTAAGGTATAGTGGTTTCCATTTCTATTCAACTTCATTTTTTGTTTAATTTCCAAATAGATTGCTAAGGTATAGTGGTTTCTTGAATGAACTTCCATTGTTAATTTTATGCAACTTCCATTTTATATTTTTATTCAACTTCCATTTTATATTTTTATGCACCTTCCATTTTTATTTTTATTCAACTTCCATTTTTATTGAACTTCCATTTGTAATAAATCATTATGGTATAGTGGTTTCTTGAATGAACTTCCATTTTTAATTTGATACAATTTTCATTTTTATTCAATTTCATTTTCTATTCAACTTCGTTGTTTATTTAATTTCCACATAGATCATTAAGGTATAGTGGTTTCATAAATGAACTTCAATTGTGAATTTTATGTAACTTCCATTTATATTCAATACCCAAATAGATTGCTAAGGTATAGTGGTCTCTTGAAAGAACTTCCAATTTCCTTTTCTATTCAACTTCTTTTTTTATTTGAGGCAACTTCTATTTTTATTTAATGAACTTCCAACTTCCTTTTTAATTTTATGCAACTTCCATTTTTATTCAATTTCCCTTTTTATTAAACTTCCTTTTCTTTTCAACTTCCTTTTTTATTTAATTTCCAAATAGATCATTAAGGTATATAGTGGTTTCATGAATGAACTGCCATTTTTAATTTTATTGAATTTTCCCTTTTATTTTTATTCAACTTCCTTTGTTATTCAATTTCATGTTCTATTCAACTTCCATTTTTATATAATTTCCATTGTAAGTTTCAAGATCGTTAAGGTATAGTGGTTTCTTGAATGAATTTCGATTTTTAATTTTATGCAACTTCCATTTTTATTTTTATTGAACTTCCATTTTGATTCAATTTCCTTTTCTATTCAACTTCCATTTTTTATCCAATTTCCTTTTCTATTCAAATTCCATAGTTATTCAATTCTATTTTCTATTCAACTTCCTTTTTTATTTAATTTCCAAATAAATCGTTAAGGTATAGTGGTTTTTTTGAATGAACTTCCATTTTTATTCAATTTCCTTTTCTATTGAACTTCCAAATAAATCGTTAAATTATAGTGGTTTCTTCAATGAACTTCCATTGTTAATTTTATTCAACTTCCATTTTTATTCAACTTTCTTTTTTATTTAATTTCCAAATAGATCGTTAACGTATAGTGGTTTCTTGAATGAACTTCCATTGTTAATTTTATGCAACTTCCATTTTTATTCAATTTCCTTTTCTATTGAACTTCTTTTTTTATTTAATTTCCACATAGATCGTCAAGGTATAGTGCTTTCTTAAATGAACTTCGATTTTTATTTTTATGCAACTTTCATTTTATTATTTTTATTTTTTTTCAACTTCCTACTCTATTCAACTTCCAAATGAACTTCCATTATTAACTTTAGGTAGAAGTCCCCAACCACTATACCTTAACGATCTATTTGGAAATTGAAAAACAAAGGAAGTTGCATAAAATTAACCATAGAAGTTCATTCAAGAAACCAGTATACCTTAACGATCTATTTGGAAATTAAATAAAAATAAAAATTGAATAGAAAAGGAAATTGAATAAAATGGAAGTTGAAAAAATAAAATGGAAGTTCATTTAAGAAATCACTATACCTTAACGATCTATTTGGAAATAAAATAAAATGGAAGTTGAATAAAAATAAAAATGCAAGTTACATAAAAATAAAAATGGAAGTTGAATAAAAATAAAAATGGAAGTTGCATGATTTTCTATTCAACGTCATTTTTTATTCAATTTCCTTTTTTATTTAATTTCCAAATAGATCGTTAAGTTATACTGGTTTATTGAATGAACTTCCATTGTTAATTTTTATGCAACTTCCATTGTTATTTTTATTCAACTTCCATTTTTATTCAATTTCCATTTTTATTCAACTTCCTTTTTTATTTAATTTGCAAATAGATCGTTAAGGTATAGTGGTTTCTTGAATGAACTTCCATTTTTATTCATTTTCCTTTTATATTCAATTTCCATTTTTATTCAATTTCCTTTTCTATTTAATTTCCAAATAGGAAGTTCAACTTCCAAATAGATCGCTAAGGTATAATGGTTTCTCGAATGAACTTCCATTTTTAATTTTATTCAACTTCCATTTTTATTCAACTTCCATTTTTATTTTATTCAACTTCCATTTTTATTCAATTTCCAAATAGACCATTAAGGTATAGTGGTTTCTTGAATGAACTTCCATTTTTAATTTTATTCAACTTCCATTTTTATGCAACTTCCATTGCTATTTTTATTCAACTTCCTTTTCTGTTGAACTTCCATTTTTAATTGTATGCAACATCCATTTTTATTTTTATTCAATTTCCATTTTTATTTAATTTCCAAATAGATCGTTAGGGTATTTTTATTCAACTTCCATTTTTATGCAACTTCCATTTTTGTTCAATTTCAACTTCCTTTTTTATTCAATTTCCTTTTCTATTTTTAACAATGGAAGTTTAATTTTTATTCAATTTCCTATTCTATTCAACTTTCTTTTTTATTTAATTTCCAAATAGATCGTTAAGGTATAGTGGTTTCCATTTCTATTCAACTTTATTTTTTGTTTAATTTCCAAATAGATTGCTAAGGTATAGTGGTTTCTTGAATGAACTTCCATTGTTAATTTTATGCAACTTCCATTTTATATTTTTATTCAACTTCCATTTTATATTTTTATGCACCTTCCATTTTTATTTTTATTCAACTTCCATTTTTATTGAACTTCCATTTGTAATAAATCATTAAGGTATAGTGGTTTCTTGAATGAACTTCCATTTTTAATTTGATACAATTTTCATTTTTATTCAATTTCATTTTCTATTCAACTTCGTTGTTTATTTAATTTCCACATAGATCATTAAGGTATAGTGGTTTCATAAATGAACTTCAATTGTGAATTTTATGTAACTTCCATTTATATTCAATACCCAAATAGATTGCTAAGGTATAGTGGTCTCTTGAAAGAACTTCCAATTTCCTTTTCTATTCAACTTCTTTTTTTATTTGAGGCAACTTCTATTTTTATTTAATGAACTTCCAACTTCCTTTTTAATTTTATGCAACTTCCATTTTTATTCAATTTCTATTTTTATTCAACTTCCTTTTCTATTCAACTTCTTGTTTTATTTAATTTCCAAATAGATCATTAAGGTATATAGTGGTTTCATGAATGAACTGCCATTTTTAATTTTATTGAATTTTCCCTTTTATTTTTATTCAACTTCCTTTGTTATTCAATTTCATGTTCTATTCAACTTCCATTTTTATATAATTTCCATTGTAAGTTTCAAGATCGTTAAGGTATAGTGGTTTCTTGAATGAATTTCGATTTTTAATTTTATGCAACTTCCATTTTTATTTTTATTGAACTTCCATTTTGATTCAATTTCCTTTTCTATTCAACTTCCATTTTTTATCCAATTTCCTTTTCTATTCAAATTCCATAGTTATTCAATTCTATTTTCTATTCAACTTCCTTTTTTATTTAATTTCCAAATAAATCGTTAAGGTATAGTGGTTTTTTTGAATGAACTTCCATTTTTATTCAATTTCCTTTTCTATTGAACATCCAAATAAATCGTTAAATTATAGTGGTTTCTTCAATGAACTTCCATTGTTAATTTTATTCAACTTCCATTTTTATTCAACTTTCTTTTTTATTTAATTTCCAAATAGATCGTTAACGTATAGTGGTTTCTTGAATGAACTTCCATTGTTAATTTTATGCAACTTCCATTTTTATTCAATTTCCTTTTCTATTGAACTTCTTTTTTTATTTAATTTCAACATAGATCGTCAAGGTATAGTGCTTTCTTAAATGAACTTCGATTTTTATTTTTATGCAACTTCCATTTTATTATTTTTATTTTTATTCAACTTCCTACTCTATTCAACTTCCAAATGAACTTCCATTATTAACATTAGGCAGAAGTCCCCAACCACTATACCTTAGCGATCTATTTGGAAATTGAAAAACAAAGGAAGTTGCATAAAATTAACCATGGAAGTTCATTCAAGAAACCAGTATACCTTAACGATCTATTTGGAAATTAAATAAAAATAAAAATTGAATAGAAAAGGAAATTGAATAAAAATGGAAGTTGAATAAAAATAAAAATGGAAGTTGAATAAAAATAAAAATGGAAGTTCATTTAAGAAATCACTATACCTTAACGATCTATTTGGAAATAAAATAAAATGGAAGTTGAATAAAAATAAAAATGCAAGTTACATAAAAATAAAAATGGAAGTTGCATAAAAATAAAAATGGAAGTTGCATGATTTTCTATTCAACGTCATTTTTTATTTAATTTCCTTTTTTATTTAATTTCCAAATAGATCGTTAAGTTATACTGGTTTATTGAATGAACTTCCATTGTTAATTTCTATGCAACTTCCATTGTTATTTTTATTCAACTTCCATTGTTATTTTTATTCAACTTCCATTTTTATTCAATTTCCATTTTTATTCAACTTCGTTTTTTATTTAATTTGCAAATAGATCGTTAAGGTATACTGGTTTCTGGAATGAACTTCCATTTTTATTCATTTTCCTTTTATATTCAATTTCCATTTTTGTTCAATTTCCTTTTCTATTTAATTTCCAAATAGGAAGTTCAACTTCCAAATAGATCTCTAAGGTATAATGGTTTCTTGAATGAACTTCCATTTTTAATTTTATTCAACTTCCATTTTTATTCAACTTCCATTTTTATTTTATTCAACTTCCATTTTTATTCAATTTCCAAATAGATCATTAAGGTATAGTGGTTTCTTGAATGAACTTCCATTTTTAATTTTATTCAACTTCCATTTTTATGCAACTTCCATTGCTATTTTTATTCAACTTCCTTTTCTGTTGAACTTCCATTTTTAATTGTATGGAACATCCATTTTTATTTTTATTCAACTTCCATTTTTATTTAATTTCCAAATAGATCGTTAGGGTATTTTTATTCAACTTCCATTTTTATGCAACTTCCATTTTTGTTCAATTTCAACTTCCTTTTTTATTCAATTTCCTTTTCTATTTTTAACAATGGAAGTTTAATTTTTATTCAATTTCTTATTCTATTAAACTTTCTTTTTTATTTAATTTCCAAATAGATCGTTAAGGTATAGTGGTTTCCATTTCTATTCAACTTCATTTTTTGTTTAATTTCCAAATAGATTGCTAAGCTATAGTGGTTTCTTGAATGAACTTCCATTGTTAATTTTATGCAACTTCCATTTTATATTTTTATTCAACTTCCATTTTATATTTTTATGCAACTTCCATTTTTATTTTTATTCAACTTCCATTTTTATTGAAC
Organism: Camellia lanceoleosa; assembly: GCA_025200525.1. Lineage (NCBI taxonomy): Eukaryota > Viridiplantae > Streptophyta > Magnoliopsida > Ericales > Theaceae > Camellia > Camellia lanceoleosa. The sequence goes on from JANUSC010000383.1 coordinate 83,152, forward strand.
TTCCATTTGTAATAAATCATTAAGGTATAGTGGTTTCTTGAATGAACTTCCATTTTTAATTTGATACAATTTTCATTTTTATTCAATTTCATTTTTTATTCAACTTCGTTGTTTATTTAATTTCCACATAGATCATTAAGGTATAGTGGTTTCATAAATGAACTTCAATTGTGAATTTTATGTAACTTCCATTTATATTCAATACCCAAATAGATTGCTAAGGTATAGTGGTCTCTTAAAAGAACTTCCAATTTCCTTTTCTATTCAACTTCTTTTTTTATTTGAGGCAACTTCTATTTTTTTTTAATGAACTTCCAACTTCCTTTTTAATTTTATGCAACTTCCATTTTTATTCGATTTCCCTTTTTATTAAATTTCCTTTTCTTTTCAACTTCCTTTTTTATTTAATTTCCAAATAGATCATTAAGGTATATAGTGGTTTCATGAATGAACTGCCATTTTTAATTTTATTGAATTTTCCCTTTTATTTTTATTCAACTTCCTTTGTTATTCAATTTCATGTTCTATTCAACTTCCATTTTTATATAATTTCCATTGTAAGTTTCAAGATCGTTAAGGTATAGTGGTTTCTTGAATGAATTTCGATTTTTAATTTTATGCAACTTCCATTTTTATTTTTATTGAACTTCCATTTTGATTCAATTTCCTTTTCTATTCAACTTCCATTTTTTATCCAATTTCCTTTTCTATTCAAATTCCATAGTTATTCAATTCTATTTTCTATTCAACTTCTTTTTTTATTTAATTTCCAAATAGATCGTTAAGGTATAGTGCTTTTTTTGAATAAACTTTCGTTTTTAATTTCCAACTTCCATTTTTAATTTTATGCAACTTCCTTTTTTATTTTTATTCAATTTCCTTTTCTTTTCAACTTTCTTTTTTATTTCATTTTCAAATAGATCGTTAGGGTATAGTGGTTTCTCGAATGAACTAAGATTTTTAATTTTATTTAACTTTCATTTGAACTTCCATTTTTATTTTCATGCAAATTCCATTTTGTTTTTCTATTTAACTTCCTTTTTTATTTAATTTCCAAATAATTCGTTAAGGTATATTGGTTTCTTGAATGAACTTCCATTTTAAGTTTTATTTAACTTTCATTTGAACTTCCCATTTTATTTTCATGCAAATGTTTATTTTCATTCAAATGTTTCATAAAAATAAAAAAAGAAGTTGAATAGAAAATGAAATTGAATAGAAAATGGAAGTTGAATAAAAATAACAATTGAAGTTCATTCAAGAAACCACTATACCTTAACGATCTATTTGGAAAGTAAATAAAAATGAACTTCAATAAAAAAAAAAAGGACGTTGAATAGAAAAGGAAATTGAATAAAAATGCAAGTTGCATAAAATTAAAAATTGAAGTTGCATAAAAATGGAAATTGCATAAAATAAAAATCGAAGTTGCATAAAATTAACATTGGAAGTTCATTGAAGAAAATTAAAAATTGAAGTTGAATAAAAATGGAAATTTAATAGAAATTGGAAATCGAATAAAAATGAAAGTTGAATAAAAATAAAAATGGAAGTTGCATAAAATTAACAATGGAAGTTCATTCAAGAAACCACTATACCTTAACAATCTATTTGTAAATTCAACTTCCTTTTTTATTTTTATTCAACTTCCATTTTTAATTTTATGCAACTTCCTTTTCTATTCAACTTCTATTTTTATTCAATTTCCATTTTTATTCAACTTCCTTTTTTCTAAATAGATCGTTAAGGTAGTGGTTTCTTGAATGAACTTCAATTGTTATTTTTATTCAACTTCCATTTTTATTAAATTTCCTTTTCTATTGAACTTCCTCTTTTATTTAATTTCCAAATAGATCGCCAAGGTATAGTGGTTTTTTGAATGAACCTCCATTTTTAATTTTATGCAACTTGCATTTTCATTCAATTTTGTTTTTTATTCAACTTCCATAGTTATTTTTATTCAACTTCCATTTGTATTCAATTTTTTTCTCTCTTCAACTTCCTTTTTTATTCAACTTTCATTTTTATTCAACTTCCTTTTTTATTCAACTTCTTTTTTTATTTAATTTCCAAATAGATCGTCCAGTTTTATTTTTATTCAACATCCATTTTATTTTTATGTAACTTTCATTTTTATTCAACTTCCTTTTTTATTTAATCTCCAAATAGATCGTTAAGGTATAGTGGTTTCTTAAATGAACTTCCATTGTTAATTTTATGCAACTTCAATTTTTATTCAACTTCCTTTTCTATTTAATTTCCAAATAGATCGTTATGCTATAGTGGTTTCTTGCATGAACTTCCAATGTTAATCTTATGCAACTTCCATTTTTACTTAATTTTCTTTTCTATTCAATTTCCATTTTTAATTTTATGCAACTTCCATTTTATTCAATTTTATATTCTATTCAACTTCCTTTTTTATTCAATTTCCAAATAGATCGTTAAGTAGTTTCTCGAATGAACTTCTATTTTTATTTTTACGAACTTCTATTTTTATTCAATTTCCTTTTCTATTTAATTTCCTTTCCTATTCAACTTTCATTTTTTATTTAATTTCCAAATAGATCGTTAAGGTATAGTAGTTTCTTGAATGAATAGAAAAGTAAATTGAATAAAAATTAAAGATGAATAAAAATAAAAATGAAAATGAAAGTTGCATAAAATTAAAAATGGAAGTTCAATCAAGAAACCACTATACCATAACGATCTATTTGGAAATTAAATAAAAATGAAAGTTGAATAAAATAAAAATGGAAGTTGAATAAAATTAAAAATGGAAGTTCATTTAAGAAACCACTATACCTTAACGATCTATTTGGAAATTAAATAAAAAAGGAAGTTCAATAGAAAAGAAAATTGAATAAAATCGGAAGTTGAATAGAACATGAAATTGGAAGTTCATTGAAGAAACCACTATACCTTAACGATCTATTTGGAAATTAAATAAAAAATGAACTCGAATAGAAAAAAAAATTAAATAAAAAAAGAAGTTCAATAAAAATAAAATAGAAGTTCATTCAAGAAACCATTTTTAATTTTATTCAACTTCAATTTTTATTTAATTTACTTTTCTATGCAACTTCCTTTTTAATTGAAAAGGAAATTGAATAAAAATGAAAGTTTCATAAAATTAAAATAGAAATTTCATAAAATTAAAAATTGAAGTTCATTCAAGAAACCACTATACCCTAACGATCTATTTGGAAATTAAATATAAAAGGAAGTTGAGTAAAAATTAAATAAAAAAAGAAGTTGAATAGAAAAGAAAATTGGATAAAAATGGAAGTTGAATAGAAAAGAAAATAGATAAAAATGGAAGTTGAATAAAAATAAAAATTGAAGTTGCATAAAATTAACAACGAAAGTTCATTCAAGAAACCACTATACCTTAACGATCTATTTGAAAATTAGATAAAAAAAATGAAGTTGAATAGAAAAAGAAAGATCTATTTGGAAGTTGAACTTCTTATTTGGAATAAAAATGGAAGTTCATTGAAGAAACCACGATATCTTAACGATCTATTTGGAAATTAAATAGAAAAGGAAATTGAATAAAAATAAAAATGGAAGTTGAATAAAAATAAAAATGGAAGTTTCATAAAATTAACAATAGAAGTTAATTCAAGAAACCACTATACCTTAACGATCTATTTGGAAGTTGAATAAAAATAAAAATGGAAGTTGAATAAAAACAAAAATGGAAGTTGAATAAAAATAAAAATGGAAGTTGCATATTTAATAAAAAAAAGGAAGTTGAATAGAAATAAAAATGGATGTTGCATACAATTAAAAAGGAAGTTGAATAAAAATAAAAAAAGGAAGTTGAATAAAAATAAAAATTGAAGTTGCACAAAATTAAAAATGGATGTTGCATAAAAATCGGAAGATGAATAAAAATAAAAAATGAAAATGGAAGTTGAATAAAAATCAAAGTTGCACAAAATTAAAAATGGAAGTTGCATAAAAATCGGAAGATGAATAAAAATAAAAAATGAAAATGGAAGTTGAATAAAAATGGAAGTTGCACAAAATTAAAAATGGAAGTTGCATAAAAATCGGAAGATGAATAAAATTAAAAGTGGAAATTACATAAAAAATGAAGTTGAATAAAAATAAAAATGGAAGTTCATTAAAGAAACCACTATACCTTAACGATCTATTTGGTACCTTAATGATCTATATGGAAATTAAAAAAAGTAAATTGAATAGAAAAGGAAATTAAATAAAAAGGAAGTTGAATAGAAACCACTATACCTTAACGATCTATTTGGAAATTAAATAAAAGAAGAGGTTGAATAGAAAAGGAAATTGAATAAAAATGAAAGTTAAATAAAAATAAAAATGGAAGTTGTATGAAATTAAAAGTGGATGTTCATTCAAGAAACCAACTTCCCTTTCTATTCAACTTCCTTTTTTATTTAATTTCCAAATAAATCGTTAAGGTATAGTGGTTTCTTGAATGAACTTCAATTTCTTTTTTATTCAACTTCCTTTTTTATTCAATTTCCCTTTCTATTTAACTTCCTCTTTTTATTTAATTTCCTTTTCTATTCAACTTCCATTTTTATTCAATTTCCTTTTCTATTGAACTTCCTTTTTTATTCAATTTCCTTTTCTATTCGACTTCCATTTTTTTTCAACTTCCATTGTTATTCAATTTCATGTTCTATTCAACTTCCATTTTTATTTTTATTCAACTTCCATTTCTATTTAATTTCCCTTTCTATTCAATTTCCATTTTTTATTTTATTTCGAAATAGATCATTAAGGTATAGTGGTTTTTTGAATTAACTTCAATTTTTAATTTTAGGCAACTTCCATTTTTATTTTAATTTTTAAATAGATCTTTAACGTATAGTGGTTTCTTGAATGAACTTCCATTTTTATTCAAGTTACTTTTCAATTCAACTTTCTTTTTTTATTTAATTTTCAAATAGATCATTAAGGTACAGTGGTTTATTGAATGAACTCGTTAAGGTATAGTGGTTTATTGAATGAACTCGTTAAGGTATAGTGGTTTCTTCAATGAACTTCAATATTTATTTTTTGTCAATTTCCATTTTTATTCAATTTCCATTTCTATTCAACTTCCATTGTTATTTAATTTCTATTCAATTTCCTTTTCTATTCAACTTCCTTTTTTATTTAATTTCCAAATTGATCGTTAACATATAGTGGTTTCTTAAATGAACTTTCATTTTCAATTTTCAGGCAACTTCCATTTTTATTTTTATTCAACTTCCATTTTTATTCAATTTTCTTTTCTATTCAACTTCATTTTTTTATTTAATTTCCAAATTGATCGTTAAGTTATAGTGGTTTCTTCAATTAACTTCCATTTTTAATTTTATGCAACTTCCCTTTTTATTTTTATTCAACTTCTATTTTTATTTTTATTCAACTTCCATTTTTATTCAATTTTCTTTTCTATTCAACTTCATTTTTTTATTCAATTTCCATATTTATTCAACTTCCTTTTTTCTTTAATTTCCAAATAGATCGTTAAGGTATAGTGGTTTCTTGAATTAACTTCCATTGTTATTTTTATGCAACTTCAATTTTCATTTTTATTCAATTTTCATTTCTATTCAATTTCCTTTTCTATTTAATTTCCAAATAGATCGTTAAGGTATTGTGGTTTTTTGAATGAACTTTTATTGTTAATTTTATGAACTTCCATTTTTATTCAATTTTGTTTTCTATTTAACTTCCATTTTTATTCAACTACCTTTTTTATTTAATTTCCAAATAGATCGTTAAAGTATAGTGGTTTCTTGAATTAACTTCCATTGTTAATCTTATGCAACTTCCATTTTTGTTTTTATTCAACTTCCTTTTTTTATTTAATTTCCATTTTTATTCGATTTCTTTTTCCATTCAACTTCATTTTTTATTTAATTTTCAAATAGATCGTTAAGATATAGTGCTTTCTTGAATGAATTTTCATTTTTAATTTTATGCAACTTCCATTTTTATTCAGTTTTGTTTTTTATTCAACTTCCATTTTGATTTAATCTCCAAATAGATTGTTAAGGTATAGTAGTTTCTTGAATGAACTTCCATTTTTATTTTTATTCAACTTCCATTTTTATTTTTATTCAACTTCCATTTTTATTCAACTTCCTTTTTTATTTAATTTCCAAATAGATCTTTAAGGTATAGTGGTTTCTTGAATTAACTTCCATTGTTAATTTTAGGCAACTTTCATTTTTATTTAATTTCATTTTCTATTCAACTTCTTTTTCTATTTAACTTCTTTTTTTTATTCAACTTCTAGTTTTATCCAATTTCCTTTTGTATTCAACTTCCTTTTTTTATTCAATTTCCTTTTCTATTCATCTTCCTTTTTTATTTAATCTCCAAATAGATCATTAAGGTATAATGGAAATTAAGTAAAAAAGGAAGTTGAATAGAAAAGGAAATTGAATAAAAATTGAAGTTGAATAAAAATAAAAATTGAAGTTGAATAAAAATAAAAATGGAAGTTGCATAAAATTAACAATAGAAGTTGTATAAAATTAACAATGAAAATGGAAGTTGAAAAAAAAAGGAAATTGAATAAAATTGGAAGTTAAATAAAAATAAAAATGAAAGTTGAATAAAATTAAAAATTGAAGTTGCATAAAATTAACATTGGAAGTTCATTCAGGAAACCACTATACCATAACGACCTATTTGAAAATTAAATAAAAAATGAAGTTGAATAGAATAGGCAATTGAATGGAAATTGTATGAAATTAAAAATGGCAGTTGCATAAATTAAAAATGGAAGTTAATTCAAAAAACCGTTATACCTTAACGATATCTTTGGAGATTAAATAAAAAAGGAAGATGAATAGAAAAGGAAATTGAGTAAAAATGGAAGTTGAATAAAAATAAAAATGCAAGTTGAATAAAATTAAAAATGGCAATTCATTCAAAAAAATCACTATACATTAGCGATCTATTTGGAAATTAAATAGAAAAGGAAATTGAATAAAAATGGAAGTTGAATAAAAATAAAAATGGAAGTTGCATAAGATTAACAATGGAAGTTCATTCAAGAAACCACTATACCATAACAGTCTATTTGGAAATTAAAAAAACCATTATACCTTAACGATCTATTTGGAAATTAAATAAAAAAGGAAGTTGAATACAAAAGGAAATTGAGTAAAAATAAAATGGAAGTTGCATAAAATTAACAATGGAAGTTCATTCAAGAAACCATTATACCTTAACGATCTATTTGGAAATTAAATAAAAAAGGAAGTTGAATAGAAAAGAAAATTGGATAAAAATGGAAGTTGAGTAACCATTTTTATTTAATCTCCAAATAGATCGTTAAGGTATAGTGGTTTCTCGAATGAATTGCCATTTTTAATTTTACGCAACTTCCATTTTTATTTTTGTGCAACTTCTGTTTGCATTTTTATTCAATTTCTTTTTCTATTCAACTTCTTTTTTTATTTAATTTCCAGATAGATCGTTAAGGTATGTTGTATAAAATTAAAAATGGAAGTTAATTCTAGAAAAACAAATTGAATAAAAATGGAAGTTGAATAAAATAAAAGGAAGTTGCAAAAGATTAACAATGAAAGTTTATTCAAAAAATCACTATACCTTAGTTCTATTTGGAAATTAAAGAAAAAAGGTATTTTATTCAACTTCCTTTCCATTTTTATTCAATTTCATTTTCTACGTAACTTCCATTTTTATTCAACTTCCTTTTCTATTCGACTTTCTTTTTTATTTAATTTCCAAATAAATTGTTAAGGTATTATGGTTTCTCGAATGAACTTCCATTTTTAATTCTATGAAACATCCATTTTTAATTTTATTTAACTTCTATTTTTATTCAACTTCCATTTTTAATTGTATGCAACTTCCATTTTTGTTTTTATTCAATTTCCTTTTCTATTTAACTTCCTTTTTTATTTAATTTACACATAGATCGTCAATGTATAGTTGTTTCTTGAATGAACTTCCATTTTTAATTTTATTCAATTTTCTTTTCTATTCAACTTCCATTTTTATTTACTTTCCAAATAGATCGTTAACGTATAGTGGTTTCTTGAATGAACTTCCATTGTTAATTTTATTCAACTTCCATGGTTAATTTTATACAACTTCCATTTTTATTTTTATTCAACTTCCATTTTTATTCAATTTCCTTTTCTATTCAACTTCCTTTTTTATTTAATTTCCAAATAGATCGTTAAGGTATAGTGGTTTCTTGAACGAACTTACATTTTTAATTTTATGCAACTGCCATTGTTATTTTTATTCAAATTTAATTTTTATTCAATTTCATTTTCTATTCAACTTCCTTTTCTATTGAACTTCTTTTTTTATTTAATTTCCAAAATAGATCGTTAATGCATAGTGATTTTTTGAATGAACTTCCATTTTAATTTAATTTCCAAATAAATCGTTAAGGTATAGTGGTTTCTGGAATGAACTTCCATTTTTATTTTTATTCAACTTCCATTTGTATTCAATTTTCTTTTCTATTCAACTTCTTTTTTTTTAGTTAATTTCCAAATAGATCGTTAAGGTATAATGGTTTCTTGAAAGAACTTCCATTGTAAGTTTTAATTTCTAAATAGATCGTTAAGGCATTATGGTTTCTTGAATGAACTTACATTGTTAATTTTATGCAGCTTCCATTTCTTTTTCTATTCAACGTCATTTCTATTCAACTTCATTTCTAATTTAATTTCGAAATAGATCGTTAAGGTATAGTGGTTTCTTGAATGAACTTTCATTGTTAATTTTTTGCAACTTCCATTGTTAATTTTATTCAACTTCCTTTTTTATTAAATTTTCTTTTCTATTCAACTTCCTCTTTTTTTTTTAATTTACAAATAGATCGTTAAGGTATAGTGGTTTTTTCAATGAACCTCCATTTTTAAATAAAAAAATAAAGTTGAATAGAATAGGAAATTGAATAAAAAATAAAAATGGAATTTGAAGAGAGAAAATAATTGAATACAAATGGAACTTGAATAAAAATAAAAATGGAAGTTGAATAAAAATGGAAATTGGATAAAACTGCAAGATGAATAAAAATAAAAATACAAATAGAAGTTGAATAAAATAATGGAAGTTCATTCAAGAAACCACTATAACTTAACGATCTATTTGGAAATTAAATAAAAATGGAAATTGCATAAAAATGGAAGTTGAGTAAAAATAAAAATGGAAGTTGAATAAAAATAAAAATAAAATTGAATAGAAAAGAGAATTGAAATTAAATCAAATAGAAGTTGAATAAAAACAATAAATAGAAGTTGCATGAAACTTACAATGGAAGTTGAATAGAAATGGAAATTGAATAAAAATGGAAGTTGAATAAAAATAAAAAAGGATGTTGAATAAAAAGGAAGTTGAATAGAAATGGAAATTAAAAAAAAGAGGAAGTTGAATAAAAATGGAAGTTGCATGAAATTAACAATGGAAGCTTATTGAAGAAACCACTATACCTTAACGATCTATTTGGAAATTAAATGGAAAAGGAAATTGAATAAAAATGAAAGTTGAATAAAAATAAAAAAGGACGTTGAATAAAAAAGGAAGTTGAATAGAAATGGAAATTAAAAAAAAAAAAAGAGAGTTGAATAGAACATGAAATTGAATAACAATGGAAGTTGAATAAAAATAAAAATGGAAATTGCATAAAATTAACAGTGGATGTTCATTCAAGAAACTACTATACCTTAACGATCTATTTGGAAATTAAATAAAAAAGGAAGTTGAATAGAAAAGGAAATTTGGTAAAAATGGAAGCGCATAAAATTGAAAATGACCTTAACTATTTATTTGGAAATTAAATAAAAAATGAAGTTGAATAGACAAGCAAATTGGATAAAAATAAAAAAGGAAGTTGCATAAAATTAAAAATGGAAGTTCATTCAAAAAACCACTATACCTTAACGATCTATTTGGAGATTAAATAAAAAAGGAAGTTGAATTGAAAAGTAACTTGAATAGAAAAGGAAATTGCTTCCATTTTTAATTTTATTCAACTTTCATTTTTATTTTTATTCAACTTTCATTTTTATTCAACTTCCTTTTTATTCAACGATCGTTATGGTATAGTGGTTTCTTAAATGAACTTTCATTGCTAATTTTATGCAACTTCCATTTTTATTCAACTTCTTTTTTTATTTTTATTTTTATTCAACATCCATTTTTATTAAATCAAAAAGGAAGTTGAATAGAAAAGGAAATTTAAATTGAATAGATTGTTAAGGTATAGTGGTTTTTTGAATGAACTTTCATTTTTATTTTTATTCAACATCCATTTTTATTCAATTCCATTCTACTTTCTATTCAACTTCCTTTTTTATTTAACTTCCAAATAGATCGTTAAAATATAGTGGTTTCTTGAATGAACTTCCATTGTTAATTGTATGCAACTTCCATTTTTATTCAATTTTCATTTTTATTTTATTCAATTTCCCTTTCTATTCAACTGTCTTTTTTATTTAATTTCCAAATAATTCATTAAGGTATAGTGGTTTCTTGAATGAACTTCCGTTTTTAATTTTACTCAACTTCCATTTTTATTTAATTTCCTTCTCTATTCAACTTCTTTTTCTTTTTTTTTAAATTTCCAAATAGATCGTTAGGGTAGAGTGGTTTTATTCGACTTCAATTTTTAATTTAATTTCCTTTTCTATTCAACTTCCCTTTTTTTATTTAATTTCCAAATAGACCATTAAGGTATAATGGTTTTTTGAATTAACTTCCATTCTTAATTTTATGAAACATCCAGTTTTATTTTTATTGAACTTCCATTTTTATTCAATTTCAACTTCCATTTTAATTTTTATTCAACTTCATTTTTTATTCGATATCTTTTTCTATTCAACTTCCATTTTTATTTTTATTAAACTTCAACTTTTATTCAATTTTTAATTTTATGCAACTTCCATTTTTATTTTTATTCGACTTCATTTTTTATTCAACTTCTTTTTCTATTCAACTTCGTTTTTTATTTAATTTCCAAATAGATCGTTAAGTTATAGTGGTTTCTTGAATGAACTTTCATTTTTAATTTTATGAACTTCCATTGTTAATTTTATGCAAATTCCACTTTCATTTTTATTTTTATTCAACTTCAATTTTTATTCAATATCATTTTCTATTCAAGAAACCACTATACCTTAACAATCTATTTGGAAATTATATAAAAAAGTAAGTTCAATAGAAAAAAAAATTGAACAAAAATGGAAGTTGAATAAAAATGGAAATTGAATAAAAATGGAAGTTCATTTAAATTAAAAATTGAAGCTGAATAAAAATAAAAAAGAAAATTAAATAAAAAAAGAAGTTCAATAGAAAAGGAAGTTGAATAAATATAAAAATGGAATTTGCATAAAATTACCTTGATGATCTATGTGGAAATTAAATAAAAAAAGAAGTTCAATAGAAAAGGAAGTTGAATAGAAAATGAAATTGAATAAAAATTGACGTTGAATAAAAATAACAATGGCAGTTGCATAAAATTAAAAATGTAAGTTGGTTCAGGAAACCACTATACCTTAACGATCTATTTGGAAATTAAATAAAAAATGAAGTTGAGTAAAAATAAAAATGGAAGTTGAATAAAATTAACAATGGAAGTTCAATAAAAATAAAAAATAAAATTGAATAAAAATGGAAATTGAATACAAATAGAATGGAAGTTAATTCAAGAAAGCACTATACCTTAACGATCTATTTAGAAATTAAATAAAAAAGGAAGTTGCATAGAATAGGAAATTGAATAAAAATGGAAACTGAATACAAATAGAATGGAACTTAATTCAAGAAACCACTATACCTTAACGATCTATTTGGAAATTAAATATAAAAGGAAGTTGAATAGAAAAGGAAATTGAATAAAATCGGAAGTTGAATAAAAATGGAACTTGCATAAAAATAAAAATGGAAGTTCAACAAAAATAAAACTGGAAAATACGTTAAATAAACAATGGAAGTTAATTCAAGAATCCACTATACCCTAACGATCTATTTGGAGATTAAATAAAAAAGGAAAATGAATAGAAAACAAAATTGAATAAAATTGGAAGTTGCCTAAAATTAAAAATGGAAGTTGAATAAAAATAAAAAAGGAAGTTGAATAGAAAAGGAAACTCAATAAAAATGGAAGTTGATCTATTTGGAAATTAAATAAAAAAGAAAGTTGAATAGATAACAAAATTAAATAGAAAAGGAAATTGCATAAAAATTAAAAATGGAAATTGCATAAAAATTAAAAAAGGAAGTTGAATGAAAATGGAAGATGAATAAAAATGGAAGTTGCCTAAAATTAACAATTGAAGTTGAATATAAAAAGAAGTTAAATAAAAAAGGAAGTTGAATAAAAAATGAAATTAAATTAAAATTGAAGTTGAATAGAATAGGAATAGATCGTTAAGATATAGTGGTTTCTTGAATGAACTTACATTGTGAATTTAATTTTATGCAACTTTCATTTTTATTTTTATTCAACTTCTAGTTTTATCCTTAATGATCTATTCAACTTTCTTTTTTATTTAATTTCCAAATAGACCGTTAGGGTATAGTAGTTTCTTAAATGAACTTCCATTTTTAATTTTATGCAACTTCAATTTTTTTTTTATTCAACTTTTATTTTTATTTTTATGCAACTTCCATTTTTATTTTTATTCAACTTTCATTTTGATTCAATTTCCTTTTCTATTCAACTTCCATTTTTATTCAATTTACTTTTCTATTCAACTTCTTTTTTTATTTAATTTCCAGATAGATCGTTAAGGTATTATGGTTTTTTGAATGAACTTACATTGTTAATTTTATGCAATGTCACGACCCCATTCCGTCCCTAGTAGAACGGTGCCGTGATGGCCAGTAATCCGAGATTACCGAAGGCCAACTTTCAAAATTCACACTCAATCAGAGTATTACATATGGGGCTAACATGTGCGGAAGCAATATATACAAATCTAATTAGTCCATAAGAGCTGTGCATAAGTCAAATGAAATGGCATACATCTTTACATAGCTTTACAACTTGAATATAAGCAAAATAAAATACATATTACATCTTGACTAAAAGGCTTCTCAAGCCGACATATACAAAATACATGAAATACAACCAAGAAGCATAATCTTCAAGATTTCTGACATAAATATTGCCGACATAACATGGATCAAACATCATCTTGCAAATAACACATCTCGGCGTCACCGCCTTCATGCTTGTTACCTACATATATATAAGGAGAGGGTGAGCTTGGATACTCAGTGAATGGTATAAGTAATAAAGGGGTTAAATGAATGATTCCCGAGGTCCTTATCAAAACAATACATATATCATAGCTTGTTCAAAACATGGGATGAATCAAGTTCATCAATCAAATCTTGGTCTTTAAAATCTTCTTGGGATGTTTAATAACATCTACATAATACATGGGGTGATGACATTCCGGACAAACCCACGCGGTAAACCGTCAGTGGAAAAATAAGGGTGCAGTTGCATTATAATCCCCTAGCACTAAGGACTTTCAAGACAAGGGTGCAGTTACATTATAGTCCCCTGGCACTAAGGACTTTCAAGATAAGGGTGCAGTTGCATTATAGTCCCCTGGCACTAAGGAATTTTCCAAGAATGTCATCAAAACGAGATAATACTTGATATACAAAATAGGGATAATCATTCATGCTTGATCAAAAACTTTTCAAAACAAAGCAAAGCAAGGCTTATCAAAACATAATAACATAGCTTTATTAAAAATACAACTCACATAGCTCTTCGGACGTCGGGGTTAAAGCAAGGATCCAAGACCTACAAATATATGGCAAAGTCTACTAAATACACTTCAAGAAGACAAGAAGAGATGCTCAAAGATGGATATGAAATGCATTCTTAAAACAAGCTTTACATAAATGCAAATAATCTAGGGAAAACATGCTGGAAGTTAAAACACTATTTTTCATCTAGGGAAAACATACTGGATTCTTCTAGGGAAAACATACTGGTTTCTTCTAGGGAAAACATGCTGGATTCTTCAAGGGAAAACATGCTGGGTACCAACCAGGTCCTGGAATGGATGCACAGAGATGATCTAGGCTAAAATGACCTAGCTGGGTGAACTCAGGAGGTCTTGGCCGAGATCCCACACCTCTTGGCCGAGGTGTGGTTACCTAGGCTTCGGTGTGCAGCTCTCTGCCGAGGTGTTACAGGATGCCGGTAAGGGTGTACCATGGTCGGCCTAGGTGATACAGTGGTTAGCCTAGGTGTGCATGCAAGATAGACTAAAGTGCAAGTGATCATGCAAGGTAGGCCAAGGTGAGATACGATGCTTGGCCTATGTGTGGGATCTAGGCAAGAGTGGTCTTGGTGATCACACCTAGGGAAATGAGGTCTGGAAATCTGGGTTTCCTCCTTGAAGGACATGAAGAACATGAAGACCATGAATGTTAAAATCATAACTTGTTATTACAAAATCTGAGGTTTCATGCTATGAGTTCGAAAACATGGACCTTGGTACCCATACTTAAAGATCATATGAAAACAAACACGAAAACATGCATCTTGATACAAACTTTCGGATCAAAACATGGTTTTTTTCAAGAACACATGAATATCACTTTCTCTTTCTAAAACCGAACTTCAAAGCAATGCATGGTTCATGAAACATGCTGGATCATGCAATGCGATTAGATCAACATAAAGAATAACAAGAGTAGATCACGAATCTAACCTTAAAACATAGATCTAACAGTTTGATCTCTAGGGATCAAGCTTGGAAATCTACTCCTCTCTCAAGAACTCCTCTTCCTTTTCCTAGAGCTTCTCTCTCTACCTGGAACAAAGATATAGAAATGATAGGTTTTCTCTCTCTATCGACTGATTTAACTCTCTGCTGGGACACGTGGCACTACCGGATTGGTTCTCCTCAAAAGGTGATAGAAAGACAAGACATGTGTAAGACAAAGTGTATACAACAAGCTAGATGACATGGGCACTCCGGCAGGTAATGATCTCGGCTAAGGACATAGGCTTCAGCAAGTAAGGTCTCAATGATCTCGGCTAGGAAGGATAACACTTGGCCAAGCTGTGCCACACCTCGGCCTAGATGTGCCACACCTCGGTCTAGGTCATCCCAGTCCCAGAACAAGATCACTAGGTGCAAGGATTAAGGATCTCGGATGCCTAGATGATAACATCTCGGCTAATACGCCTAGGTGATGGTGGAGGTCACCAAAGTGGTTTTAAGATGGTCCTAGGTGTAAGAGGTTCAAAGGCATGACCTAGGCTTGGCATAGCAGGGAAGGAACAAAGCATGCAGGCAACACTTAAGCAAAATAAGACAAGATTCACGAATGCAAACTTAACAAGACAATGTTATGTAAATGCACATGAACATGACTAAGACATGAATATGGGTTGTTACATGCAACTTCCATTTTTAATCAATTTCCTTTTCTATTCAACTTTTTTTTTTATTCAACTTCCATTCAAGAAACCACTATACCTTAACGATCTATTTCAAAATTAAAAAACAAATTTCCTTTTTTATTAAATTTCATTTTCTATTCAACTTCATTTTCTATTCAACTTCCATTTTTATTTTTATTCAATTCTATTTTCTATTCAACTTCCTTTTTTATTTAATTGCCAAATAGATCATTAAGGTATAGTGGTTTTTTGAATGAACTTCAATTTTTAATTTAAGGAAACTTTCATTTTTATTTTTATTCAAGTTCATTTTCTATTCAACTTCCTTTTTTATTCAATTTCCATTTTTAATTAATTTCCAAATAATTCATTAAAGTATAGTAGTTTCTTGAATGAACTTCCATTGATAATTTTATGCAACTTCCATTTTTATTTTTATTCAACTTCCATTTTTATTTAATTTCCTTTTCTATTCAACTTCCATTTTTAATTTTATTCAACTTCCATTTTTATTTCAATGCAACTTCAATTTTTATTTAATTTCCAAATAGATCATTAAGATATAGTGGTTTCTTGAATGAACTTCAATTGTTAATTTTATGTAACTACCATTTTTAATTTTATTCGACTTCTATTTTTATTCAATTTCCTTTTCTATTCAACTTCCATTGTTAATTTTATTCAAATTCCTGTTTTATTTAATTTCCAAATAGATCGTTAACGTATAGTGGTTTCTTGAATTAAATTCCATTTTTATTAAATTTCCTTTTCTATTCAACTTCCTTTTTTATTTTTATTCAACATCCGTTTTTAATCAATTTCCTATTTTATTCAACTTCAATTTATGTTCAATTTCTTTTTATTCAACTTCCATTTTTATTCAACTTCCTTTTCTATTCAACTTCCATTTTTATTTAATTTTCAAATAGATCGTCAATTACCTTTTCTATTCAACTTTCATTTTTAATTAGTCAACTTCCAATTTTATTCAATTTCTTTTTCTATTCAACACTTATTTTTATTCAATTTCCTTTTCTATTCAACTTCCATTTTTATTCAATTTTCTATTCTATTCAACTTCAATTTTTATTCAATTTCCTTTTTTATTCAACTTCCATTTTTATTCAATTTCCTTTTCTATTCAACGTCCATTTTTATTCAACTTCCTATTTTATTTAATTTCCAAATAGATCGTTAAGGTATAGTGGTGGTTTCATGAATGAACTTCCATTGTAATTTTTATGCAACTTCCATTTTTATTTTTACTCAACTTCCAGTTTTCTTCAATTTCTTTTTCTATTCAACTTCCTTTTTTATTTAATTTCCAAATTGATCGTTAAGGTAGTAGTGGTTTCTTGAATTAACTTCCATTTTTAATTTTATGCAACTTCCATTTTTATTCAATTTTGTTTTCTATTCAACTTCCTGTTTTATTTAATTTCCAGTTTTATTTAATACCCAAATAGATCGTTATGGTATAGTGGTTTCTTGAATGAACTTCCATTATTCAACTTCCGTTTTTATTCAACTTCCATTTTTATTCAGCTTCCTTTTTTATTCAATTAACTTTTTTTATTCAATTTTCTTTTTTATTTAATTTCCAAATAATTCGTTAAGGTATAGTGGTTTCTTGAATGAACTTCCGTTGTTAATTTTATGTAACTTTCTTTTTTTATTTAATTTCCAAATAGAATGTTAAGGTATAGTGGTTTATTGAATGAACTTCCATTTTTAATTTTATCAACTTCCTTTTTTCTTTAATTTCCAAATAGATCGCTAAGGTATAGTGGTTTCATGAATGAACTTCCATTGTAATTTTATGCAACTTCCATTTATATTTTTATTCAACTTCCATTTTATATTTTGTGCAACTTCCATTTTTATTCAGTTTCCTTTTCTATTCAACTTCCATTTTTATTCAATTTACAAATAGATCGTTATGGTATAGTGGTTTCTTCAATGAACTTCAATTTCTAATTTTATGCAACTTTCATTTTTATTTTTATTCAATTTCCTTTTCTTTTCAATTTCTTATTCTATTCAATTTCCTTTTCTATTTTCAATAGAACTCAACTTCCATTTCCATTTCTATTCAACTTCCATTTTTATTTAATTTCCAAATAGATCTTTAAGGTATAGTGGTTTATTGAATGATCAACTTCCTTTTTTATTCAATTTACTTTTTTATTCAATTTCCTTTTTTATTTAATCTCCAAATTGATCGTTAAGGTATACTGGTTTCTTGAATTAACTTCTATTGTTAATCTTATGCAACTTCCTTTTCTATTCAACTTCATTTTTTACTTTATTTCAACTTCCATTTTTCTTCAATTTCCTATTCTATTCAACTTCCATTTTTATTTTTATTCAACGTTAATTTTTATTCAATTTGTTTTTCTATCTATCTTTTTTTCTTTGTTTAATTTCCAAATAGATTGTTAGGGTATAGTGGTTTCTTGAATGAACTTCCTTTTTTATTTAATTTCTAAATAGATCGTTAATGTATGGTGGTTTCTTGAATGAACTTCCAAATAGACCGTTAAGGTATAGTGGTTTCTTGAATGAACTTCCATTTTTATTTTTATTCAACTTCCTTTTTATTTAATACCCAAATAGATCGCTGAGATATAGTGGTTTCTTGAATGAACTTCCATTGTTAATTTTATGGAAGTTGCACAAATTTATTTTTATTCAACTTCCATTTATATTTTTATTCAATTTCCTTTTCTATTTAATTTCCCAATAGATCGTTAAGGTATAGTAGTTTCTTGAATGAACTTCCATTTTTAATTTTATTCAACTTCCATTGTCCATTTTATGTAACTTCCATTTTTATTCAACTACCTTTTTTGTGAAATTTCCAAATAAATCGTCAAGGTATAGTAGTTTCTTGAATGAACTTCCACCTTTTTTTATTTAATTTCCAAATAGATCGTTAAGGTATAGTGGTTTCTTGAATGAACTTTCATTGTTAATTTTATGTAACTTCAATTTTTATTTTTATTCAACTTCCATTTTTTTCCAATTTCCTTTTCTATTTAACTTCCATTTTTATTTCATACAACTTCCATTTTTATTCAGTTTCCATTTCTATTCAACTTCCTTTTTTATTCAATTTCCAAATAGATCATTAAGTTATAGTTGTTTCTTGAATGAACTTCCATTGTTAATTTTATTCAACTTCCATTTTTATTCAATTTTGTTTTTATTCAATTTCCATTTTTATTCAACTTCCTTTTATATTTATTCATCTTCCTCTTTATTTAATACCTAAATAGATCGTTAAGGTATAGTGGTTTCTTAAATGAACTTGAATAAAAATAATAATGGAAGTTGAATACAAATAAAATGGAGGTTGAATTAAAAAGGAATTTGAATAAAATTGTAAGTTGCATAAAATTAACAATTTCCAAATAGATTGTTAAGGTATAGTGGTTTCTTGAATTAACTTCCATTGTTAATTATAGGCAACTTTCATTTTTATTCAATTTCCATTTCTATTCAACTTCCTCTTTTTATTTAATCTCCAAATAGATCGTTAAGGTATAGTGGTTTCTTGAATGACCTTCCATTATTATTTTATTCAACTTCCATTGTTAATTTTATGCAGCTTCCATTTTTATTTTTACTCAACTTCTATTTTTATTCAATTTCATTTTCTATTCAACTTCCATTTTTATTTTTATTCAACTTCCATTTTTAATTTTAGGCAACTTCCATTTTTATCCAATTTCTTTTTCTATTCAATTCCCTTTTTTATTTAATTTCATTTTCTATTCAATTTCCTATTCTATTCAACTTCCGATTTTTATTCAACTTCCTTTTCTATTCAACTTCCATTTTTATCCAATTTCCTTTTCTATTCAACTTCCTTTTTTATTCAATTTCCTATTCTATTCAACTTCATTTTTTTATTTACTTTCCAAATAGATCGCTAAGGTATAATGGTTTCTTGAATGAACTTTCATTTTTAATTTTATTCAACTTTCATTTTTATTCAATTTCCTATTCTATTCAATTTCGTTGTTTATTCAATTTCCAAATAAACCGTTAAGGTATAGTGGTTTCTTGAAAGAACTTCCATTGTAAGTTTTACGCAACTTCCATTTTTAATTTTATTCCATTTCCATTTTTATTCAATTTTTTTTTTCTATTCAACTTCCATTTTTATTTAATTTCCACATAGATCATTAAGGTATAGTGGTTTCTTGAATAAACTTCCATTTTTAATTTTATGCAACTTCCATTTTTATTTTATTCAACTTCTATTTTTATTCAATTTCATTTTCTATTCGACTTCATTTTTTGTTAAATTTCCACATCGATCGTTAAGGTATTGAAAAGTAAATTGAATAAATA
Organism: Camellia lanceoleosa; assembly: GCA_025200525.1. Taxonomy (NCBI): domain Eukaryota; kingdom Viridiplantae; phylum Streptophyta; class Magnoliopsida; order Ericales; family Theaceae; genus Camellia; species Camellia lanceoleosa. The sequence continues at coordinate 102,926 of JANUSC010000383.1, forward strand.
TGGAAGTTGTATAAAAATAAGGTATAGTGGTTTCTTAAAATGGAAATTGAATAGAAAAGAAAAATGGAAATTCATTCAATAAACCACTATACCTTAACGATCTATTTAAAAATTAAATAAAAAAGGAAGTTGAATAAAAATGGAAGTTTAAAGAAAAATAAAAATGGAAGTTGAATCGAAAAGAAAGTTGAATAAAAATAAAAAATGAAGTCGTATAAAATTGAAAATGGAAGTTGAATACAGAAGGAAATTTAAATAAAAATGGAATTTGAATAAAAATAAAAATGGAAGTTAAGGTATAGTGGTTTCTTGAATGAACTTCCATTTTTATTTTTATTCAACTGCCTTTTTTATTTAATTTCCTTCTCTATTCAACATCATTTCTTGAAAGAACTTACATTGTTATTTTTATTCAACTTCCATTTTTATTCAATTTCCTTTTCTATTGAACTTCTCTTTTTATTTAATTTCCAAATAGATAGTTAAGGTATAGTGGTTTCTTGAATGAACTTCCATTTTTAATCTTATGAAACTTTCATTTTTATTCAATTTACTTTTTTATTTAATTTCCCAATAGATCGTTAAGGTATAGTGGTTTCTTGAATGAACTTTCATTTTTATTTTTATTCAACTGCCTTTTTTATTTAATTTCCTTCTCTATTCAACATCATTTCTTGAATGAACTTACATTGTTAATTTTTACGCAACTTCCATTTTTGTTCAATTTCCTTTTTTATTCAACTTTCTTTTCTATTCAACTTCCATTGTTAATTTTATGCAACATCCATTTTTATTTTTATCCAATTTCCTTTTTTATTTAATTTCTAAATAAATCTTCAACTTCCTTTTTTATTCAATTTCCATTTCTATTCAATTTCCTATTCTATTCAACTTCCTATTTTATTTAATTTCCAAATAGATCGTCAAGGTATAGTGGTTTCTTGAATGAACTTTCATTTTTATTCAACTTCCATTTTAATTTTATGCAACTTCCATTTTTATTTTTATTCAACTTCCATTTTTATCCAATTTTCTTTTCAATTCAACTTCAATTTTTATTTAATTTCCAAATACATCGTTAAGGTAGAGTGGTTTCTTGAATGAACTTCGATTTTTAATTTTATGCAACTTGCCCTTTTATTTTTATTCAACTTCATTTTGTATTCAATTTTATTTTTTATTCAACTTCCTTTTTTATTTAATTTCCAAATAGAAGTTAAATAAAAATAAAAATCGAAATGGAAGTTGAATAGAAAATAACGATGGAAGTTCATTCAATTTTATGCAACATCCAATTTCCTATTCTATTCAACTTCATTTTTTTATTTAATTTCCAAATAGATCATTAAGGTATAGTGGTTTCTTGAATGAACTTCCATTTTTAATTTTATGTAACTTCCATTTTTATTTTTATTCATCTTCCGATTTTATTCAATTTACTTTTCTATTCAATTTCCATTTTTATTCAATTTCCAAATAGATCGTTAAGGTATAGTGGTTTCTTCATTGAACTTCCATTTTTATTTTTATTCAACTTCCATTTTTATTCAATTTCATTTTCTATTCAACTTCTTTTTTTATTTAATTTCCAAATAGATCTTTAAGATATAGTGGTTTCTTGAATAAACTTCCATTGTTAATCTTATGCAAATTCCATTTTTAATTTTATGCAACTTCCGTTTTTATTCAACTTCCATTTTTATCCAATTTCCTTGTCTATTCAACTTCCTTTTTGATTTAACTTCCATTTTTATTTTATGCAACTTCTATTTTTATTGAATTTTCTTTTCCATTCAACTTCCATTTTTAATTTTTATTCAATTTCCTTTTCTATGCAACTTCCATTTTTATTCAATTTCCGTTTCTATTCAACTTCCATTTTTATTCAACTTCCATTTTTATTCAATTCTAGTTTTTATTCAACTTCCATTTTTATTTAATTTCCAAAAAGATCGTTAAGGTATAGTGGTTTCTTCAATGAACTTCCATTTTTAATTTTATGCAACTTCCATTTTTAAATAAAAATGAAATTTAATTCAAGAAACCACTATACTTTAACGATCTATTTGGAAATTCAATAAAAATGGAAGTTGAATAGAAAAGGAAATTAAATAAAAATAGAAGTTGCATAAGATTAACAATGGAAGTTCATTAAAGAAACCACTATATCTTAACGATCTATTTGGAAATTAAATAAAAAAGGAAGTCAATGTAAAAGGAGATTGAATAAAAATGGAAATTGAATAAAAATAAAAATGAAAGTTGCATAAAATTAAAAATTGAAGTTAATTTAAGAAACCACTATACCTTAACGATCTATTTGGAAATAAAATAAAAAATGAATTTGATTAGAAAAGGAAGTTGAATAGAAAAGGAAATTGATTAAAAAAGGAAGTTGAATAAAAATAAAAATGGAAGCTGCATAAAATTAAAAATTGAAGTTCATTTAAGAAAGCACTATACCCTAAAGATCTATTTGGAAATTAAATAACAAAAGAAGTTGAATAGAAATAAAAATGGAAGTTCAATCAAGAAACCACTATACCTTAACGATCTATTTGGAAATTAAATAAAAAAGGAAATTAAATAAAAAAAGGAAGTTGAATAAAAATGAAAGTTGAATAAAAATAAAAATGAAAGTTGTATAAAATAATAATGGAAGCTCATTCAAGAAACCATAATACCTTAACGATCTATTTGGAAATTAACTAAAAAAGGAAGTTGAAAAGAAAAGGAAATTAAATAAAAATGGAAGTTGAATAACAATAAAAATGGAAATTGCGTAAAATTAAAAATGAAAGTTGCATAAAATTAAAGATTGAAGTTCATTCAAGAAACCCACCATACCTTAACGATCCATTTGGAATATAAATAAAAATGGAAGTTCAATAGAAAAGGAAATTGAATAAAAAATGAAGTGGAATGGAAAAGGAAATTGATTGAAAATGTAAGTTGAATAAAAATAAAAATAGAAGTTCATTCAAGAAACCACTATACTTTAACGAATTATTTGGAAATTAAACAAAAAAAGAAGTTGAATAGAAAAGGAAATTGAATAGAAAACAAAATTGAATAAAAATTGAAGTTGAATAAAAATAAAAATGGAAGTTGCATAAAATTAACAATGTAAGTTCTATACATTAACAATCTATTTGGAAATTAAATAAAAAAGGAAGTTGAATAGAAAGGGAAATTAAATAACAAAGGAAGATGAATAAAAAAGGAAAATGAATAAAAATGAAGTTGAATAGAACTAAAAATGGAAGTTGCATAAAAATTGAAGTCGAATAGAAAAGGAAATTGAATAAAAATGGAAGTTCAATAAAAAAGGAAATTGAATAAAAAAGGAAGTTAAATAAAAAAGGAAGTCGATTAGAAAAGGAAATTGAATAAAAAATGATGTTGAATACAAAAAGAAATTGAATAAAAATGAAAATGGAAGTTGCATAAAATTAAAAATGGAAGTTCATTCAAGAAACCACTATACCTTAACGATCTATTTGAAAATTAAATAAAAAAGGAAGTTGAATAGAAAAATAAATTGAATAAAAGTTGAAGTTTAATAAAAATAAAAATGGAAGGTGAATAAAAATAAAAAAGGAAGTTAATTCAAGAAACCATTATACCTTAACAATCTATTTAGAAATTAAAGAAAAAATGAAGTTGAATAGAAAATAGAATTGAATAAAATAAAAATGGAAGTTGAATAAAATTAACAATGGAAGTTCATTCAAGAAACCACTATACCTTAACGATCTATTTGGAAATTAAATAAAAATAAAGTTGAGTAAAAGGAAATTGAATAGAAAATAAAGATAGATAGAAAAACAAATTGAATAAAAAAAGAAGTTGAATAGAACATGAAATTGAATAAAAATGGAAGTTCAATAAAAATAAAACTGGAAGTTGACCAAAAATAAAAATCGAACAGGAAATTGAATAACTATGGAAGTTGAATAAAAATAAAAATGGAAGTTGCATATTTAATAAAAATGGAAGTTGAATAGAAATAAAAATGGATGTTGCATATAATTAAAAATGGAAGTTCATTCAAGAAACCACTATACCTTAACAATCTATTTGAAAATTAAATAAAAAAAGAAGTTGAATAGAATAGGAAATTGAATAAAAATGGAAGTTGAATAAAAATAAAAATGGAAGTTGCATAAAATTAACAACGGAAGTTCATTCAAGAAACCACTATACCTTAGCGATCTATTTGGAAAGTAAATAAAAAAATGAAGTTGAATAGAAAAAAGGAAATTGAATAAAAATGAAACTTGAATAAAATTAAAAATGGGAGTTGCCTAAAATTAACAATGGAAGTTCTTTAAAAAAACCACTATACCTTAACGATTTATTTAGAAATTAAATAAAAAAGAAAGTTGAATAAAATAGGAAATTGAATAAAAATGGAAGATAAATAAAAATAAAAATGGAAGTTACATAAAATTAAAATTGGAAGTTCATTCAAGAAACCACTATGCATTAACGATCTATTTGGAAATTAAATAAAAAAGGAAGTTGATTAGAAAGGGAAATTGAATAAAATAAAAATGGAAGTTGCATAAAATAAAAATGGAAGTTCATTCAAGAAACCACTATATGTTAACGATCTATTCGGAATTTAAAAAACAAAGGAAGTTGAATTAAATTAACAATGGAAGTTATAGCGATCCCGGGTTTACCCTTGTCGTACAGTGATCCGGACGTGTGTCCGTGGATGTTGGTAGTGGATTGTTGTCCTGTTTACGTCCTTTCATATATTGTATTTGAGTTATAGGATGTGATGGGCAGGTTTGTTTCAGGTTGGTTGTATTTGGGAGCCAAGGGTTCTTGCCGAAATTTTTGTCCATCGCCGGCGAGAGTTTGTCGCTCGAGCGAGCGTTGAGTTTTGTGTCTGGTGGGTCGAGCAGGCGGCTTCGCCGGCGAGTATCGCGTCTGGCTGGACTCAACACCATGATTTCGCTCGGCGGTGATTCTTCGCCGAGCGATCTGGTTTAGTCTTCGCCGGCGAGCGGTTTCGTCGCTTCAGCGTGCGTCTAGTTGCGAACTGAAGCGGTCGAGCTCTGCTCAGCGAGCTTTTATTCGCCGAGCGAGCTTCTAGGATGTTGGCTCGGCGAGACCTTTTTGGCTCGAGCTACGGTTTCAGGTTCTGTCGCTCGGCGACCAAGTCTTCGCCGAGCGAGCCTATTTATATCGATTCGGCAGCCGAAGTTTCAAATCAGATTTTTATAAACTTTTGATCCAATCCTCCGGATCTGAGAGCTTCTCTCTCTAACTTTACACTCTCTAAGGTTTGATCTATCTAGGATCATTTCCTTTCCATCTTGCTTTGTTAAAAAGGTAGAGGTTGTCGAGGGCTTCGATTTAATCTAAAAGTCGGTGTTTGGAGCACTTTGATTCTTGGGTCTTCATCTCCTTTTGGGCTTAAACTTTGAGGTAGGGATATCCTACTCCTTTTATAGATTTTGTCTTTGAATTTTAGCATTTTGATATGTTGGTTGTTGTTTGTGAAATTTTGGGAAACTTTGGGCCATTGTGTAATTTTATAAAAGTTTGGGGTTTTGTCTATAATAAACCTAGAAGCATGTTTGGTATAGAAACATGGGATTAATGTTGAAACATTAGTGAAATTGGAACCTAAGGGTTGTAATGTTAATCATGGAAACGTCCTAATTACATTGATTAATTAATTTGAATAATTAATTGTGGAAAACGAGGAATTGAAGTTGAATTGAGTCATGGGTTATGACGATGGGAAGAATACATAGATTTTATGTATTGATATGTGATGTGTATAATTGTGATATATATATATGCATTGTGTTGTGTTGGAGGAGATAGGATGGACTCACGGTTTAGGGAAGATAGGGATGGACCTCTAAACCGGATGTTACTGGAGGAGATAGGGGATGAACTCCGAGATAGAGCATGTATGCTTATCTAGAAAATATTGGCGAGCATGTATGCTTGTCATGGAAAGTGTGAATATATCTGTTTTGTTTATACTTGTTGAAGTGATGAAAGAATGTAAGAGAATGGACCATCTATCAATTGTAAATCTTTTAGTCATTATTTATGATTGGTTTAGTATATTTCTCTTTGATGTAGCTCACCCTATATGGGAACATCTTTTTTCGTCTTGGTAGCATGCCACCTCCAAGGACATAACTTGGAAGGCTAGTGGCGGATGGACTTTTGTTTGTCTTTCCTTTTGCAGTGTTACATGTAAATTCAAGCCTAGGGCTTAATGTGTAAATGAGCTAGCACTCTACTTTAGTGTAACCAAGTGTTAACTTGAAAGTCAGAAGCCCTTAGGGCATTTGCTTTTGTTGTTAACATGTAATACGTTTTGTAATAGAACCCTGTTGAGTGAAAGAACGTGGATCCTTTTATATATCATAGCATGTCAATATTGTTGGGTTAAATGTCATTATTTCGATGCGTTACAACTTGGTATCGAGCGCATCTGGTTGAATACTTTGGGTGCGTGGGAAGTGATTAGGATCACAATGGGTTTGTCTCGCTTGATAGAGACTTAGGTGTACTGTTATATGTTTATGTGATAACATGCTTATGTGATTATTTGGGTATGGGATTTAGTTTTAGGATGTTGATAGGGTCTTTGGGTTTTACGAGTCTTGTTGGAAAGGCACTTGATCAATCTTGTTTCTAACCAAGACTCTAGTAACGCCTTTGGGACTATCATCATCCGAAATGAAATTGTAAGTGCTATATGTGTTTATGTGCTTACGTGGAATGAATTCTGATTATCCATGCATTAGGACGTGAGTGTTTAGTTTTGGCACGTTTATAAATGTGCTAACGCTCGTGTTACCTTTATTAGGATGTCGGGACGAGCAAGAGGTGGTAGGCGTGGTAGGCCTAGGAGGCGTGAAGTGCCATTACGGATGAGGTTCAGAAGGGGTTGGTCGTGCCAATGTGGCGAGCAGTGGTCAAGAGCCATGGGTGCCTTGGCAGAGATAGCGGGGCCTTAGGTATTCTCGAAAGCGAAATCGAGCAACCGAGGCGGGACCTTCTTTCTTGAAGAGGGAGTTCTTCGGTCTAACCCGAGGAGTTTGTTGGAGACCCTAAGGAGCCATTGAAAGGCGCAGTGGCTAGAACAGATGAGTAAGACGTTCAAATGCTAGGCATTGAGGATGGAGCGTTGAAAGTGACCTTGGCATCCTTCCAAATGAAGGAGATGCGGTCAATGGTGGAAGTATGAGAAAGTTCGTATGGTGGTACTTGGGTGGCGTTTGTGAATGCTTTCCAGAGAGGTTTTATCCGCAGTGGCTAGGGAGAGACTAAGGGATCGGTTACCAAGCTTAAGGGGAGGGTTTGTCTGTGGCCGAGTTTGAGGCTACATTTACTAGCTTGTCCAGGTTAGCACCTGAACTTGTGGCGACAGAAGAGCGCCGTTGTTATGAGATTGTGCGGAAGTAGAGGTGGGACCCCAAGGTGAAAGTTGGGGGAGCTTATATTCGTCTGAGCATGCATTTGGTGGATCTGCACTCATATGGAGTGATGATCTGAGGAGGAGAAGAGGAGAAACATGGGGCTCCAAGAGGGCCAAGAGGGAGTGATGGCGGGAGGCGGAGGGTTATAACCCTCGGCCGTCCCAGGTGGTTTTGGCGGTCGACTTTCCCAAGAGTTCCGGAGGCGGTCGGGGAGAGTTCACTGTTTCAAGTGTGGCCACCGTCACAAGGCTGTTGCTTGCCCAAGGCGGGTCGAGCGCTTCGCCACCGCACCACTGAGTCGAGTTCAGGCGAGGCAGCCGTGTCGTGTTACCAGTGTGGACAGGCACATGAAGAGGTATTGCCCACGGTTGAGTGCCACACCAGAGCGTCTGGTTCTAGACAGACGCAGGATTTCAACCAGCTCGATCTGCAGCCTCGAGGCCAATCCGGGGCCTCGTCGTCGATCTCTGTGATCCTATGCTCCGAGGCGGCAGTAGATCGAGGGGCCTCTGGCGCGTGTATCTTGTTGTCAGCGAGACCTAATCCGCTCCATCGAGAGTGAGAGGTACCTTTTGTTTTGCAATTCGGTTGCTAGAGTGTTGATTGACACGGGTGCATCTCATTCTTTTGTATCTGCTACATTTGCATCTGTGTTGAACCGGAGTTAGCACTTTTAGCATCTCCTATTTGCGTTGTGTCACCTATTGGGGTGAGTTAATTTTGAGGCACGGATGTAGAGGTTGTGATTTAGAGGTCGACGATCATCGACTTCCTTTTCCATTTGTAGTTATGCCCATGAAGGGCTTTGATGTTATTTTGGGTATGGACTGTTATCGTCATACCGGCGGTTATTGATTGCTACCGCAGAGGGTTACCTTGTCTGATGACGGGAGTTTTTCCACTTTTAGGAGACCGGTTGGTAGTATTGTGCCACAGTGTGCGGTCATGGCGGAATGAGCTTAGTAGTTTACTTGCTAGTTTTGAGAATGGTGAGTGTGATGAGACCCAGTTGAGTTGCCAAGAGTAGTTTGTGAATACGCAGATGTCTTTCCCGAGGATCTTATTGATTTGCCACCCCACCGAGAGACGAGTTCTCTATTGATTTAGTGCGACACTGACGCCGATTTCTATGGCACCTTACCGTTTTGCACCGTGAGTTGATTGAGTTGAAAGTTCACTCAAGAATTGCTAGATAAGGGCTTCGTTAGCCTAGTGTATCGCCGGGGAGCACCGGCCCTCTTTGCTAAAAAAGAAAGCGGTGCCTTGAGGTTGTGTATCGACAGGAAGTTGAATCAAAGCTACGATTAAGAATAAGTACCCTATGCCCGTATAGATGACTTGTTTGACCGCTTGAAGGGTTCCCGTTGTTTCTCTAAGATAGACTTGAGATCGGGTTACCACCTTGAGGGTCGAGAGGAGGATATTCAAGACTGGCATTCCGTGCAGCGGTATGGCCATTATGAGTTTTTGGTGATGCCATTTGGGCTTACTAACGCACCGGCAGTCTTTATGGACTTGATGAACTGGATCTTCCGGGAATTCTTGGATCGTTTTGTGGTCGTTTTGTGGATGATATTCTTATCTATTCACCCTCGAGCAAGAGCACGAGGAACACTTGAGAGTGGTGCTTGAATTGCTTAGAGCCCATAGTTTGTATGCCAAGTTTGGGAAGTGCGAGTTCGCTAAGAGAAGTGAAGTTCTTAGGCCATGTAGTATGTGGGGAGGGGGTGTCTGTTGATACATCCAAGATTGAGGAAGTACAAGACTGGGCACAGCCTAAGAATGTGTTTGAGATTCGCAGTTTTCGATTAGCTGTACTACCGTCGATTTGTGAAAGATTTCTCGAGGTTAACCGCTTGTTGACTAGGTTGACTCGCCAGTGAGTCAAATTTGTATGGGGTGAGACTTGTGAAAAGTCAAGTCAGAATTGAAGGTTAGATTGACCACCGCTCGGTCTTGATTATCCCAGAGAGGGTTGGGTTATGCATCTATTGTGATGCCTCACGAGAGGTTTGGGTTGTGTGTTAATGCAAGAGGAAAGTAGTAGCCTATGGTTCACGTCGATTAAAAAATACGAGAAGAATTACCCTACACACGACCTAGAGTTGGCGGTGTGATCTTTGCCTTGAAAATCTGGAGGCACTACCTTTATGGTGAGAGATTCGAGGTGTTCTCGGATCATAAAAGTCTGAAGTATCTGTTTTCACGAAAGACTTGAACTTGAGGCGAGAAGGTGGATGGAGTTTATAGAAGATTACGACTTGAGTTGCATTATCACCGAGGAAGGCCAATGTTGTGGCCGATGCTCTTAGTAGGAAATCCATTAGTGATGTAGCTTGTGTAGCCATCAGAGTGGGAGATGTTGGGGCACTTGGCGAGTTTGACTTGCTTCAGGCGAATCCGTTGAGGCTGCGGCCTTGTTTTTTACGTGGTTCTTGTGACCTACACTTGTGACTCGAGTGGTAGAGGCACGAAGGTGATCTTGAGGTAGAATCCTCGAGAGAAGATCTCCAGTGGAAAAGTTGAGAAAGGTTTGACGGCGTATCGGACTGAGTTTGAGATACCGAGACCGTCTGTTTGTCTTGAGTCTGTCGAGAGGAGGTACTCAGAGTTCCATCATTCGCGCCTTGCGCGCATCCGGAGGTACTAAGATGTATCGGGATTTGGGTCGTCGGTTTTGGTGGCGGGGTATGAAGAGAGATGTGGCGATCTGTGTCTAAGTGCCTTACTTGTCGACAAGTGAAGGCCGAGCATCAAAGGCCGGGTTTGTTACAACCCTTGCCTATTGCCGAGTGGAAGTGGGAGCATGTCACCATGGACTTCGTTGTAGGTCTTCAAGACTCAATGGGTAGTGACACTATTTGGGTGGTTGTAGACCGGTTGACCAAGTCGGCGCATTTCATTCCAATGCGCGTGAGAGATTCAGTAGATCATCTTGCCGACTTGTATGTTCGGGACATAGTGAGACTGCACGGGGTCCCACTGACGATCGTGTCAGATAGAGGTCCTCGTTTTACTGCTAGGTTGTGGCAGAGTTTGCAGAGTGCTTTAGGCACTAAGTGACCTTTAATCTGACTTATCATCCTCGGTGATGGGCGATCGGCGTACCATTCAGATCCTTGAGGATATGCTTCGAGGTTGTGTCCTTGATTTCAGTGGGACATGGGAGAGGCACTTACCGCTGGTGGAGTTTGCCTACAATAACAGTTTACAGTCTAGTATCGGTATGGCACCATTTGAGGCCTTGTATGGCCGACCTTGAGATCTCGGTCTGTTGGGCGAGGTGGGTGACACACCTTTGTTGGGTCCGGAGTTGGTTAGGGAGACGGAGAAAGTTGAGCTTATCCGTAGGAGGCTTATTCTGACCCAGTCGTCGAAGTCCTATCTTGACCGTAGAAGGAGACCGTTAGAGTTTGAGGTGGGTGATCACGTCTTCTGAAGATATCACCTAGGCGGGTTTGTTGAGATTTGGGAAGAGTGGGAAGTTGTCCCTCGGTTTATTGGTCCTTTTGAGGTCCTTGAGCGGATTGGCGAGGTTGCTTATCGTTTAGCTTTGCCGCCACAGTTGGCGGAGTTCATGGCGTGTTTCATGTAAGTATGCTTGAGTATGAACCGGATCCATCACACGTGTTGGATTGGACCGACTTAGAGGTAGATGAGGATGCCTCGTATGAGGAGAGGCAGTTCAGTCTTGGATAGGCGGGATCAAGTCTGCGTGGTAAGACCATCCCTTTGGTTAAGGTTTTGTGGAAACATCACGGAGTGGAGGAGGCCACTTGGGAACGTGAGTTGGGAGTCCGTGAGAAATATCCGGACTTATTTGTTGATGTGTAATCAAGTGTTGCAATTTTGTAAATTGTAATGAACTTTAAGAACATTTGAAATGTCCTAAGTTGTAAAACATGGTGTATGTTTTGGTTAATGTAAATGTTGTAGAACTTGCCTTGTTATGGGAGTTGATTATAATATTGCATATGTTAGCTATATTATAGAAATAAAATTGTATCATGATTATTGCTTATGATATAAATTGTAAACCATATATGTGGGAAATGGTTGAAATGGAAAGAAATTGCATGTTGAAATGTACATGTTGAGAAATGCCTCTTAATAGGAATTTGGATGACCCGGTAATGGGTCGAATTGTTAAATGTTGTGTTATGACATTGTTTAAAATGGAAAAAAAAAAAAAAAAGGAGAGGCTTGCTCTTCAAAAACTTGTTTTGATTTGGGACGAAATTCCTTAAGGGGAGGTTATAGCGATCCGGGTTTACCCTGTCGTCTGATGATCGGACGTGTGTCCGTGGATGTTGGTAGTGGATTGTTGTCTGTTTACGTCCTTTCATATATTGTATTTGAGTTATAGGATGTGATGGGCGTGTTTGTTTCAGTTGGTTGTATTTGGGAGCCAAGGGTTCTTGCCTGAATTTTTGTCCATCGCCGGCGAGAGTTTGTCGCCGAGCGGCGTTGAGTTTTGTGTCCGTGGGTCGAGCAGGCGGCTTCGCTGAGCGAAAGGATCGCGTCTGGCCGGACTGAACACCATGATTTCGGCGAGCTGATTCTTCGCTCGAGCGATCTGGTTTGGTCTTCGCCGGAAGCGGTTCGCCGCCGAGCGTCGCCTAGTTCTGCGAACTGAAGGTCGAGCTCCTGCTCGGCGAGCTTTTATTCGCCGGCGAGCTTCTAGGATGTTGGCTCGGCGAGACCTTTTGGCTCGAGCTACGGTTTCAGGTTCAGTCGCCGGCGACCAAGTCTTCGCCGAGCGAGCCTATTTATATCGCCGACAAAGCAGCGAGTTTCAAATCAGATTTTTATAAACTTTTGATCCAATCCTCCAGATCTGAGAGCTTCTCTCTCTAACTTTACACTCTCTCTAAGGTTTGATCTATCTAGGATCATTTCCTTTCCATCTTGCTTTGTTAAAAAGGTAGAGGTTGTCGAGGGCTTCGATTTAATCTGAAAAAGTCGGTGTTTGGAGCACTTTGATTCTTGGGTCTTCATCTCCTTTTGGGCTTAAACTTTGAGGTAGGGATATCCTACTCCTTTTATAGATTTTGTCTTTGAATTTTAGCATTTTGATATGTTGGTTGTTGTTTGTGAAATTTTGGGAAACTTTGGGCCATTGTGTAATTTTATAAAAGTTTGGGGTTTTGTCTATAATAAACCTAGAAGCATGTTTGGTATAGAAACATGGGATTAATGTTGAAACATTAGTGAAATTGGAACCTAAGGGTTGTAATGTTAATCATGGAAACGTCCTAATTACATTGATTAATTAATTTGAATAATTAATTGTGGAAAACGAGGAATTGAAGTTGAATTGAGTCATGGGTTATGACGATGGGAAGAATACATAGATTTTATGTATTGATATGTGATGTGTATAATTGTGATATATATATATGCATTGTGTTGTGTTGGAGGAGATAGGGGATGGACTCCACGGTTTAGGGAAGATAGGGATGGACCTCTAAACCGGTTGTTACAGGGAGGAGATAGGGGATGAACCTCTTAAATAGAGCATTTCTGCTTATCAAGAAAATATTCGCGGAGCTTGTATGCTTGTCATGGATAGTGTGAATATATCTGTTTTGTTTATACTTGTTGAAGTGATGAAAGAATGTAAGAGAATGGACCATCTATCAATTGTTAATCTTTTAGTCATTATTTATGATTGGTTTAGTATATTTCTCTCTTTGTAGCTCAGCCTATATGCGATCATCTTTTTCAAGTAGAGGTAGCATGCCACCTCCAAGGACATAACTTGGAAGGCTAGTGGCGGATGGACTTTTGTTTGTCTTTCCTTTTGCAGTGTTACATGTAAATTCAAGCCTAGGGCTTAATGTGTAAATGAGCTAGCACTCTACTTTCGTGTAACCAAGTGTTAACTTGGAAAGCTGTAAGCCCTTAGGGCATTTGCTTTTGTTGTTAACATGTAATACGTTTTGTAATAGAACCCTGTTGAGTGAAAGAACGTGGATCCTTTTATATATCATAGCATGTCAATATTGTTGGGTTAAATGTCATTATTTCCAGGGCGTTACAGAAGTTCATTCAGGAAACCACTATACCATAACTATCTATTTGGAAATTAAAGAAAAATAAAAATGGAAGTTGCATAAAATTAAAAATTGAAATTCATTCAAGAAACCACTATACCTTAAAGATCTATTTGGAAATAAAATAAAAATGGAAGTTGAATAAAAATAAAAATGGAAATTGCATCAAAATAAAAAAAGAAGTTCATTTAAGAAACCACTATGCCTTAACGTTATGCAACTTCCATTTTTATTCAACTTCCATAGTTATTCAATTTCTTTTTCTATTCAACTTCCTTTTTTATTTTTATTCAACTTCTATTTTTATTCAATTTCAATTTTCATTCAATTTCCTTTTTTTGTTTAATTTCCAAATAGATCGTTAAGGTATAGTGGTTTCTTGAATAAACTTCCATTTTTAATTTTATGCAATTTGCATTTTTATTTAATTTCCAAATAGATAGTTAAGGTATAGTTGTTTCTAAATGAACTTCCATTGTTTATTTTATTCAACTTCCATTTTTAATTTTATTCAACTTCCATTTCTATTCAACTTCCTTTTTTCTTTAATTTCCATTTCTATTCAACTTCCTTTTTTCTTTAATTTCCAAATAGATCGTTAAGTTATACTGGTTTATTTTATGCAACTTCCATTTTAATTTTTTATTCAATTTCCTTTTTTATTTTTATTCAACTTCCATTTTTATCCAATTTTCTTTTCAATTCAACTTCCATTTTTTTTATTTTATTTCAATTTCCAAATAGATTATAGCGATCCCGGGTTTACGCCTTGTTGTATAGTGATCCGGACATGTGTCCGTGGATGTTGGTAGTGGATTGTTGTCCTGTTTACGTCCTTTCATATATTGTATTTGAGTTATAGGATGTGTTGGGCAGGTTTGTTTCAGGTTGGTTGTGTTTGGGAGCCAAGGGTTGCTGCCTGAAATTTTGTCCTTCGCCGGCGAGGAGTTGGTCGCCGAGCGAGAGTTGAGTTTTAGTCCGTGGGTCGAGCAGAGCGGCTTCGCTGGCGAGAGCTAGCGTCTGGGCTGGACTCAACACCATGATTTCGCTCGAGCGAAGCATTCTTCGCCGAGCGAGCGGTCTTCGCTTCGCCGAAGCGTGCGTCTAGTTGCAGAACTGAAGGGTCGAGCTCTGGCTCGGCGAGCTTTATTCGCCGGCGAAGCTTCTAGGATGTTGGCTCGGCGAGACCTTCTTGGCTCGAGCTACGGTTTTCTGGTCGCTCGAGCGACCAAGTCTTCGCTCGAGCGAGCCTATTTATATCAGTTCGACAGCAGCGAGTTTCAAATCAGATTTTTTATAAACTTTTGATCTAATCTTCAAGATCTGAGAGCTTCTCTCTCTAACTTTATATTCTCTCTAAGGATTGATCTACCTAGGATCATTTCCTACCCTTCTTGCTTTGTTAAAAAGGTAGAGGTCGTCGGGGGCTTCGATCTAATCTGAAAAAGTCGGTGTTTGGAGCATTTTGATCTTTGGGTCTTCATCTCCTTTTGGGCTTAAACTTTGAGGTAGGGATATCCTACTCCTCTTTATGGATTCTGTCTTTAAATTTTGACATTTTGATGTGTTGGGGATAGTTGCGTAATTTTGGGAAAGTTTGGGGCTTTTATGCAATTTTATAAAAGTTTGGGGTTTGTTTTAAATAAACCAATATGTATGTTTGGTACATAGAAATGAGATTAATGTGGAATCATTGATGAGAATGGAACCTTTAGGGTTGAATGTTAATTATGGAAAATGCTATAATTATATTATTTAATTAATTGGGATAATTAATTGTGAAATTGAGATGTTGATTATATATCCATTGTGCATTTATTTTCTGTTTAGAAATATCTGCTTTGGGCTATCGGTGGAGGATAGTCTTGATTGTTGTAGACAATGCGTGATGATTAGGTGAATTAAAACCAATCATTGAAATGTGTCATAGAGTATGACAGTTGAAGAATACATTAACTTTATATATTGATTTGTGATGTGTATAATTGTTGTTTATATGCATTGTGTTGTGTTGGAGGAGATAGGGGATGTACTCCACGGTTTAGGGGAAGATAGGGGATGTACCTCTAAACCGGATGTTGTTTGGGAGAAGATAGGGGATGGACTCCGTAGATAAAGCTCATATGCTTGTCTTGGAAATGTGATATAGCTAGTATGCATATCTGTGAAAGTAGTGAAGTTGTAAGTGGTTAATATGAGTTTTTGTCTCATATGAGTTGTGTGGCCAGGTTCTGAGCCATGAGTTATAAATTGAGAATTTAATGACAATGGAGAGTGAATTGAACATAGACATGAAAGTCTTGGAATTGAAATGTGTTATGAAAGAATGTAAAAGTGTTGACCATCTATCAACTGTTAATCTTTTAGTCATTATTCATAACTGGTTTAGTATATTTCTCTTGGTCGTGGCTCACCCTATATGGGAACATCATTTTCAGGTACAGGCAGCATGCCACCTCCAAGGACTTAGCTTGGGAGGCTAGTGGCGGATGGACTTTTTGACTTCTATTTACTTTTGATGTGTTACATGTAATCTCAAGCCAAGGGCTTTACGTGTATTGAGCTAGAGCTCTTTTGATTGCAACCAAGTGTTAACTTGGAAAGTTGTAAGCCTTTAAGGCATCCGCTTTTGTTGTTTACATGTAATACTTTTGTACAGAACAGTTCAGTTAAATAGAAGAAGGTGGACTTTTATTATGTTGATGCATGTTCGATCGATGGGTTTATTGTCTTTATTTTGAGGGCGTTACAACTTGGTATCAGAGCGTACCGGGTTCGAATACTTTGGGTACGTGGGAAGTGATTAGGATCACAATGGGTTTGTCTCGCTTGATAGAGACTTAGTGTAGTGTCATATGCTATGTGTTTAATTGATAACATGCTTATGTGATTATTTGGGTATGGGATTTAATTTCCAGGATGTTGACTGGATCCTTGGGTTTCTGGGAGTCTTGTTGGAAAGGCACTTGATCAATGCCGTTTCTCACAGGAACTCTAGTAACGCCTCGGGACTATCATTATCCAGAAATAAAATTCGTAAGTGCTTATGTGTTTATGTGCTTACGTGGAGTGAATTACAGTTGTCCATGCATTAGAACGTGAGTGTTTAGTTTTGGCACGTTTATAAATGTGCTAACGTTCTGTGTTACCTTTATTAGGATGTCAGGACGAGGCAGAGGTGGAAGGCGTGGTAGGCCTAGGAGGCAGGATATGCCTTTACCGGATGAGATTCCGGCAGCTCAGGAAGGGGTTGGTCAGGCCAATGTGGCCGAGCCAGTAGGCTGAAGCTATGGGCGCTCTAGCCCGAGAGATAGCAGGGGCGTTCAGGGAGTCAGTGGGCATTCTCAGAGCCGAGAATCAGGCTCAAGTTGTTGTTGTAGATGCAGGACCTTCTTTTCTGAAGAGGGAGTTCTTCCGGTCTAATCCGGATGAGTTTGTGGGTGATCCAAAAGAGCCGCTTAAAGCTGATGAATGGCTCGAACAGACAACGAAAACGTTTGAGATGCTAGGCATCGAAGACGAGGTATTGAAGGTGACCTTGGCATCTTTTCAGCTAAAAGGGGATGCGGGTCAGTGGTGGAAGTTCACCAAGGGTCGTATTGGGGGTACTTGGAAGGCTTTTGTTGACGCTTTTCAGGAGAAGTTCTTGTCTCCTACTGCTCAGAGAAGTTGAGAGAGAGGTCGCTCTGCCACCAAGCAGATGGTTTATCAGTGGCCGAGTTTGAGGCCTCATTCACTAGTTTGTCCAGGTTTGCACCTGAGTTAGTGGCGTCTGAGGAACGCCGTTGCATTGAGTTTGAGAAGAAGTTGAGGCGTGGCCTCAAGTTGAGGATTGTGGGGTCTATGTTTCGGGATTATGGGCGATTGGTTGATGCTGCAGCTCATACTGAGATTATGATGCAGGAAGAGGATGAAGGGCAGAAAGGCTCCAAGAGGAGTCAGGAGGGACAGGGTGATAGTAGGAGACAGAGGGGTTATAACCCTCAGCAGTCTCAGGGTGGAGTTTCTAGGTCGACTTTCCCTGTACCGAGTGCAGGCTCCGGGAGGGGCAGTCAGGGAGAGTTTACTTGTTACAAGTGTGGCCAGCCGGGTCACAAGGCTTCAGTTTGCCCGCAGAAGGGCGGAGGTCAGAGGGTCGATCTTCTTCACCAGCCACAGGTCGAGTTTGGGCAGGCAGCCCTTGTCCTGCATCACAGGATGCCTGGGCACCAAGAGGTTCTGCCCACGCTTGAGTGCCACTCAGAGCGTCTGTTCTAGGCAGATGCAGGATTTCACCACCACTCAGGCAGGCCTCGAGGGCCAATCCGGGAGCTTCGTCATCCCAGTCAGTACAGCAGTCATATGCTCCTAGGGGTGAGCAGGTGGACCAGGGTCTCAGTATGCGTGTATCTTTGTTGCAGCAGATTTGGTACCACCTCCACCAGTAGTGCGAGGTACTTTTTTGTTTTGCAACTCGATGCCTAGGGTGTTGATTGACACGGGTGCATCTCATTCTTTTGTATCTCACGATTTGCATCTCGTGTTGGAACCGAGTTAGCACTTTTCGCATAACCTATTTGCGTTGTGTCACCTATTGGGGGTGAGTTAATTTTGAGGCACGGATGTAGAGGTTGTGATATAGAGGTCGACGATCATCGACTTTCCTTTCCATTTGTAGTTATGCCCATGAAGGGCTTTGATGTTATTTTGGATATGGACTGGTTATCGTCATACCGGGCTGTTATTGATTGCTACCGCCAGAGGGTTACTTGTCAGATGCTGAGCGGGGAGTTTTTCCATTTCTTAGGAGACCGAGTTGGTAATGTTGTGCCACAGGGGTGCGGTCCGCGAAGGCGGAATGAGCTTAGTAGTCTACTTGCTAGTTTTGAGAATGGTGAGTGTGTTGAGACCCAGATTGAGTTGCCAAGGGTAGTTTGTGAATACTCGGACGTCTTTCCCGAGGATCTTATTGATTTGCCACCCCACCGAGAGATAGAGTTCTCTATTGATTTAGTGCCCGGCACGGCGCCGATTTCTATGGCACCTTATCGTTTTGCCCCAGCAGAGTTGATTGAGTTGAAAGTTCAGCTCCAAGAATTGCTAGATAAGGGCTTCGTTCGCCCTAGTGTATCGCCGTGGGGAGCACCGGCCCTCTTTGCTAAAAAGAAAGATGGTGCCTTGAGGTTGTGTATCGACTACCGGAAGTTGAATCGACTACGTTAAGAATAAATACCCTATGCCCCGTATAGATGATTTGTTTGACCAGTTGAAGGGTTCCCGTTGTTTCTCTAAGATAGATTTGAGATCGGGTTACCACCAGTTGAGGGTCAGAGAGGAGGACATTCCGAAGACGGCATTCCGTACGCGGTATGGCCATTATGAGTTTCTGGTGATGCCATTTGGGCTCACCAATGCACCGGCAGTCTTTATGGACTTGATGAACCGGATCTTCCGGGAATTCTTGGATCGTTTTGTGGTCGTTTTTGTGGACGACATTCTTATCTATTCACCCTCAGAGAAAGAGCACGAGGAACACTTGAGAGTAGTGCTTGAATTGCTTAGAGCCCATAGGCTGTATGCCAAGTTTGGGAAGTGCGAGTTTTGGCTAAAAGAAGTCAAGTTCTTAGGCCATGTGGTTTCCGGGGAGGGGGTGTCAGTTGATACATCCAAGACTGAGGCAGTGCAAGATTGGGCACAGCCTAAGAGTGTGTTTGAGATCCGCAGTTTTCTGGGATTAGCTGGGTACTATCGTCGGTTTGTGAAAGATTTCTCCAGGTTAGCTTCGCCGTTGACTAGGTTGACTCGCCAGGGAGTCAAATTTGTATGGAGTGAGACTTGTGAAAAGTCGTTTCAGGAGTTGAAAGTTAGATTGACCACCGCTCCAGTCTTGATTATTCCGGAGAGAGGGTTGGGTTATGCAGTCTATTGTGATGCCTCACGAGAGGGTTTGGGTTGTGTGTTGATGCAGGGAGGGAAAGTGGTAGCTTATGGCTCACGTCAGTTAAAAATACACGAGAAGAATTACCCTACACACGACCTAGAGTTAGCGGCTGTGATCTTTGCCTTGAAAATCTGGAGGCACTAACTTTATGGTGAAAGATTCGAGGTGTTCTCGGATCATAAGAGTCTGAAGTATCTGCTCACGTAAAGACTTGAACTTGAGGCGAGGAGGTGGATGGAGTTCATTGAGGATTATGACTTCGAGTTGCATTATCACCCAGGGAAGGCCAATGTTGTGGCCGATGCTCTTAGTAGGAAATCCATTAGTGATGTAGCTTGTGTAGCCATCCGAGAGTGGGAGATGTTGGGGGCACTTGGCGAGTTTGATTTGCTTCGAATCCGTTGAGGTCACCTTGTTTTCTGTTGTTGCCAGCCTACACTTGTGGCTCGAGTGTTAGAGGCACAGAGAGGTGGCCTTGAGGTAGAATCCTCGGAGAGAAGATCTCCAGGGGAAAGTTGAGAAAGGTTTGGCGGTATCCCGACTTGAGTGTGAGATACCGAGACCGCTTGTTTGTACCGAGTCTTGCCGAGAGGAGGTACTCGAGAGTTTCACCATTCGCGCTTTGCGGCATCCGGAGGTACTAAGATGTATCAGATTTGAGTCGCCAGATTTGGTGGCGGGGCATGAAGAGAGATGTGGCGATCTTAGGTTCAAGTGCCTTACTTGTCAACAAGTGAAGGCCGAAAGCATCGAGGCAGCCGGGTTTGTTGCAACCCTTGCCTATTGCCGAGTGGAAGTGGGAGCATGTCACTATGGACTTCGTTGTAGGTCTTCCGAGGACTCGGGGTAGTGATGCTATTTGGGTGGTTGTAGACCGGTTGTCAAAGTCGGCGCACTTCATTCCTATGCGCGTGAGAGATTCGGTGGACCATCTTGCCGACTTGTATATCCGGGACATAGTGAGATTGCACGGGGTCCCAGTGACGATTGTCTCAGATAGAGATCCTCGTTTTACTGCTAGGTTGTGGCAGAGTTTGCAGAGTGCTTTGGGCACTAAGTTGACCTTTAGTACGGCTTATCACCCTCAGACTGACGGGCAGTCCGAGCGTACTATTCAGATCCTTGAGGATATGCTTCGGGGTTGTGTCCTTGATTTCAATGGGACGTGGGAAAGGCACTTGCCATTGGTGGAGTTTGCCTATAACAACAGTTATCAGTCTAGCATCGGTATGGCACCGTTTGAGGCCTTGTATGGCCGACCTTGTAGGTCTCCAGTGTGTTGGGCCGAGGTGGGTGACACACCTTTGTTGGGTCCGAGTTGGTTAGGAGACGACGGAAAAAGTTGAGCTTATCCGTAGGAGGCTTGTTACTGACCAGTAGTCGCCGAAATCTTATCTTGATCAGAGGAGGAGACCGTTGGTGTTTGAGATAGGTGATCATGTCTTTCTGAAGATATCACCTAGGCGGGGATTGATGAGGTTTGGGAAGAGAGGAAAGTTATCCCCTCGGTTTATTGGTCCTTTTGAGATCCTTGAGAGGATTGGCGAGGTTGCTTACCGTTTAGCTTTGCCGCCACAGTTGTCCGGAGTTCATGACGTGTTTCATGTAAGTATGCTTCGGAAGTATGAGCCGGATCCATCACACGTGTTGGATTGGACCGATTTGGAGGTAGCTGAGGATGCCTCGTATGGGGAGAGACCGGTTCGGGTCTTGGATAGGCAGGATCAAGTCCTGCGTGGTAAGACCATTCCTTTGGTTAAGGTTTTGTGGAAGCATCACGGAGTGGAGGAAGCCACTTGGGAACGTGAGTTGGAAGTCCGTGAGAAATATCCGGACTTGTTTGTTGATTTGTAGTCATGTAATGAGAACTTGTAATTTTGTTGAACTTTGAGAACATTGTATGTGTCTTAAGTTGTAAAACATGGTATATGTTTTGATTTAAGGAAGTAGTGTAAAACTTGCCTTAATGTGAGAATTGATTATAATGTTGCATGTGTTGGCTATATTATAGAATTGGAGATGTATCATGAAATTTTGTTATGATATGATTTGTGAAACCATGTATATTGAGAATGGTTGGAAAGTGGAACAAGAAATGCATGTTATAGATGCACTTTAAAAATATATTGCGAAATGCCTCTTGATAAGAGATGGATGACCGGTAATGGGTCGAACTGTTAAATATTGTGTTATGACATTGTTTAAAATGGAGAAAAAGGCTTGCTTTTCAAAAACTTGTTTTAATTTCGGGGACGAAATTCTTTAAGGGGGGGAGGTTATAGCGATCCCGGGTTTACGCCTTGTTGTATAGTGATCCGGACATGTGTCCGTGGATGTTGGTAGTGGATTGTTGTCCTGTTTACGTCCTTTCATATATTGTATTTGAGTTATAGGATGTGTTGGGCAGGTTTGTTTGAGTTGGTTGTGTTTGGGAGCCAAGGGTTGCGCCTGAAATTTTGTCCTTCGCCGGCGAGGAGTTGGTCGCCGAGCGAGAGTTGAGTTTTGTGTCCGTGGGTCGAGCAGGCGCTTTCGGCGAGCGAGATCTGCGTCTGGACTCAACACCATGATTTCGCTCGAAGAGCCGTTTCTTCGCCGAGCGATCTGTTCGATCTTCGCCGGCGAAGCGGTTCGCCGCCGAAGCGTCGTCTAGTTGCAGACTGAAGGGTCGAGCTCTGGCTCGGCGAGCTTTTATTCGCCGGCGAGTTTCTAGGATGTTGGCTCGAGCGAGACCTTCTTGGCTCGAGCTACGGTTTTCTGTGTCTGGTCGCTCGAGCGACCAAGTCTTCGCTCGAGCGAGCCTATTTATATCAGTTCGACAGCAGCGAGTTTCAAATCAGATTTTTATAAACTTTTGATCTAATCTTCAAGATCCGAGAGCTTCTCTCTCTAACTTTATATTCTCTCTAAGGATTGATCTACCTAGGATCATTTCCTACCCTTCTTGCTTTGTTAAAAAGGTAGAGGTCGCCGGGCTTCGATCTAATCTGAAAAAGTCTGTTTGGAGCATTTTGATCTTTGGGTCTTCATCTCCTTTTGGGCTTAAACTTTGAGGTAGGGATATCCTACCTCTTTATGGATTCTGTCTTTAAATTTTGACATTTTGATGTGTTGGGGATAGTTGTAATTTTGGAAAAGTTTGGGGCTTTTATGCAATTTTATAAAAGTTTGGGGTTTGTTTTAAATAAACCAATATGTATGTTTGGTACATAGAAATGAGATTAATGTGGAATCATTGATGAGAATGGAACCTTTAGGGTTGAATGTTAATTATGGAAAATGCTATAATTATATTATTTAATTAATTGGGATAATTAATTGTGGAATTGAGATGTTGATTATATATCCATTGTGCATTTATTTTACGCTTAGAAATATCTGCTTTGGGCTATCGGTGGAGGATAGTCTTGATTGTTGTAGACAATGCATGATGATTAGGTGAATTAAAACCAATCATTGAAATGTGTCATAGAGTATGACAGTTGAAGAATACATTAACTTTATGTATTGATTTGTGATGTGTATAATTGTTGTTTATATGCATTGTGTTGTGTTGGAGGAGATAGGGGATGTACTCCACGGTTTAGGGGAAGATAGGGGATGTACCTCTAAACCGGATGTTGTTTGGGAGAAGATAGGGGATGGACTCCGTAGATAAAGCTCATATGCTTGTCTTGGAAATGTGATATAGCTAGTATGCATATCTGTGAAAGTAGTGAAGTTGTAAGTGGTTAATATGAGTTTTTGTCTCATATGAGTTGTGTGGCCAGGTTCTGAGCCATGAGTTATAAATTGAGAATTTAATGACAATGGAGAGTGAATTGAACATAGACATGAAAGTCTTGGAATTGAAATGTGTTATGAAAGAATGTAAAAGTGTTGACCATCTATCAACTGTTAATCTTTTAGTCATTATTCATAACTGGTTTAGTATATTTCTACTGGGCTGTGGCTCACCCTATATGGGAACATCATTTTCAGGTACAGGCAGCATGCCACCTCCAAGGACTTAGCTTGGGAGGCTAGTGGCGGATGGACTTTTTGACTTCTATTTACTTTTGATGTGTTACATGTAATCTCAAGCCAAGGGCTTTACGTGTATTGAGCTAGAGCTCTTTTGATTGCAACCAAGTGTTAACTTGGAAAGTTGTAAGCCTTTAAGGCATCCGCTTTTGTTGTTTACATGTAATACTTTTGTACAGAACAGTTCAGTTAAATAGAAGAAGGTGGACTTTTATTATGTTGATGCATGTTCGATCGATGGGTTTATTGTCTTTATTTTGAGGGCGTTACATAGATCGTTAAGGTATAGGAGTTTTTTGAATGAACTTCCATTTTTAATTTCATACAACTTTCATTTTTATTTTTATTCAACTTCTATTTTTTATTTAATTTCCAAATAGATCGTTAAGGTATACTAGTTTCTTGAATGAACTTCCATTTTTATTCAATTTCCTTTTTTATTTAATTTCCAAATAGATCGTTAAGATATAGTGGTTTCCTGAACGAACTTCCATTTTTAATTTTTTACAACTTCCTTTTTTATTTAATTTACAAATAAATCGTTAAGGTATAGTGGTTTCTTGAATTAACTTCCATTGTTAATTTTAGGCAACTTCCATTTTTATTTTTATGCGACTTCCATTTTTATTTTTATACAACTTCCATTTTTATTTTTGTTGAACATCAATTTTTATTCAATTTCCTTTTCAATAAATTTCCTTTTTTATTAAATTTCCTTGTCTATTTAATTTCCAAATAGATCGTTAAGGTATAGTGGTTTCTTGAATGAACTTTGATTTTTATTCTTATTCAACTACCATTTTTATTCAATTTCCCTTTCTATTCAACTTCAATTTTGATTCAATGTCCTTTTGTAGTCAATTTCCTTTTTATTTAATTTCCAAATAATCATTAAGATATAGTGGTTTCTTGAATGGAAATTGAATAAAAATGGAAGTTCATTCAAGAAACCACTATACCTTAGCGATCTATTTGGAAATTAAATAAAAATTGAAGTTGAATAGAAAAGGAAATTGAATAGAAAAGGAAATTGAATAAAAATTGATGTTCAATAAAAATAAAAATGGAAGTTGAATAAAATTAAAAATAGAAGTTGCGTAAAAACAAAAATGGAAGTTCAATAAAAATAAAACAGGAAGTTGCCTTAAATAAACAATGGAAGTTCATTGAAGAAACCACTATACCTTAACGATTTACTTGGAAATCAAATAAAAAAAGAAATTGAACAGAAATTGAATAGAAATTGAAATTGAATAAAAAAAAAAGGAAGTTGAATAGAGAAGAAAAAATTGAATAAAAATTGAAGTTGCATAAAATTAACAATGTATGTTCATTCAAGAAACCACTATACCTTGAAGATCTATTTGAAAGTTGAATACAAAAGGAAGTTGAATAGAATAGGAAAGTAAATGAAAAAATAAAGTTGAATAGAATAGGAAATTAAATAAAAATGGAAGATGAATAAAATTAACAATGGAAGTTCATTCAAGAAACCACTATACCTTAACGATCTATTTGGAAATTAAATAAAAATGAAAGATAGATAGAAAAAAAAAATTGAATAAAAATGAAAGTAGAATAACAATGGAAGTTGAAAGTTGCATAAAATTAAAAAATTCAATAGAAATGGAAGTTGAATAAAAAAGAAAATTGAATAAAAATGAAAGTTGCCTAAAATTAACAATGAAAGTTAATTCAAGAAACCATTATACCTTAACAATCTATTTGGAAATTAAAAAAAAAAAAAAAAAGGAAGTTGCATAGAAAAGAAAATTGAATAAAATAAAAATGGAAGTGAATTTAAAATGGAAGTTGAATAAAATTAAAAACGGAAGTTCTTTCAAGAAACCACTATATCTTCAAGATCCATTGGGAAATTGAATAAAAATGGAAATTGACTACAAAAGGACATTGAATAAAAATAAAAAAGGAAGTTGTATAAAATTAAAAATCGAAGTTGAATAGAGAAGGAAATTTAAATACAAATGGAATTTGAATAAAAATAAAAATGGAAGTTAAGGTATAGTGGTTTCTTAAATGAACTTCCATTGTTAATTTTGTGCAACTTCCATTTTTATTTTTATTCAACTTCCATTTTTAATCAATTTCCATTTCTGTTCAACTTCCTTTTTTCTTTAATTTCGAAATAGATCGTTAAGGTATAGTGGTTTCTTAAATGAACTTCCATTGTTAATTTTGTGCAGCTTCCATTTTTATTTTTATGCAACTTCCATTTTTATATTTATTCAATTTCATTTTTTATTCAACTTTTTTTTTTATTCAATTTCCTTTTCTATTCAACTTCATTTTTTATTTAACTTCCAAATAGATCGTTAAGGTATTATGGTTTCTTGAATGACATCCTTTTCTATTCAACTTCCTCTTTTTTATTTAATTTCCATATAGATCGTTAAGTTATAGTGGTTTCTTGAATGAACTTCCATTGTTAATTTTTATTGAACTTCCATTTTTAATTTTATGCAACTTCCTTTTTTATTCAACTTCCTATTCTATTCAACTTGATTTCCAAATAAATCGTTAAGGTTAGTGGTTTCTTGAATGAACTTCCATTGTTAACTTTAGGCAACTTCCATTTTTATTAAATTTCTTTTTCTATTCAACTTCCTCTTTTTTTTAATTTCCAAATAGATTGTTAAGATATAGTGGTTTCTTGAATGAACTTTAATTTTTAATTTTATTCAACTTCCATTTTTATTCAATTTCTTTTTCTATTCAACTTTTTTTTTTTTTTGAATTTCGAAATAGATCGTTAAGGTATAGTGGTTTCTTAAATGAACTTCAATTTTTAATTTTTTAAATGATCGTTAGGGTATAGTAGTTTTCTGAATGAACTTCCAATTTTAATTTTTTGCAATTTTTATTTTTATTCAACTTCAATTTTTATTCAACTTTCTTTTTTATTTAATTTCCAAATAGATCATTAACGTATAGTAGTTTATTGAATTAACTTCCATTATTAATTTTATGCAAGATCGATTTTTATTCAACTTCCATTTTTGTGGGGACATAATTTTTTACTGACGACACGTGGCCGAGGTGTCACCGGAGTGCCAGCCGAGGTGCCACGTGTCATGGTCATAATGCCGAGATGATCTCGGCTAGGCCGAGGTTATCTACGAAGATACCAGAATCCGGGATAAATGGATAAGGGACAAGAGTCCTAGAATGGGAGAAGACTTCAGTTTGGGGAAAGATGAGACTCTTAGAGAGTTTATCCTAATCCTACTAGGAGTCCAAGATTAGCAGTAATCCTAAATCCATTAGAGCTAGGCTCCTATTGGGACTAGGATTATGTTGGCTATAAAAGGGAGGCACCCCCATGGGTCTAAGGTATGCTTTTGATATTCTGTCTAGTGAGTTAAGCACTATTCGTTATCTTTGAGAGATATGGAGTACTGACTTGGTCGTCGGAGTACCCCTTCTTGGCGGCGACTCTTCTTTACATTCTGGTCGACAAGTGCCATCTATTCTGCCAGTGTTCTCCAGTTGAGTACTAAGTTGGCAGTGTGGTCGGAAATTGACACACAATTTTTATTCAACTTCCATTTTTATTTAATTTCCTTTTCTATTCAACTTCAATTGTTAATTTTATGCAACTTTCATTTTTAATTTTATGCAACTTCTATTTTTATTCAACCTCCTTTTTTATTTAATTTCCAAATAGATCGTTAGGGTATAATAGTTTTCTGAATGACCCAAATAGATCGTTATGGTATAAAAATGGAAGTTCATTCAATAAACCTTAACTTCCATTTTTAATTTTATGTAACTTCCATTGTTAATTTTATGCAACATCCATTTTCATTTTTATTCAACTTCCATTTCAAGAAACCATTATACCTTAACGATCTATGTGGAAATTAAATAAAAAATGAAGTTGAATAGAAATAGAAGTTGCATAAAATTAAAAAAGGAAGTTCCATAAAATTAACAATTGAAGTTCATTCAATAAACCACTATATACCTTAAAGATCTATTTGGAAATAAATTAAAAATGGAAGTTGAATAGAAAAAGGAAAATTGAATAAAAAAGGACGTTGTATAAAATTAAAAATGGAAGTTGCATAAAATTAACAATGGAAGTTCATTCAAAAAATCACTATATTTTAACGATCTATTTGCAAATTAAATAAAAAGGGAAGTTGAATAAAAATAGAAGTTGCCTTAACGATCTATTTGGAAGTTAAATAAAAATGAAGTTGAATAGAATAGGAAATTGAATCAAAAAGGAAGTTGAATGGAAAAGACAATTGAATAAAAATGAAAGTTGCATAAAATTAAAAATCGAAGTTCATTCAAGAAACCACTATACCTTAACGATCCATTTGGAAATTAAATAACCACTATACCTTAACGATCTATTTGGAAATTAAATAAAAAAGGAAGTTGAATAGAAAAGGAAATTAAATAAAAATAAAAATGGAAGTTGCATAAAAATAAAAATGGATGTTGCATAAAAATAACAATGGAAGTTGAATATACTTAAAAATGGAAGTTGAATAAAAATAAAACTGGAAGTTCATTCAAGAAACCACTATACCTTAACGATCTATTTGGAAATTAAATAAAAATGGAAGTTGAATAAAAATAAAAATGAAAATTGCATAAAATAAAAATGGAAGTTGAATAAAAATGGAATTTCATTCAAGAAACCACTATACCTTAACGATCTATGTGGAAATAGAGAAGGAAATTTAACAAAAAATGTAGTTGAATAAAAATAAAAATGGAAGTTGAATAGAAAATGAAGTTGCATAAAAATAAAAATAGAAGTTGCATAAAATTAAAAATGGAATAAAAATGGAAGTTCATAAAATTAACAATAAAAGTTCATTCAAGAAACCACTATACCTTAATGATCTATTTGGAAATTAAATAGAAAAGGAAATTGAATAGAAATGGAAATTGCATAAAAATAACAATGGAAGTTAATTCAAGAAACCACTATACCTTAACGATCTATTTGGAAATTAAATAAAAACGGCAGTTGCATATAATTAAAAATGGAAGTTCATTCAAGAAACCATTATACCTTAACGATCTATTTGGAAAATAAATAAAAAAAGAAGTTGAAGAAAAATGGAAATTGAATAAAAATAAAAATGGAAGTTGAGTAAAAATAAAAATGGAAGTTGCATAACATTAAAAATGGAAGTTGAATAAAAATGGAATTTGAATAAAAATAAAAATGGAAGTTGCATAAAATTAACAATGTAAGTTCAACTTCCATTTTTGTTTTTATTCAACTTCCATAGTTATTATTTTATTCAACTTCCATTTTTATTCAACTTCCTTTTTTATTCAATAAAAATAGAAGTTGGATAAAAATGGAAGTTGAATAAAATAATAACTATGGAAGTTGAATAAAAATAAAAATGGAAGTTGAATAAAAATAAACATGGAAGTTGCATAAAATTAAAAATCGAAGTTCATTCAAGAAACCGCTATACGTTAACGATCTATTTGGAAATTAAATAAAAAAGGAAGTTGCATAAAATAAAAAATGGAAGTTGCCTTAAATTTGTATGGAAGTTCTTTCAAAAAACCACTATACCTTAACGATTTAATTGAAAATTAAAGAAAAAAGGAAGTTGAATAGAAATAAAAATGGAATAAAATCGAAAGATGAAATTAAATAAAAAATGGAAGTTCAATAGAATAGGAAATTTAACAAAAAAGGAAGTTCATTCAAAAAACCACTATACCCTAACGATCTATTTAAAAATTAAATAAAAAATAAAGTTGAATAGAAAATAGAATTGAATAAAAATGGAAGTTCATTCAAGAACCACTATACTTTAACGATCTATTTGGAAAGTAAATAAAAATGGAAGTTGAGGTATAGTGGTCTTTTAAATGAACTTCCATTGTTAATTTTATGCAACTTCCATATTTATTCAATTTATTGGAAGTTGAGTAAAAATGGAAGTTCATTTAATTTTATTTAATTTCCTTCTCCATTCAACTTCCTTTTTTTTTTTTAACTTCCATTTTTAATTATATGCAACTTTTATTTTTTTATTTAATTCCATTTTCTATTCAATTTCCATTTTTATTTTTATCCAACTTCATTTTTTATTTAATTTCCTTTTCTATTCGACTTCATTTTTTACTTAATTTCCAAATAAATCGTTAGGGTATAGTGGTTTCTTGAATAAACTTCCATTTTTAATTTTATGTAACTTCCATTTTAGTTTCATAACTTCCATTTTTATTCAATTGTCTTTTCTATTCAACTTCCTTTTTTTATTTAATTTCCCAATAGATCTTTATGGTATAATGGTTTCTTGAACGAACTTACATTGTTAATTTTATGCAACTTCCATTTTAATTTTATTCAACTTTCTTTTTTATTTACTTTCCAAATAGATCGTTAAGATATAGTGCTTTCTTGAATGAACATCCATTTTTAATTTTATTTAATTTCCATTTTTATTTTTATTCATCTTCCATTTTTATTCAACTTCCTTTTATATTTAATTTCCAAATAGATCGTTAAGGTATAGTGGTTTCTTGAATTAACTTCCATCATTAATTTTATGCAACTTCCATTTTTAATTTTATTCAACTTCCTATTTTATTTAATTTCCAAATAGATCGTCAAGGAGGTATAGTAGTTTCTTGAATGAACTTCTATTTTTGTTCGATTTCTTTTTCTATTCAACTTTCTTTTTTCTTTAATTTCCAAATAGATCGTTACGGTATAGTGGTTTCTTCAATGAACTTCTATTTTTATTTCTATCGAACTTCCTCTTTTTTTAAATTTACAAATAAATCGTTAAGGTATAGTGGTTTCTTGAATGAACTTCCATTATTAATTTTATGCAACTACCTTTTTTATTTCTATTCAACTTCCATTTTCATTCAATTTCCTTTTCTATTTATCTTCATTTTTTATTTATTTTTGGTCAACTTCCTGTTTTTATTTTTATGCAACTTCCATTTTTATTTTTATTCAACTTTCTTTTTTATTTTTATTCAACTTCCATTTTTATTCAATTTTCTTTTCTATTCAACTTCCATTTTTCTTCAATTTTGTTTTCTATTCAACTTCCTTTTTTTATTTAATTTCCAAATAGATCGTTAAGGTATAGTGGTTTCTTCAATGAACTTCCATTTTTCTTCAATTTCCTTTTCTATTCAACTTCCTTTTTCTTTAATTTCCAAATAGATCTTTAACGTATAGTGGTTTCTTGAATGAACTTCCATTTTTAATTTTATGCAACATCCATTTTTATTCAATTTCCTTTTATAGTCAGTTTCCTTTTTTATTTAATTTCCAGATAGATCGTTAACGCATAGTAGCATTTTTTTTTTCAATTTCTATTTTTACTCAACTTCCATTTTTATCCAATTTTCTTTTCAATTCAACTTCCTTTTTATTCAATTTCGTTTTCTATTCAACTTCATTTTTTACTTAATTTCCAAATAGATCGTTAAGGTATATTGGTTTCTCGAATGAACTTCCATTTTTATTCAATTTTCTTTTTTATTCAATTTCCAAATAGAAAGTTCAGCTTCCGAATAGAACGTTAAGGTATAGTGGTTTCTTGAATGAACTTCCATTTTTAATTTTTGAATGAACTTCCTTGTTAATTTTATTGAACTTCAAGTTTTAATTTTATACAACTTCGATTTTAATTTTTATTCAACGTCTATTTTTATTCAATTTCCTTTTCTATTTAACTTCATTTTTATCCAAATATAAATACAAGTTGCATAAAAATGAAAAATGGAAATTGAATAAAAAGAAAAATGAAAATTGAATAAAAATAAAAATGGAAGTTGAATAAAAATAAAAATGGAAGTTGAATAAAATTAAAAATGGAAGTTCATTTAAAAAACCACTATACTTTAACGATTTATTTGGAAATTAAATATAAAAGGAAATTGAATAGAAAAGGAAATTAAATAAAAAGGGAAGTTGAATAAAAATAAAAATGGAAGTTAAATAAAATTGAAAATGGAAATTAAATAAAAATGAAAATCGAAGTTCATTTAAGAAACCACTATACCTTGACGATCTATGTGGAAATTAAATAAAAAAAGAAGTTGAATTGAAAACAAAATTGAATAAAACTGGAAGTTGCCTAAAATTTTTATTCAAGTTCATTCAAGAAACCACTATACCTTAATGATCTATTTGTAAATTAAATAAAAAAAGCAAGCTGAATAGAAGGAAATTGCATAAAAATGGAAGTTGAACAAAAATAAAAATGGAAGTTGCATAAAATTAACAATGTAAGTTCATTCAAGAAACCACTATATCTTAACGATCTATGTGGAAACCATTATACCTTAACGATCTATTTAGAAATTAAATAAAAAAAAAAGTTGAATAAAAAAGGAAATTGGATAAAACTGCAAGTTGTCTAAAATTACAAATGGAAGTTCATTAAATAAACCATTATACCTTAGCGATCTATTTAGAAAGTAAATAAAAAAATGAAGTTGAGTAGACTAGGAAATTGAATAAAAATGGGAGTTCATTCAAGAAACCACTATACATTAACGATTTATTTGGAAATTAAGTAAAAAATGAAATTGAATAAATATTGAAGTTGAATAAAAATAAAAAAGGAAGTTGAATAAAATTAAAAATGGAAGTTGCCTAAAATTAAAAATGGAAGTTCATTTAAGAAACCACTATACCTTAACGATTTATTTAGAAATTAAGCAAAAAATGAAATTGAATAAATATGGAAGTTGAATAAAAATAAAAAAGGAAGTTGAATAAAATTAAAAATGGAAGTTGTCTAAAATTAAAAATTGAAGTTCATTCAAGAAACCACTATCCCATAATGATCTATTTGGAAATTAAATATAAAACGAAGTTGAATAGAAAAGGAAATTAAATAAAAATGGAAGTTGCATAAAATTAAAAATTGAAGTTGCATAAAATTAACATTGGAAGTTCATTCAAGAAACCACTATACCTTGATGATCTATGTGGAAATTAAATAAAAAAAGGAAGTTGAATACAAAAAGAAATTGAACAGAAATGGAAATTGAATAAAAATAAAAATGGATGTCGCATAAAATTTAAAATGGCAGTTCATTTAAGAAACCACTATACCTTAACGATCTATTGGAAATTAAAGAAAAAAGGAAGTTGAATAGAAATGAACAGGGAAGTTGAATACAAAAGGAAATTGAATAAAAATGGAAGTTGAATAAAAATATAAATGGAAGTTGCATATAATTAAAAATTGAAGTTTATTCAAAAAACCACTCTACCTTATGTGGGAATTATTTTTATTTTTATTCAACTTCTATTTTTATTTTTATTCAACTTCCATTTTTATTCAATTTTCTTTTCTATTCAACTTCATTTTTTTTTATTTAATTTCAAAATTGACCGTTAAGTTATAGTGGTTTCTTTAATTCACTTCCATTTTTATTTTTATTCAACTTCTATTTTTATTTTCATTCAACTTCCTTTTTTTATTCAACTTCCATTTTTATTCAATTTTCTTTTCTATTCAACTTCATTTTTTTATATAATTTCCAAATTAATCGTTAAGTTATAGTGGTTTCTTCAATTAACTTCCATTTTTAATTTTATGCAACTTTCATTTTTATTTTTACTCAACCTCTATTTTTATTTTTATTCAACTTCCTTTTTTTATTCAACTTCCGTTTTTCTTCAATTTTCTTTTCTATTCAACTTCATTTTTTTATTTAATTTCTAAATTGATCGTTAAGTTATAGTGGTTTCTTCAATTAACTTCCATTTTTAATTTTATGCAACTTCCATTTTTATTTTTATTCAACTTCTATTTTCATTTTTATTCAACTGCCTTTTTTTATTCAACTTCCGTTTTTATTCAATTTTCTTTTCTATTCAACTTCATTTTTTATTTAATTTCCAAACCGATCGCTAAGTTATAGTGGTTTCTTGATTAACTTCCATTTTTAATTTTATGCAACTTCCATTTTTATTTTTATTCAACTTCTATTTTTATTTTTATTCAACTTCCTTTTTTTATTCAACTTCCATTTTTATTCAATTTTCTTTTCTATTCAATTTCATTTTTTTTATTTAATTTCCAAATTGATCGTTAAGTTATAGTGGTTTCTTCAGTTAACCTCCATTTTTAATTTTATGCGACTTCCATTTTTATTTTTATTCAACTTCTATTTTTCTTTTTATTCAACTTCCATTTTTATTCAATTTTCTTTTCTATTCAACTTCATTTTTTTATTTAATTTCCAAATTAATCGCTAAGTTATAGTGGTTTCTTCAGTAAACTTCCATTTTTAATTTTAAGCAACTTCCATTTTTATTCAATTTTCTTTTCTATTCAACTTCATTTTTTTATTTAATTTTGAAATTGATCGTTAAGTTATAGCGGTTTCTTCAATTAACTTCCATTTTTAATTTTATGCAACTTCCATTTTTATTTTTATTCAACTTCTATTTTTATTTTTATTCAACTTCCATTTTTATTCAATTTTCTTTTCTATTCAACTTCATTTTTTTATTTAATTTCGTAATTGATCGTTAAGTTTTAGTGGTTTCTTCAATTAACTTCCATTTTTATTTTTATTCGACTTCTATTTTTATTTTTATTCAACTTCCATTTTTATTCAATTTTCTTTTCTATTCAACTTCATTTTTTTATTTAATTTCCAAATTGATCATTAAGTTATAGTGGTTTCTTCAATTAACCTCCATTTTTAATTTTATGCAACTTCAATTTTTATTTTTATTCAACTTCTATTTTTATTTTTATTCAACTTCCTTTTTTTTGTTCAACTTCATTTTTTTATTTAATTTCCAAATTGATCATTAAGTTATGGTGGTTTCTTCAATTAACCTCCATTTTTAATTTTATGCAACTTCCATTTTTATTTTTATTGAACTTCTATTTTTATTTTTATTTAACTTCCATTTTTATTCAATTTTCTTTTCTATTCAACTTCATTTTTTTATTTAATTTCTAAATTGATCGTTAAGTTATAGTGGTTTCTTCAGTTAACCTCCATTTTTAATTTTATGCGGCTTCCATTTTTATTTTTATTCAACTTCTATTTTTATTTTTATTCAACTTCCATTTTTATTCAATTTTCTTTTCTATTCAACTTCATTTTTTTATTTAATTTCCAAATTGATCGCTAAGTTATAGTCGTTTCTTTAGTAAACTTCCATTTTTAATTTTATGCAACTTCCATTTTTATTCAATTTTCTTTTCTATTCAACTTCATTTTTTTATTTATTTTTGAAATTGATCGTTAAGTTATAGTGGTTTCTTCAATTAACTTGCATTTTTAATTTTATGCAACTTCCATTTTTATTTTTATTGAACTTCTATTTTTATTTTTATTCAACTTCCATTTTTATTCAATTTTCTTTTCTATTCAACTTCATTTTTTTTTTATTTAATTTCGTAATTGATCGTTAAGTTTTAGTGGTTTCTTCCATTAACTTCCATTTTTAATTTTATGCAACTTCCATTTTTATTTTTATTCAACTTCTATTTTTATTTTTACTCAACTTCTTTTTTTTATTCAACTTCCGTTTTTATTCAATTTTCTTTTCTATTCAACTTCATTTTTTTTATTTAATTTCCAAATTGATCATTAAGTTATGGTGGTTTCTTCAATTAACCTCCATTTTTAATTTTATGCAACTTCTATTTTTATTTTTATTCAACTTCCATTTTTTATTCCACTTCCATTTTTATTCAATTTTCTTTTCTATTCAACTTCATTTTTTTATTTAATTTCGAAATTGATCATTAAGTTATGGTGGTTTCTTCAATTAACCTCCATTTTTAATTTTATGCAACTTCCATTTTTATTTTTATTCAACTTCTATTTTTATTTTTATTCAACTTCTATTTTTATTCAATTTTCTTTTATATTCAACTTCATTTTTTTATTTAATTTCCAAATTGATCGTTAAGTTATAGTGGCTTCTTCAATTAACTTCGATTTTTAATTTTATGCAACTTCCATTTTTATTTTTATTCAACTTCTATTTTTATTTTTATTCAACTTCATTTTTTTATTTAATTTCCAACTTGATCGTTAAGTTATAGTGGTTTCTTCAATTAACTTCCATTTTTAATTTTATGCAACTTCTATTTTTATTTTTATTCAACTTCTATTTTCATTTTTATTCAACTGCCTTTTTTTATTCAACTTCCGTTTTTATTCAATTTTCTTTTCTATTCAACTTCATTTTTTTATTTAATTTCCAAACTGATCGCTAAGTTATAGTGGTTTCTTCAGTTAACTTCCATTTTTAATTTTATGCAACTTCCATTTTTATTTTTTTTCAACTTCTATTTTTATTTTTATTCAACTTCCTTTTTTTATTCAATTTTCTTTTCTATTCAACTTCATTTTTTATTTAATTTCCAAATTGATCGTTAAGTTATAGTGGTTTCTTCAGTTAACCTCCATTTTTAATTTTATGCGACTTCCATTTTTATTTTTATTCAACTTCTATTTTTATTTTTATTCAACTTCCATTTTTATTCAATTTTCTTTTCTATTCAACTTCATTTTTTTATTTAATTTCGAAATTGATCGTTAAGTTATAGTGGCTTCTTCTATTAACTTCCATTTTTAATTTTATGTGACTTCCATTTTTATTTTTATTCAAGTTCTATTTTTATTTTTATTCAACTTCCTTTTTTTATTCAACTTCCATTTCTATTCAATTTTCTTTTCTATTCAACTTCATTTTTTTATTTAATTTCCAAATTGATCATTAAGTTATAGTGGTTTCTTCAATTAACTTCCATCTTTAATTTTATGCAATTTTCATTTTTATTTTTATTCAACTTCTATTTTTATTTTTATTCAACTTCCTTTTTTTATTCAACTTCGATTTTTATTCAATTTTCTTTTCTATTCAACTTCATTTTTTTATTTAATTTCCAAATTGATCGTTAAGTTATAGTGGTTTCTTCAATTAACTTCCATTTTTAATTTTATGCAACTTCCATTTTTATTTTTATTCAACTTCTATTTTTATTTTTATTCCACTTCCATTTTTATTCAATTATCTTTTCTATTCAATTTCATTTTTTTTATTTAATTTCCAAATTGATCGTTAAGTTATTGTGGTTTCTTGAATGAACTTACATTGTTAATTTTATGCAACTTCCATTTTTATTTTTATTCAACTTCTATTTTCATTTTTATTCAACTGCCTTTTTTTATTCAACTTCCGTTTTTATTCAATTTTCTTTTCTATTCAACTTCATTTTTTTTTATTGAATTTCCAAATTGATTGCTAAGTTATAGTGGTTTCTTCAATTAACTTCCATTTTTAATTTTATGCAACTTCGATTTTTTTTTATTCAACTTCTATTTTTATTTTTATTCAACTTCCATTTTTATTCAATTTTCTTTTCTATTCAACTTCATTTTTATATTTAATTTCCAAATTGATCGTTAAGTTATGGTGGTTTCTTCAATTAACTTCCATTTTTAATTTTATGCAACTTCCTTTTTTATTTTGTTTCAACTTCTATTTTTATGTTTATTCAATTTCCATTTTTATTCAATTTCCTTTTCTATTTCCACATAGATCGTTAGGGTATAGTGGTTTCTTGAATGAACTTCAACTTCCATTTTTATTTTTATGCAACTTCCATTTTTATTTTTATTCAACTTCCAAATAGAAGTTCAATCAAGAAACCACTATACCTTAACGATCTATTTGGAACTTAAATAAAAAAGGAAGTCGAATAGAAATACAAATGGAAGTTTAATAAAATTAAAATGGAAGTTGCATAAAATTAACAATGGAAGTTCATCCAATAAACCACTATCCCATAACAATTTCTTTGTAAATTAAAAAAAAAGAAGAAGTTGAATAGAATAGAATAGGAAATTGAAGAAAAAAGGAAGATGCATAAAATTAAAAAATTGGAAGTTGAATAAAAATAAAAATGGAAGTTGAATAGAAAAGGAAATTAATTAAAAATGGAAGTTGAATAGAAATAAAAAAGGAAGTTGCTTTAAATTAACAATGGAAGTTAATTCAATAAACTACTTATACCTTAACGATCTATTTGGAAATTAAATAAAAAATGAAGTTGAATAGAAAAGGAAATTGAATAAAAATGCAAGTTGCCTAAAATTAACAATGGAAGTTAATTCAAGAAACCAATATACCTTAATGATCTATTTGGAAATTAAAGAAAAAAGGAAGTTGAATAAAAAAGGAAATTGAATAAAAATGGAAGTTGAATAAAATTAAAAATGGAAGTTAATTCAAGAAACCATTATACCTTAGCGATCTATTTGGAAAGTAAATAAAAAATGAAGTTGAATAGAATCGAAATTGAATAAAAAAGACACTTGAATAGAAAAGGAAATTGGATAAAATGGGAAGTTGAACAGAAATGGAAATTGAATAAAAATAAAAGTTGAATAGAAAAGAAATTGAATAAAAATTGAAGTTGCGTTAAATTAACAATGGAAGTTGCGTAAAATTAAAAATGGAAGTTCATTCAAGAAACCACTCTACCATAACGATCTATTTGGAATTTAAATGAAAAAGGAAGATGAACAGAAAAGGAAATTGAATAAAAGTGGAAGTTGAATAAAAATAAAAATAGAAGTTGAATAAAATAAAAATTGAAGTTCATTTAAGAAAATCAAAACTTTTGACAAAAATGGAAGTTCAATAAAGAAAAGGAAATTGAATAAAAAAGGAAAGTTGAATAAAAAAGGAAGTTGAATAGAAAAGGAAATTGAATAAGAATAGAAGTTGCATAAAATTAAAAATGGAAGTTGAATACAAAAGGAAATTGAATTAAAATGGAATTTGCATAAAATTAAAAATGGAAGTTCATTCAAGAAACCACTATACCTTAACGATTTATTTGGAAATTAAGTAAAAAATGAAGTCGAATAGAAAAGGAAATTAAATAAAAATAAAAATGGAAGTTGCATATAATTAAAAGTGGAAGTTGTATCAAAATTAACTATAGCGATCCCGGTTTTCCCTTTCTGTAGTTGTCGTATTCCGGACTTGGTTCCGTAGAGTTGATGGTTGTTTATCTTGTTGTCATCCTTTAATTTCGTATGTTTGAGTTTTGGGATGTTGTGGGCAGGTGTGTTACAGGTTGGTTAAGCCTAAGTCTCAAATCTAGTTGCCCATGATTTTGGTGTTACGCTCGAGCGAGTTATCTTGCGCTTCGGCGGAGTTTAATTTTGGTTGTCCGCTCGAGCGGGCCTTCTTGCGCTCGAGCGGGGTTTACACACTTCCAGTATTTTGTGCCTCTGCAAAACTTCTGCAGGTGTGTTTTTCACGCTCGAGCGGGTTTCTTTACGCTCGAGCGGGTATGTTGGCGCTCGAGCGGGTAGTGCTTTGTCTGTGAAAGTTCTGGGAGTGGGAAATCTACGCTCGAGCGGACTGGTTTTCGCGCTCGAGCGGGCCTTCTTACGCTTGAGCGTGTCTAGATTTTTGTGCTTAACGCTCGAGCGTCCTGTTCTCCGCTCGAACGGGAATGTCGTATATCAGAAGGCAGTTGGGCATTTTTGAATCACTTTTTACATTCTCTCTCTCTCTCTCTCTTACTTTTCCAAAATCGGTTTTGAGAGTCTCTCTCTTTAGAATCTTGCCTTCTCTCTAGGTATTGATCTAGTAGGAGTTGTTTCCTCACCTTTGGCATTTACAAAAAAGTTGTTGATCGTCGAGGGCTATCTTTTGATCCGAGAAAGTTGTGATTTGGAGCATTTTCGTTTTCTTCATCTCCTTCGTTGGGTGTCAACTTTTGAGGTAGGGATTCCTACTCACTCTTATGGTCTTTGACATAGATTTTTGGTTGTTTTGATGAAGTGTTGAAGTTAAGTAATTCTAGGACTTAGGGTTTCAAAATGTTAAAAGAGGGTTTTGTTATTTTGATTCTAAAACTGGTAATTTGGGTTTCAAAATAATGATATTGTTGTTGGTTGTGGAAATATAGACCATTGGGTCAATATTGGGAAACGGGGTAGAAATCCCTAATTTTGTTGTATAAATTAATTGGTATAATTAATTTGGAAAAGTTGTGATTTATGGAATTGAGTTGGAAATAATGAAATTGACTCATTATATTGTGAAATGGTGGAGTTGGATTTGTTAATCGCTCACTTTTGAAAACATTGATATGATATCTGTTGGAGCTTTTATTATTTGTTTAGAAATAATTGCTTGGGCTACCGGTGGAGAGTAGTTTTGATTGTTGTAGACAATGCATGATGATTAGGCAAACTAAAACTAATCAATTGGATATGTCATAGAGTATGACGGTTGATAGAATACATTAACATTATGTATTGATTGATTATGTATATGACCTATGTGTATATACGTTGTGTGTGTGGGAGGAGATAGGGGATGTACTCCATGGTTTAGGGGAAGACAGGGGATGGACCTCTAAACCGGATGTTGTTTGGGAGGAGATAGGGGATGGACTCCTTGTCTGACTCATATACTTGTCAGTTATTGTGTTGATATAGCTCATATGCATATCTATGGAAGTGTTGATATAGCTAATATGCTTATCTGTTGAGATGTGGATACAACTTGTATGCTTATCTGTTGAGATGTTGATACAACTAGTATGTTTATCTATTGTAAAATGGGAAACGTTTAATATGAGTCACTGTCTCATATAAGTGGTTGGCCAGGTTCTGAGCCGTTGATGTAAATTGTGAAATCGATAAGAAATAGAAAATGGAATGAAACATGAACATAGTGGTCTTGTAATGGAAATGGGTTATGAATTGATTTATGGAATTAAACATTTATCAATTGCTAATGTCTTAGTTATTGCTCATACTGTGTTTAGCATATCTCTACTGGGCGTTGGCTCACCCTATATGGGACATTATTTTCAGGTGCAGGTAGCATGCCACCACCAAGGACATAGCTTAGATGATGAGGGTTGAAGACTCTTTTTGTTTATTTTGTTTGTATTACATGTACATCAAGCCAAGGGCTTATTTTGTATAGAGTTAGTACTCTTCTTTTGTGTAACCAAGTGTTGACTTGGAAAGCTGTAAGCCCATAGGGCATTTGCTTTTGTTATTAACATGTATCTTCTTTGAAGAACTACTCGATGAAAAGAAATGGTTGATTTCTTTTATATCAATGCATGTCTTAAGTGATGGGTTTTATGTATTATTTTGAGGCGTTACATTAGGTTGAAGTTCATTCAAGAAAC
Source organism: Camellia lanceoleosa (assembly GCA_025200525.1). Classification (NCBI taxonomy): domain Eukaryota; kingdom Viridiplantae; phylum Streptophyta; class Magnoliopsida; order Ericales; family Theaceae; genus Camellia; species Camellia lanceoleosa. The sequence goes on from JANUSC010000383.1 coordinate 143,583, forward strand.
CACTATACCATAGTGATCTATTTGGAAATTAAACATAAAAGGAAGTTGAATAGAAAAGGGAATTGAATAAAAATGAAAGTTGCATAAAATTAACAATGTAAGTTCATTCAAGAAACCACTATACCTTAACGATCTATTTGGAAGTTGCCTAAAATTAACAATGGAAGTTAATTCATGAACATCAATTTTTGATTCAACTTCCATTGTTAATTTTATGCAACTTCCATTTTTATTTTTATTCAACTTCCATATTTATTCAATTTCCAAATAGATCGTTAAGGTAGAGTGGTTTCTTAAATGCAACTTCCATTTTTATTTTATTCAACTTTCATTTTTATTCAATTTCCTTTCCTATTCAACTTCTTTTTTTATTTAATTTCCACATAGATCGTTAACGTATAATGGTTTCTCAAAATGGAAGTTGAATGAAAATGAAAATGGATGTTGCAAAAAATGAAAAATTTGAAGTTCATTTAAAAAATGACTATATCTTAACGATCTATTTGGAAATTAAATAAAAAAGAAAGTTGAATAAAAATAGAAGTTGAATAGACAAAAAAAGTTGAATAAAAATGCAAGTTGCCTAAAAAAAAAATGGAAGTTCTTTCAAGAAACCACTATACCTTAACGATATATTTGGAAATTAAATAAAAAAAGGAAGCTGAATAGAAAATATAATTGAATAAAAATGGAAGTTGAATAGAAAAGGAAGTTGAATAAAAATGGAAGTTGCCTAAAATTAACAATGGAAGTTCATTCAAGAAACCACTATACCTTAACGATCTATTTGAAAATGGAAATTAAATAAATAAGGAAGTTAAATAGAAAAGGAAATTGAATAAAAATGGAAGTTGAATAGAAAAGAAAATTGCATAAAATCGGAAGTTGAACAGAATTGGAAATTGAATAAAAATGCAAGTTGAATAGAAAAGAAATTGAATAAAAATTGAACTTGCGTAAAATTAAAAATGGAAGTTCATTCAAGAAACCACACTACCTTAACGATCTATTTGGAGTTTAAATAAAAAGTGAAGATGAACAGAAAAGGAAATTGAATAAAAATAAAAGTTGCATAAAATTAAAAATGGATGTTCTTTCAAAAAATCACTATACCTTAACGATCTATTTGGAAATTAAATAATAAAGGAAGTTGAATAGACAAGGAAATTGGATAAAAATAGAAGTTGAATAAAAATGAAAAAGGAGATTGAATAAAAATGCAAGATGCCTAAAGTTAACAATGGAACTTAATTCAAGAAACTACTATGCCTTAACAATCTATTTGGAAGTTGAATAAAAAAGGACGTTGAATAGAAAAGGAAGTTGAATAAAAATAAAAAGTAAATTAAATAAAAATGGAAGTTCATTCAAGAAACCACTATACCCTAACGATCTATTTGTAAATTGAATAAAAATGGAAGTTGAATAGAAAGGGAAATTGAATAAAAATGAAAGTTGAATAAAAATTTAAAATGGAAGTTGTATAAAATTAAAAATGGAAGTTGCGTAAAAAGAAAATTAAAAATGGAAGTTCACTGAAGAAACCACTATACCTTGACGATCTATTTGGAAATTAAATAAAAAAGGACGTTGAATAGAAATTGAAGTTGAATAAATTCAAAATGGAGGTTCATTGAAGAAACCACTATACCTTAACGATCTATGTGGAAATTAAATAAAAAAGGAAGTTGAATACAATATGAAATTTAATAAAAAAAAGAAGTTGAATAAAAATAAAAATAGAAGTTGCATAAAATTAAAAATGGAAGTTCATTCAAGAAACCACTATACCTTAACGATCTATTTGTAAATTAAAAAAAAAAAAAGAAGTTGAATAGAAAAGTAAATTGAATAAAAATGGAAGTTGAATAAAAATATATATATATAAAAGTTGAATAGAAAAAGAAATTGAATAAAAGTTTAAAACGGAAGTTGAATACAAATGGAAGTTGCATACAATTAAAATGGAAGTTCATTAAAGAAACAACTCTACCTCAACGATCTATTTGGAAATTAAATAAAAAAGGAAGTTGAATAGAAAAGGACATTGGATAAAACTAGAAGTTGAATAAAAATAAAAATGAAAGTTGCATAGAAATGGAAATTGAATAAAAATGGAAGTTCAATAAAAATAAAAATGGAAGTGGAATAAAATTAAAAATGGAAGTTGAATAAAAAAGGAAATTGAATAAAAATGAAGTTGCATAAAATTAAAAATGGAAGTACATTTAAAAAATCACTATACCTTAACGATCTATTGGAAATTAAAAAAAAAAAGAAGAATCTGAAAAGAAAAGGAAGTTGAATAAAAATGAAGTTGAATGGAATAGGAAATTCAATAAAAAATGATGTTGAATAAAAATAAAAAGGAAATTGAAGAAAAATGGAAGTTGCATAAAAATAAAAAATGGAAGTTCATTGAGAAACGCACTATACCTTAACGATCTATTTGGAAATTAAATAAAAAAGGAAGTTGAATAGAAAAGAAAACTGAATAAAAATGGAAGTTGAATAAAAATAAAAATACCTTAACGATCTATAGTGGTTTCTTGAATGAACTTCGATTTTTATTTTTATGCAACTTCCATTTTTTTACTTAACTTCCATTTTTATTCAATTTCCATTTCTATTCAATTACCTTTGTTTATTAATTTCCAAATAGCTCGTCAAGGTATAGTGGTTTCTTGCTTTAACTTCCACTGTTAATTTTATAAAAATGGAAGTTGCATAAATTAACAATTGAAGTTTATTCAAGAAACCAGTATAACTTAACGATCTATTTGAAAATTAAATAAAAAAGAAAGTTGAATAGAAAAGTAAATTGAATAAAAATGGATGTTGAGTAAAAACTGAATAAAAATGGAAATTGAATAAAAATAAAAATCGAAGTTGCATAAAATAATAATGGAAGCTCATTCAAGAAACCACTATACCTTAACGATATATTTGGAGATTAAACGATCTATTTGAAAATTAAATAAAAAATGAAGTTGAATACAAAAGGAAGTTGAATAGAAAACAAAATTGAATAAAAATGGAAGTTGAATAAAAATGGAAATTCAATAAAATTAGAAATTGAAGTTTATTCAAGAAACCAGTATAACTTAACGATCTATTTGGAAATTAAATTAAAAAAAAAGTTGAATAGAAAAGTAAATTGAATAAAAATGGATGTTGAGTAAAAACTGAATAAAAATGGAAGTTGAATAAAAATAGAAATGGAAGTTGCATAAAACAATAATGGAAGTTCATTCAAGAAACCACTATACCTTAACGATCTATTTGGAGATTAAATGATCTATTTGAAAATTAAATAAAAAAGGAAGTTGAATAGAAAATAAAATTGAATAAAAATGGAAGTTGCATAAAAATGGAAGTTCAATAAAATTATAAATTGAATTTTATTCAAGAAACCAGTATAACTTAACGATCTATTTGGAAATTAAATAAAAAAGAAAGTTCAATAGAAAAGTAAATTGAATAAAAATGGATGTTGAGTAAAAACTGAATAAAAATGGAAGTTGAATAAAAATAAAAATGGAAGTTGCATATAATAACAATGAAAGTTCATTGAAAAAACCACTATACCTTAACGATCTATTTGGAGATTAAACGATCTATTTGAAAATTAAATAAAAAAAGGAAATTGAATACAAAAGGAAGTTGAATAGAAAACAAAATTGAATAAAAACGGAAGTTGCATAAAAATGGAAGTTCAATAAAATTAGAAATTGAAGTTTATTCAAGAAACCAGTATAACTTAACGATCTATTTGGAAATTAAATAAAAAAAAGTTGAATAGAAAAGTAAATTGAATAAAAATGGATGTTGAGTAAAAACTTAATAAAAATGGAAATTGAATAAAAATAAAAATGGAAGTTGCATAAAACAATAATGGAAGTTCATTCAAGAAACCACTATACCTTAACGATCTATTTGGAGATTAAACGATCTATTTGAAAAATAAATAAAAAAGGAAGTTGAATAGAAAAGGAAGTTAAATAGAAAACAAAATTGAATAAAAATGGAAGTTGCATAAAAATGGAAGTTCAATAAAATTAGAAATTGAAGTTTATTCAAGAAACCAGTATAACTTAACGATCTATTTGGAAATTAAATAAAAAAGAAAGTTGACTAGAAAAGTAAATTGAATAAAAATGGATGTTGAGTAAAAACTTAATAAAAATGGAAGTTGAAAAAAAATAGAAATGGAAGTTGCATAAAATAATAACGGAAGTTCATTGAAGAAACCACTATACCATAACGATCTATTTGGAGATTAAACGATCTATTTGAAAATTAAATAAAAAAGGATGTTGAATACAAAAGGAAGTTGTATAGAAAACAAAATTGAATAAAAATGGAAGTTGTATAAAAATGGAAGTTCAATAAAATTAGAAATTGAAGTTTATTCAAGAAACCAGTATAACTTAACGATCTATTTGGAAATTAAATAAAAAAAAGTTGAATAGAAAAGTAAATTGAAAAAAAATGGATGTTGAGTAAAAACTGAATAAAAATGGAAATTGAATAAAAATAAAAATGGAAGTTGCATAAAACAATAATGGAAGTTCATTCAAGAAACCACTATACCTTAACGATCTATTTGGAGATTAAATGATCTGTTTGAAAATTAAATAAAAAGGAAGTTGAATACAAAACGAAGTTGAATAGAAAACAAAATTGAATAAAAATGGAAGTTGCATAAAAATGGAAGTTCAATAAAATTATAAATTGAATTTTATTCAAGAAACCAGTATAACTTAACGATCTATTTGGAAATTAAATAAAAAAGAAAGTTCAATAGAAAAGTAAATTGAATAAAAATGGATGTTGAATAAAAACTGAATAAAAATGGAAGTTGAATAAAAATAAAAATGGAAGTTGCATATAATAACAATGAAAGTTCATTGAAGAAACTACTATACCTTAACGATCTATTTGGAGATTAAACGATCTATTTGAAAATTAAATAAAAAGGAAATTGAATACAAAAGGAAGTTGAATAGAAAATAAAATTGAATAAAAACGGAAGTTGCATAAAAATGGAAGTTCAATAAAATTAGAAATTGAAGTTTATTCAAGAAACCAGTATAACTTAACGATCTATTTGGAAATTAAATAAAAATGAAGTGAAATAGAAAAGGAAATTGAATAAAAATGGATGTTGAATAGAAAAGGAAAATAAAAATGGAAGTTGCATAAAATAATAATGGAAGTTCATTCAAGAAACCACTATACCTTAACGATCTATTTGGAGATTAAACGATGTATTTGAAGATTAAATAAAAAAGGAAGTTGAATAAAAAACAAAATTGAATAAAAATGGAAGTTGCATAAAAATGGAAGTTCAATAAAATTAGAAATTGAAGTTTATTGAAGAAACCAGTATAACTTAACGATCTATTTGGAAATTAAATAAAAAAAAAGTTGAATAGAAAAGTAAATTAAATAAAAATGGATGTTGAGTAAAAACTGAATAAAAATGGAAGTTGAATAAAAATAAAAATGGATGTTGCATAAAATAATAATTGAAGTTTATTCAAGAAACCACTATGCCTTAACAATCTATTTGGAGCTTAAACGATCTATTTGAAAATTAAATAAAAAAGGATGTTGAATACAAACAAGCGGAAGTTGAATAGAAAACAAAGTTGCATAAAAATGGAAGTTCAATAAAATTAGATATTGAAGTTTATTCAAGAAACCGGTATAACTTAACGATCTATTTGGAAATTAAATAAAAAAAAATGTTGAATGGAAAAGTAAATTGAATAAAAATGGATGTTGAGTAAAAACTGAATAGAAAAGGAAGTTGAATAAAAATAAAAATGGAAGTTGCATAAAATTAAAAATGAAAGTTCATTCAAGAAACCACTATACCTTAACGATCTATTTGGAGATTAAACGATCTATTTGAAAATTAAATAAAAAAGGATGTTGAATACAAAAGGAAGTTGTATAGAAAACAAAATTGAATAAAAATGGAAGTTGCATAAAAATGGAAGTTCAATGAAATTAGAAATTGAAGTTTATTCAAGAAACCAGTATAACTTAATGATCTATTTGGAAATTAAATAAAAAAGAAAGTTGACTAGAAAAGTAAATTGAATAAAAATGGATGTTGAGTAAAAACTTAATAAAAATGGAAGTTGAAAAAAAATAGAAATGGAAGTTGCATAAAATAATAACGGAAGTTCATTGAAGAAACCACTATACCATAACGATCTATTTGGAGATTAAACGATCTATTTGAAAATTAAATAAAAAGGATGTTGAATACAAAAGGAAGTTGTATAGAAAACAAAATTGAATAAAAATGGAAGTTGTATAAAAATGGAAGTTCAATAAAATTAGAAATTGAAGTTTATTCAAGAAACCAGTATAACTTAACGATCTATTTGGAAATTAAATAAAAAAAAGTTGAATAGAAAAGTAAATTGAAAAAAAATGGATGTTGAGTAAAAACTGAATAAAAATGGAAATTGAATAAAAATAAAAATGGAAGTTGCATAAAACAATAATGGAAGTTCATTCAAGAAACCACTATACCTTAACGATCTATTTGGAGATTAAATGATCTGTTTGAAAATTAAATAAAAAAGGAAGTTGAATACAAAACGAAGTTGAATAGAAAACAAAATTGAATAAAAATGGAAGTTGCATAAAAATGGAAGTTCAATAAAATTATAAATTGAATTTTATTCAAGAAACCAGTATAACTTAACGATCTATTTGGAAATTAAATAAAAAGAAAGTTCAATAGAAAAGTAAATTGAATAAAAATGGATGTTGAATAAAAAGCTGAATAAAAATGGAAGTTGTATAAAATTAAAAATGGAAGTTGCATATAATAACAATGAAAGTTCATTGAAGAAACTACTATACCTTAACGATCTATTTGGAGATTAAACGATCTATTTGAAAATTAAATAAAAAAGGAAATTGAATACAAAAGGAAGTTGAATAGAAAATAAAATTGAATAAAAACGGAAGTTGCATAAAAATGGAAGTTCAATAAAATTAGAAATTGAAGTTTATTCAAGAAACCAGTATAACTTAACGATCTATTTGGAAATTAAATAAAAAAAAAGTTGAATAGAAAAGTAAATTGAATAAAAATGGATGTTGAGTAAAAACTGAATAAAAATGGAAGTTGCATAAAATAATAATGGAAGTTCATTCAAGAAACCACTATACCTTAACGATCTATTTGGAGATTAAACGATGTATTTGAAAATTAAATAAAAAAGGAAGTTGAATAAAAAACAAAATTGAATAAAAATGGAAGTTGCATAAAAATGGAAGTTCAATAAAATTAGAAATTGAAGTTTATTGAAGAAACCAGTATAACTTAACGATCTATTTGGAAATTAAATAAAAAAAAAGTTGAATAGAAAAGTAAATTAAATAAAATGGATGTTGAGTAAAAAGCTGAATAAAAATGGAAGTTGAATAAAAATAAAAATGGATGTTGCATAAAATAATAATTGAAGTTTATTCAAGAAACCACTATGCCTTAACAATCTATTTGGAGCTTAAAGCGATCTATTTGAAAATTAAATAAAAAGGATGTTGAATACAAAGCGGAAGTTGAATAGAAAACAAAATTGAATAAAATGGAAGTTCAATAAAATTAGATATTGAAGTTTATTCAAGAAACCGTATAACTTAACGATCTATTTGGAAATTAAATAAAAAAAAATGTTGAATGGAAAAGTAAATTGAATAAAAATGGATGTTGAGTAAAAACTTAATAAAAATGGAAGTTGAAAAAAAATAGAAATGGAAGTTGTATAAAATAATAATGGAAGTTCATTCAAGAAACCACTATACCTTAACGATCTATTTGGAGATTAAACGATCTATTTGAAAATTAAATAAAAAAGGATGTTGAATACAAAAGGAAGTTGTATAGAAAACAAAATTGAATAAAAATGGAAGTTGCATAAAAATGGAAGTTCAATGAAATTAGAAATTGAAGTTTATTCAAGAAACCAGTATAACTTAATGATCTATTTGGAAATTAAATAAAAAAGAAAGTTGACTAGAAAAGTAAATTGAATAAAAATGGATGTTGAGTAAAAACTTAATAAAAATGGAAGTTGAAAAAAAATAGAAATGGAAGTTGCATAAAATAATAACGGAAGTTCATTGAAGAAACCACTATACCATAACGATCTATTTGGAGATTAAACGATCTATTTGAAAATTAAATAAAAAAGGATGTTGAATACAAAAGGAAGTTGTATAGAAAACAAAATTGAATAAAAATGGAAGTTGTATAAAAATGGAAGTTCAATAAAATTAGAAATTGAAGTTTATTCAAGAAACCAGTATAACTTAACGATCTATTTGGAAATTAAATAAAAAAAAGTTGAATAGAAAAGTAAATTGAAAAAAAATGGATGTTGAGTAAAAACTGAATAAAAATGGAAATTGAATAAAAATAAAAATGGAAGTTGCATAAAACAATAATGGAAGTTCATTCAAGAAACCACTATACCTTAACGATCTATTTGGAGATTAAATGATCTGTTTGAAAATTAAATAAAAAAGGAAGTTGAATACAAAACGAAGTTGAATAGAAAACAAAATTGAATAAAAATGGAAGTTGCATAAAAATGGAAGTTCAATAAAATTATAAATTGAATTTTATTCAAGAAACCAGTATAACTTAACGATCTATTTGGAAATTAAATAAAAAAGAAAGTTCAATAGAAAAGTAAATTGAATAAAAATGGATGTTGAATAAAAACTGAATAAAAATGGAAGTTGAATAAAAATAAAAATGGAAGTTGCATATAATAACAATGAAAGTTCATTGAAGAAACTACTATACCTTAACGATCTATTTGGAGATTAAACGATCTATTTGAAAATTAAATAAAAAAGGAAATTGAATACAAAAGGAAGTTGAATAGAAAATAAAATTGAATAAAAACGGAAGTTGCATAAAAATGGAAGTTCAATAAAATTAGAAATTGAAGTTTATTCAAGAAACCAGTATAACTTAACGATCTATTTGGAAATTAAATAAAAAAAAAGTTGAATAGAAAAGTAAATTGAATAAAAATGGATGTTGAGTAAAAACTGAATAAAAATGGAAGTTGCATAAAATAATAATGGAAGTTCATTCAAGAAACCACTATACCTTAACGATCTATTTGGAGATTAAACGATGTATTTGAAAATTAAATAAAAAAGGAAGTTGAATAAAAAACAAAATTGAATAAAAATGGAAGTTGCATAAAAATGGAAGTTCAATAAAATTAGAAATTGAAGTTTATTGAAGAAACCAGTATAACTTAACGATCTATTTGGAAATTAAATAAAAAAAAAAGTTGAATAGAAAAGTAAATTAAATAAAAATGGATGTTGAGTAAAAACTGAATAAAAATGGAAGTTGAATAAAAATAAAAATGGATGTTGCATAAAATAATAATTGAAGTTTATTCAAGAAACCACTATGCCTTAACAATCTATTTGGAGCTTAAACGATCTATTTGAAAATTAAATAAAAAAGGATGTTGAATACAAACGGAAGTTGAATAGAAAACAAAATTGAATAAAAATGGAAGTTCAATAAAATTAGATATTGAAGTTTATTCAAGAAACCGGTATAACTTAACGATCTATTTGGAAATTAAATAAAAAAAAATGTTGAATGGAAAAGTAAATTGAATAAAAATGGATGTTGAGTAAAAACTTAATAAAAATGGAAGTTGAAAAAAAATAGAAATGGAAGTTGTATAAAATAATAATGGAAGTTCATTCAAGAAACCACTATACCTTAACGATCTATTTGGAGATTAAACGATCTATTTGAAAATTAAATAAAAAAGGATGTTGAATACAAAAGGAAGTTGTATAGAAAACAAAATTGAATAAAAATGGAAGTTGCATAAAAATGGAAGTTCAATGAAATTAGAAATTGAAGTTTATTCAAGAAACCAGTATAACTTAATGATCTATTTGGAAATTAAATAAAAAAGAAAGTTGACTAGAAAAGTAAATTGAATAAAAATGGATGTTGAGTAAAACTTAATAAAAATGGAAGTTGAAAAAAATAGAAATGGAAGTTGCATAAAATAATAACGGAAGTTCATTGAAGAAACCACTATACCATAACGATCTATTTGGAGATTAAACGATCTATTTGAAAATTAAATAAAAAGGATGTTGAATACAAAAGGAAGTTGTATAGAAAACAAAATTGAATAAAAATGGAAGTTGTATAAAAATGGAAGTTCAATAAAATTAGAAATTGAAGTTTATTCAAGAAACCAAAGATAACTTAACGATCTATTTGGAAATTAAATAAAAAAAGTTGAATAGAAAAGTAAATTGAAAAAAAAATGGATGTTGAGTAAAAACTGAATAAAAATGGAAATTGAATAAAAATAAAAATGGAAGTTGCATAAAACAATAATGGAAGTTCATTCAAGAGACCACTATACCTTAACGATCTATTTAGAAATTAAATGATCATTTGAAAATTAAATAAAAAGGAAGTTGAATACAAAAGCGAAGTTGAATAGAAAACAAAATTGAATAAAAATGGAAGTTGCATAAAAATGGAAGTTCAATAAAATTATAAATTGAATTTTATTCAAGAAACCAGTATAACTTAACGATCTATTTGGAAATTAAATAAAAAAGAAAGTTCAATAGAAAAGTAAATTGAATAAAAATGGATGTTGAATAAAAACTGAATAAAAATGGAAGTTGAATAAAAATAAAAATGGAAGTTGCATATAATAACAATGAAAGTTCATTGAAGAAACTACTATACCTTAACGATCTATTTGGAGATTAAACGATCTATTTGAAAATTAAATAAAAAAGGAAATTGAATACAAAAGGAAGTTGAATAGAAAATAAAATTGAATAAAACGAAGTTGCATAAAAATGGAAGTTCAATAAAATTAGAAATTGAAGTTTATTCAAGAAACCAAAGATAACTTAACGATCTATTTGGAAATTAAATAAAAAAAGTTGAATAGAAAAGTAAATTGAATAAAAATGGATGTTGAGTAAAAACTGAATAAAATTGGAAGTTGCATAAAATTAAAAATGAAAGTTCATTCGAGAAACCACTATACCTTAACGATCTATTTGGAGATTAAGCGATGTATTTGAAAATTAAATAAAAAGGAAGTTGAATAAAAACAAAATTGAATAAAAATGGAAGTTGCATAAAAATGGAAGTTCAATAAAATTAGAAATTGAAGTTTATTGAAGAAACCAAAGATAACTTAAAGATCTATTTGGAAATTAAATAAAAAAAAAGTTGAATAGAAAAGTAAATTAAATAAAAATGGATGTTGAGTAAAAACTGAATAAAAATGGAAGTTGAATAAAAATAAAAATGGATGTTGCATAAAATAATAATTGAAGTTTATTCAAGAAACCACTATGCCTTAACAATCTATTTGGAGATTAAACGATCTATTTGAAAATTAAATAAAAAAGGATGTTGAATACAAACGGAAGTTGAATAGAAAACAAAATTGAATAAAAATGGAAGTTCAATAAAATTAGATATTGAAGTTTATTCAAGAAACCGGTATAACTTAACGATCTATTTGGAAATTAAATAAAAAAAAATGTTGAATGGAAAAGTAAATTGAATAAAAATGGATGTTGAGTAAAAACTTAATAAAAATGGAAGTTGAAAAAAAATAGAAATGGAAGTTGTATAAAATAATAATGGAAGTTCATTCAAGAAACCACTATACCTTAACGATTTATTTGGAGATTAAACGATCTATTTGAAAATTAAATAAAAAAGGATGTTGAATACAAAAGGAAGTTGTATAGAAAACAAAATTGAATAAAAATGGAAGTTGCATAAAAATGGAAGTTCAATGAAATTAGAAATTGAAGTTTATTCAAGAAACCAGTATAACTTAACAATCTATTTGGAAATTAAATAAAAAAAAGTTGAATAGAAAAGTAAATGAAATAAAAATGGATGTTGAGTAAAAACTGAATAAAAATGGAAGTTGAATAAAAATAAAAATGGAAGTTGCATAAAATAATAATGGAAGTTCATTCAAGAAACCACTTTACCTTAACGATCTATTTGGAGATTAAACGATCTATTTGAAAATTAAATAAAAAAGGAAGTTGAATAGAAAACAAAATTGAATAAAAGTGGAAGTTTCGTAAAAATGGAAGTTCAACAAAATTAGAAATTGAAGTTTGTTCAAGAAACCAATATAACTTAACGATCTATTTGAAAATTAAATAAAAAAAAAGTATAATAGAAAGGTAAATTAGATAAAAATGGATGTTGAGTAAAAACTGAATAAAAATGGAAGTTGAATAAAAATAAAAATGGAAGTTGCATAAAATAATAATGGAAGTTCATTCAAGAAACCGCTATGCCTTAACAATCTATTTGGAGATTATAGCGATCCCGGGTTTACCCCTTGTTGTATAGTGATCCGGACATGTGTCTGTGGATGTTGGTAGTGGATTGTTGTCCTGTTTACGTCCTTTCATATATTGTATTTGAGTTATAAGATGTGTTGGGCAGGTTTGTTTCAGGTTGGTTGTGTTTGGGAGCCAAGGGTTGCTGCCCAGAATTTTTGTCCTTCGCTCGAGCGAGGAGTTGGTCGCTCGAGCGAGCGTTGAGTTTTGTGCTGGTGGTCGAGCAGGCGGCTTCGCTGAGCGAAGCGATCGGCTCGCATCGACTGAACACCATGATTTCGCTCGGCGAGCTTTTCTTCGCCCGCGCGATCTGGTTCGGTCTTAGCTCGAGCGAGCGGTTCATCGCTCGAGCGTGCGTCTTGTTGCAGACCTGGAGGGTCGAGCTCCTGGGTCGAGCGAACTTTTCTTCGCTCGAGCGAGCTTCTAGGATGTTGGGTTGAGGGAGGCCTTCTTGGGTCGGGCTACGGTTTCAGGTTCAGTCGCCGGCGACCAAGGCTTCGCCGAGCGAGCCTGTTTATATCGATTCGACAAAGCCGAATTTTAAGTTAGATTTTTTATAAACTTTTGATCTAATCTTCAAGATCTGAGAGCTTCTCTCTCTAACTTTATATTCTCTCTAAGGATTGATCTACCTAGGATCATTTCCTACCCTTCTTACTTTGTTAAAAAGGTAGAGGTCGTCGGGGGCTTCGATCTAATCTGAAAAAGTCGGTGTTTGGAGCATTTTGATCTTTGGGTCTTCATCTCCTTTTGGGCTTAAACTTTGAGGTAGGGATATCCTACTCTTCTTTATGGATTCTGTCTTTGAATTTTGACATTTTGATGTGTTGGGGATAGTTGTGTAATTTTGAGAAAGTTTGGGGCTTTTGTGCAATTTTATAAAAGTTTGGGGATTTGTTTTAAATAAACCTATATGTACGGTTGGTACATAGAAATGAGATTAATGTGGAATCATTGATGAAAATGGAACCTTAGGGGTGAATGTTAATTATGGAAAATGCTATAATTGTATTGTTTAATTAATTGGGATAATTAATTGTGGAATCGAGATGTTGATTATATATCCATTGCGCATTTATTTTCTGTTTAGAAATATCTGCTTTGGGCTATCGGTGGAGGATAGTCTTGATTGTTGTAGACAATGCATGATGATTAGGTAAATTAAAACCAATCATTGAAATGTGTCATTGAGTATGACAGTTGAAGAATACATTAACTTTATGTATTGATTTGTGATGTGTATAATTGTTGTTTATATGCATTGTGTTGTGTTGGAGAAGATAGGGGATGTACTCCGCGGTTTAGGGGAAGATAGGGGATGTACCTCTAAACCGGATGTTGTTTGGGAGAAGATAGGGGATGGACTCCGTAGATAGAGCTCATATGCTTGTCTTGGGAATGTGATATAGCTAGTAAGCATATCTGTGGAAGTAATGAAGTTGTAAGTGGTTAATATGAGTTATTGTCTCATATGAGTTGTGTGGCCAGGTTCTGAGCCATGAGTTATAAATTGAGAATTTAATGAAAATGGAAAGTGAATTGAATATAGACTTGAAAGTCTTGGAATTGTAATGTATTATGAAAGAATGTAAAAGTGTTGACCATCTATCAACTGTTAATCTTTTAGTCATTATTCATAACTGGTTTAGTATATTTCTACTGGGCTGTGGCTCACCCTATATGGGAACATCATTTTCAGGTACAGGCAGCATGCCACCTCCAAGGACTTAGCTTGGGAGGCTAGTGGCGGATGGACTTTTGACTTCTATTTACTTTTGATGTGTTACATGTAACCTCAAGCCAAGGGCTTTACGTGTATTGAGCTAGAGCTCTCTTGATTGTAACCAAGTGTTAACTTGGAAAGTTGTAAGCCTTTAAGGCACCCGCTTTTATTGTTTACATGTAATACTTCTGTAAACGATTCATTAAATAGAAGAAGGTGGACTTTTATTATGTTGATGCATGTTCGATCGATGGGTTTATTGCCTTTATTTTGAGGGCGTTACAACTTGGTATCAGAGCGTACCGGGTTTGAATACTTTGGGTACGTGGGAAGTGATTAGGATCACAATGGGTTTGTCTCACTTGATAGAGACTTAGTGTAGTGTCATATGCTATGTGTTTAATTGATAACATGCTTATGTGATTATTTGGGTATGGGATTTAATTTCTAGGATGTTGACTGGATCCTTGGGTTTCTGGGAGTCTTGTTGGAAAGGCACTTGATCAATGCCGTTTCTCACAGGAACTCTGGTAACGCCTCGGGACTATCACTATCAAGAAATGAAATTCGTAAGTGCTTATGTGTTTATGTGCTTACGTGGAGTGAATTATTGTGGTCCATGTTTTAGGACGCGAGTGTTTAGTTATGGCACGTTTATAAATGTGCTAACGTTCTGTGTTACCTTTATTAGGATGTCAGGACGAGGCAGAGGTGGAAGGCGTGGTAGGCCTAGGAGGCAGGATATGCCTTTACCGGATGAGATTCCGGCAGCTCAGGAAGGGGTTGGTCAGGCCAATGTGGCCGAGCCAGTAGGCCAGCAGACTATGGGCGCTCTAGCCCGAGAGATAGCAGGGGCGTTCAGGGAGTCGGTGGGTATTCTCAGAGCTGAGAATCAGGCTCAGGTTGTTGTTGCAGATGCAGGACCTTCTTTTCTGAAGAGGGAGTTCTTCCGGTCTAATCCGGATGAATTTGTGGGTGATCCAAAAGAGCCGCTTAAAGCCGATGAATGGCTCGAACAGACAACGAAGACGTTTGAGATGCTAGGCATCGAAGACGAAGTACTGAAGGTGACCTTGGCATCTTTCCAGCTGAAAGGGGATGCGGGTCAGTGGTGGAAATTCACCAAGGGTCGTATTGGGGGTACTTGGAAGGCTTTTGTTGATGCTTTTCAGGAGAAGTTCTTGTCTCCGGCTGTTCAGGAGAAGTTGAGAGGTCAGTTCTGCCAGCTCAAGCAGGACAGTTTATCAGTGGCCGAGTTTGAGGCCTCATTCACTAGTTTGTCCAGGTTTGCACCTGAGTTAGTGGCGTCTGAGGAACGCCGTTGCATTGAGTTTGAGAAGAAGTTGAGGCGCGGCCTCAAGTTGAGAATTGTGGGGTCTATGTTTCGGGATTATGGGCGACTGGTTGATGCTGCAGCTCATACTGAGATTGTGATGCAGGAAGAGGAGGAAGGGCAGAAAGGCTCCAAGAGGAGTCAGGATGGACAGGGCGATAGTAGGAGACAGAGGGGTTATAACCCTCAGCAGTCTCAGGGTGGAGTTTCTAGGTCGACTTTCCCAGTACCGAGTGCTCGGAGGGGCAACAGGAGAGTTTACTTGTTACAAGTGTGGCCACCGTCACAAGGCTTCAGTTGTCTGCAGAAGGGCGAAGGTCGAAGGTCAGATCTTCTTCACCAAAGCCACAGGTCGAGTTTGGGCGGGGGCGCCTTGTCCTGTTATCGAGGTGTACTGGCACTGAAGAGGTTCTGCCACGATTGAGTGCCACTTCAGAGCGTCTGGTTCTAGGCGACGCAGGATTTCACCACCAACCAGGCAGCCTCGAGGGCCAATCCGGAGCCGTCATCCCATCAAGATAAAGTGATCATATGCTCCTGTGGGTGGCAGTGGACCAGGTCCTGACAGCGTGTATCTTGTTGCCACGAGGATTTGGTACCAACTCCATCAAGAGTGAGAGGTACTTTTTGTTTTGCAACCGGTTGCGAGTGTTGATTGACACGGGTGCATCTCATTCTTTTGTATCTGCTGCATTTGCATCTGTGTTGGAATTGGAGTTAGCATTATTAGCATCTCCTATTTGCGTTGTGTCACCTATTGGGGGTGAGTTAATTTTGGGGCACGGATGTAGAGGTTGTGATATAGAGGTCCACGACCATCGAATTCCGTTTCCATTTGTAGTTATGCCCATGAAGGGCTTTGATGTTATTTTGGGTATGGACTGGTTAACGTCATACCGGGTTGTTATTGATTGCTACCGCCAGAGGGTTACTTGTCTGCATGCTGAGCGGGAGTTTTTCCATTTCTTAGGAGACCGAGTTGGTAGTGTTGTGCCCGGGTGCGGTCCGCAAGGCGGAATGAGCTTAGTAGTCTACTTGCTAGTTTTGAGAATGGTGAGTGTGATGAGACTCCATTGAGTTGCCAAGGGTAGTTTGTGAGTACTCGGACGTCTTTCCCGAGGATCTTGTTGATTTGCCACCTCACCGAGAGACGAGTTCTCTATTGATTTAGTGCAAGACGCCGATTTCTATGGCACCTTATCGCTTTTGCCCAGCAGAGTTGATTGAGTTGAAAGTTCAGCTCAAGAGTTGTTAGATAAGGGCTTCGTTAAGCCTAGTGTATCGCTAGGGAGCCGGCCCTCTTTGCTAAAAAAGAAAGACGGTGCCTTGAGGTTGTGTGTATCGACTACCTGGAAGTTGAATCGGACTCGATTAGAATAAGTACCCTATGCCCGTATAGATGATTTGTTCGACCTTGAAGGGTTCCGTTGTTTCTCTAAGATAGATTTGAGATCGGGTTACCACCGGTTGAGGTCGAGAGGAGGATATTCAAGACGGCATTCCGTCTGTGGTATGGCCATTATGAGTTCTGGTGATGCCATTTGGGCTCACCAATGCACCGATCTTTATGGACTTGATGAACCGGATCTTCCGGGAATTTTTGGATCGTTTTGTGGTCGTTTTTGTGGTCGACATTCTTAGCTATTCACCCTCAGAGAGAGAGCACGAGGAACACTTGAGAGTGGCGCTTGAGTTGCTTAGGGCCCATAGGTCAGATGCCAAGTTTGGGAAGTGCGAGTTCGCTAAAGGAAGTCAAGTTCTTAGGCCATGTGGTATCCGGGAAGGGGTGTCGATTGATACATCAAGACCGAGGCGATGCAAGATTGGGCACACCTAAGAGTGTGTTTGAGATCCGATTTTAAGGATTAGCCGGGTACTATCGTCGGTTTGTGAAAGATTTCTCGAGTTAGCTTCACGTTGACTTGGTTGACTCGCCAGGAGTCAAATTTGTATGGAGTGAGACTTGTGAAAAGTCGTTTGAGAGTTGAAAGTTAGATTGACCACCGCTCGATCTTGATTATTCGAGAGAGGGTTGGGTTATGCGTCTATTGTGATGCCTCACGAGAGGGTTTGGGTTGTGTGTTGATGCAGGGAGGGAAAGTGGTAGCTTACGGCTCACGTCAGTTAAAAATGCACGAGAAGAATTACCCTACACATGACCTAGAGTTAGCGGCTGTGATCTTTGCCTTGAAAATCTGGAGGCACTACCTTTATGGTGAGAGATTCGAGGTGTTCTCGGATCATAAGAGTCTGAAGTATCTGTTTTCACAGAAAGACTTGAACTTGAGGTAGAGGAGGTGGATGGAGTTCATTGAGGATTACGACTTCGAGTTACATTATCACCCAGGGAAGGCCAATGTTGTGGCCGATGCTCTTAGTAGGAAATCCATTAGTGATGTAGTTTGTGTAGCCATCCGAGAGTGGGAGATGTTGGGGGCACTTGGCGAGTTTGATTTGCTTCTGGGCGAATCCGTTGAGGCTGCGGCCTTGTTTTCTGTTGTTGCGCAGCCTACACTTGTGACTCGAGTGTTAGAGGCACAGAGAGGTGACCTTGAGGTAGAATCCCTCTGAGAGAGGATCTCCAGTGGGAAAGTTGAGAAGGGTTTGACGGTGTATCCCGACTTGAGCGTGAGATACCGAGACCGCTTGTTTGTACCGGAGTCTTGCCGAGAGGAGGTACTCCGAGAGTTTCACCATTCGCGCCTTGCGAGGCATCCGGAGGTACTAAGATGTATCGATTTGAGTCGCCGGTTTGGTGGCGGGGCATGAAGAGATGTGGCGATCTTCGTGTCTAAGTGCCTTACTTGTCGCAAGTGAAGGCCGAGCATCGAAGGCAGCCGGGTTTGTTGCAACCCTTGCCTATTGCCGAGTGGAAGTGGGAGCATGTCACTATGGACTTCGTTGTAGGTCTTCCGAGGACTCGGCGGGGTAGTGATGCTATTTGGGTGGTTGTAGACCGGTTGTGAAGTCGGCGCACTTCATTTCTATCTTGGCGTGAGAGATTCGGTGGACCATCTTGCCGACTTGTATATCCGGGACATAGTGAGATTGCACGGGGTCCCGATGGCGATTGTCTCGAGATAGAGATCCTCGTTTCTTGCTAGGTTGTGGCGAGTTTGCAGAGTGCTTTGGGCACTAAGTTGACCTTTAGTACGGCTTATCACCCTCGGTGACAGGCGATCGGCGTACTATTCAGATCCTTGAGGATATGCTTGAGGTTGTGTCCTTGATTTGATGGGGCGTGGGAAAGGCACTTGCCATTGGTGGAGTTTGCCTATAACAACGATTATCGATCTAGCATCGGTATGGCACCGTTTGAGGCCTTGTATGGCCGCCCTTGTAGGTCTCTCGATGTGTTGGGCCGAGGTGGGTGACACACCTTTGTTGGGCCCGGAGTTGGTTAGGGAGACGACGGAGAAAGTTGAGCTTATCCGTAGGAGGCTTGTTACAGCCCAGAGTCGTCAGAAATCTTATGCTGACCGTAGGAGGAGACCGTTGGTGTTCGAGATAGGTGATCATGTCTTTCTGAAAATATCACCTAGGCGGGGATTGATGGAAGAGAGGAAAGTTATCCCCTCGGTTTATTGGCCCTTTCGAGATCCTTGAGAGGATTGGCGAGGTTGCTTACCGTTTAGCGTTGCCGCCAGCTTGTCCGGAGTTCATGGCGTGTTTCATGTGAGTATGCTTGAGTATGAGCGGATCCATCACATGTGTTGGATTGGACCGATTTAGAGGTAGATGAGGATGCCTCAGATGAGGAGAGACCGGTTCGGGACTTGGATAGGCGGGATCAAGTCCTGCGTGGCAAGACCATCCCTTTGGTGAAGGTTTTGTGGAAGCATCACGGAGTGGAAGAAGCCACTTGGGAACGTGAGTTGGAAGTCCGCGAGAAATATCCGGACTTGTTTGTTGATTTGTAGTCATGTAATGAGAACTTGTAATTTTGTTGAACTTTGAGAACATTGTGTGTGTCTTAAGTTGTAAAACATGGTATATGTTTTGATTTAAGGAAGTAGTGTAAAACTTGCCTTAATGTGGGAATTGATTATAATGTTGCATGTGTTGGCTATATTATAGAATTGGAGATGTATCATGAAATTTTGTTATGATATGATTTGTGAAACCATGTATATTGAGAATGGTTGGAAAGTGGAACAAGAAATGCATGTTATAGATGCACTTTAAAAATATATTGGGAAATGCCTCTTGATAAGAGATGGATGACCGGTAATGGGTCGAATTGTTAAATGTTGTGTAATGTAACATTGTTTAAAATGGAGAAAAAGGGCTTGCTTTTCAAAAAAAAAAAAACTTGTTTTAATTTCGGGGACGAAATTCTTTAAGGGGGGGAGGTTATAGCGATCCCGGGTTTACCCCTTGTTGTATAGTAATCCGGACATGTGTCCGTGGATGTTGGTAGTGGATTGTTGTCCTGTTTACGTCCTTTCATATATTGTATTTGAGTTATAGGATGTGTTGGCGTGTTTGTTTGAGTTGGTTGTGTTTGGGAGCCAAGGGTTGCCTTTGCCCAATTTTTGTCCTTCGCCGAGCGGCGTTGAGTTTGTGTCTGGTGGGTCGAGCAGAGCGGCTTCGAAGCGAGCGGCTGCGTCTAATCTTGGACTGAACACCATGATTTCGCTCGGCGAGCTTTTCTTCGCCGAGCGATCTGGTTCGGTCTTCGCCGAGCGGCGGTTCATCGCTTCAGCGTCGTCTAGTTGCAGAACCTAAAGGGTCGAGCTCTGGCTCGGCGAACTTCTTCTTCGGCGAAGCTTCTAGGATGTTGGCTCGAGCGAGACCTTCTTGGCTCGAGCTACGGTTTTACATGCAGTCGCTCGGCGACCAAGGCTTCGGCGAAACTGTTTATATCGATTCGGCAATGGCGAATTTTAAGTTAGATTTTTTATAAACTTTTGATCTAATCTTCAAGATCTGAGAGCTTCTCTCTCTAACTTTATATTCTCTCTAAGGATTGATCTACCTAGGATCATTTCCTACCCTTCTTGCTTTGTTAAAAAGGTAGAGGTCGTCGGGGGCTTCGATCTAATCTGAAAAAGTCGGTGTTTGGAGCATTTTGATCTTTGGGTCTTCATCTCCTTTTGGGCTTAAACTTTGAGGTAGGGATATCCTACTCTTCTTTATGGATTCTGTCTTTGAATTTTGACATTTTGATGTGTTGGGGATAGTTGTGTAATTTTGAGAAAGTTTGGGGCTTTTGTGCAATTTTATAAAAGTTTGGGGATTTGTTTTAAATAAACCTATATGTACGGTTGGTACATAGAAATGAGATTAATGTGGAATCATTGATGAAAATGGAACCTTAGGGGTGAATGTTAATTATGGAAAATGCTATAATTGTATTGTTTAATTAATTGGGATAATTAATTGTGGAATCGAGATGTTGATTATATATCCATTGCGCATTTATTTTCTGTTTAGAAATATCTGCTTTGGGCTATCGGTGGAGGATAGTCTTGATTGTTGTAGACAATGCATGATGATTAGGTAAATTAAAACCAATCATTGAAATGTGTCATTGAGTATGACAGTTGAAGAATACATTAACTTTATGTATTGATTTGTGATGTGTATAATTGTTGTTTATATGCATTGTGTTGTGTTGGAGAAGCTAGGGCATGTACTCCGCGGTTTAGGGGAAGATAGGGGATGTACCTCTAAACCGGATGTTGTTTGGGAGAAGATAGGGGATGGACTCCGTAGATAGAGCTCATATGCTTGTCTTGGGAATGTGATATAGCTAGTAAGCATATCTGTGGAAGTAATGAAGTTGTAAGTGGTTAATATGAGTTATTGTCTCATATGAGTTGTGTGGCCAGGTTCTGAGCCATGAGTTATAAATTGAGAATTTAATGAAAATGGAGAGTGAATTGAATATAGACTTGAAAGTCTTGGAATTGTAATGTATTATGAAAGAATGTAAAAGTGTTGACCATCTATCAACTGTTAATCTTTTAGTCATTATTCATAACTGGTTTAGTATATTTCTACTGGGCTGTGGCTCACCCTATATGGGAACATCATTTTCAGGTACAGGCAGCATGCCACCTCCAAGGACTTAGCTTGGGAGGCTAGTGGCGGATGGAATAGATCTGTAAGGTATAGTGGTTTCTTCAATGAACTTCCACTGTTAATTTAAGGCAACATCTAGTTTATTTAATTTCCTTTTCTATTCAACTTCTTTTTTTATTTAAGAAAAGAAACCACTATACCTTAACGATCTATTTAGAAAATAAATAAGAAAGAAAGATGAATAAAAAAGAAATTGAATAAAAATAGAAGTTGAATAAAATTAAAAATTGAAGTTCATTCAAGAAACCACTATACCTTAACGATCTATTTGGAAATTAAATAAAAATGGAAGTTGAATAAAAAATAGAATTGAATAAAAATGGAAGTTGCATTAAATTGAAATTGAAATTGCATAAAAATGGAAGTTGAATAAAATTAAAAATGGAAGTTCATTCAAGAAACCACTATATCTTAACAATCTATGTGGAAATTAAATAAAAAAGGAAGTTGAATAGAAACAGAAATTGAATAGAAAAGTAACTTGAATAAAAATGAAAATTGAATAAAAATGGAAGTTGCATAAAAATAAAAATAGAAGTTCATTCAAGAAACCACTATATCATAACGATCTATTTGGAAATTAAATAAAAAAGGAAGTTGAATAAAAAATAGAATTGAATAAAAAAGGAAGTTACATAAAATTAACAATGGAAGTTGAATACAAATAAAAATGGAAGTTGAATAAAAATAAAAATGGAAGTTCATTCAATAAGCCATAATACCTTAACGATTGAATAAATATGGAAATCGAGAAAAAATGAAAGTTGCATAAAATTAAGGTATAGTGGTTTCTTGAATAAACTTCCATTTTTATTTTTATGCAACTTCCATTTTTATTCAATTTTCATTTTTATACCTTAACGATCTATTTGGCAATTAAATAAAAAAGGATGTTGAATACAATTAAAAATGGAAGTTCATTCAAATAACCATTATACCTTAACGATCTATTTGGAAATTAAATAAAAAAAAAGTTGAATAAAAATGGAAGTTGCATAAAATTAAAAATGGAAGTTAATTCAAGAAACCACTATACCTTAACGATCTATGTGGAAATTAAATAAAAAAAAAAAATAGAAGTTGCATAAAATTAACAATGGAAGTTCTTTCAAGAAACCACTATACCCTAACAATCTATTTGGAAAGTAAATAAAAAAGGATGTTGAATAGAAAAGTAAATTGAATAAAAATGAAATAAAAATGGAAGTTGCATAAAATTAACAATGGAAGTTGAATAAAATTAAAAATGGAAGTTGAATAAAAATAAAAATGGAAGTTCCACAAAATTAAAATGGAAGTTCATTCAAGAAACCACTATACCTTAACAATCTATTTGGAAATTGAATAAAAATAGAAGTTGCATATAATTAAAAATGGAAATTCATTCAATAAACCAGTATAACTTAACGATCTATTTGAAAATTGAATAAAAAAGAAACCACTATACCTTAACGATCTATTTGGAAATTAAATAAAAAAAAGGAAGTTGAATAGAAAAGGAAATTGAATAAAAGTTAAAAAAGAAGTTGAATAGAATTGGAAAATGAATAAAAATAAAAATGAAAATAGATGTTGAATAAAAATGGAAGTTGAATAGAAAAGGAAATTAAATAAAAATGGAAGTTGCATAAAATTAACAATGGAAGTTCATTGAAGAAACCACTATTCAACTTCCATTTTTAATTTTTTGAAAGAACTTCCATTTTTAATTTTATTCAACTTCCAGTTTTATTCAATTTTCCTTTTCTATTTAATTTCCACATAGATCGGTATAGTGCTTTCTTGAATGAACATCCATTTTCAAATAGATTGTTAAGTTATAGTGGTTTCTTGAATGAACTTCCACTGTTAATCTTACTCAACTTCCATTTTTATACAACTTCCTTTCTATTCAACTTCTTTTTTTTTTCAACTTCCATTTCTATTCAACTTCCTTTTTTTTTTTTTTCAATTTCCAAATAGATCGTTAAGGTATCATGGGATCTTGAATGAACTTCGATTTTTATTCTTATTCAACTTCCAATGTTAATTTTATTCAATTTCCATTTTCATTTTTATTCATCTTGCATTTTTATTCAACTTCCTTTCCTATTCAACTTCCATTTATATTTTTATTCATTTTCCATTTTTATTTTTATTCAACTTCCATTTTTATTCAACATCCATTTTTATTCATGTCACGCCCTCAAAAATAAACCCATAATAAACAATATTAACATGCATCAATATACAAAAAAAAAAAAAAAATCAGAATATAATTCCATTCATCCAAGTCTTAAGAAATAAAACATCAAAATAAATGCCCTACGGGCTTACATCTTGCCAAGCCAATACTTGGACACAAATCCATGAGTTCTAACTCAAAAACAGATAAAGCCCTAGGCTTGAGTGTTTTACATATAAAAGCAAATAAACAAAAAAATAAATCTTCAAGTCCAAATCCTCACAAGCTAAGTCCTTGGAGGTAGTGAACCGCCTGAACCTGAAAAAGAAGTTCCCATATAGGGTGAGCCACAGCCCAGTAGAGAAATACTAAACCAGGCATAAGAATTAACTAAAGCATCAACATCCGATACATGGTTAGCACAAGGTAATAAATTCCCAATTTTAAGACATAAATGCCTACATTGTCTATGACACATGGTCTATGACACAATTCACCTTCCATTTATACCAACATGGCTCAGAACCTGGCCAACAACTCAACAAAGATAACAATTCAGGTCAAACCTTTCTTACAACATAATAAACACACATGCTGGTGTTACATCAATCACAATCAATTTCACTTCCATACTTCCCAACTGATACACATGGTGGTGATGTATCATATCAACAACAAATAAATATAAGCACCCACATAAGTGATGCTACTGGAGTCCATCCCCTATCTCCTCCCAACAAAATCCGGTTTAGAGGTCCATCCCCTATCTTCCCCTAAACCGTGGAGTTCATCCCCTATCTCCTCCAAAACCAAATGCATATGCAACATAAATAATATTTGCCATATACAACACATAATTAATACAAGCAATGTTCTGTATTAATTTAACAGTCAACATAAATGACTAAATTCCAGTTATACCTAAGCCACATGCAAGGTCTACAACAATCACTGGCTATCCTCCACCGATAGCCCAAAACAATTATTTCTAAGCAAGAAATAAATATCACAATATATATAATATCAATTTCACAGATGAGTGATTAAATATTCAACTACACCAACAATTCTCAATTACCCCAAATCTCATGAATTTAACCAATACACACTTCCCCTTTAAATTAATTACATGAATTAATCTATGACACAACCCTAAGGTTTCTCCCAAAATTACCGAACTACTTTCCACATACCAAAACACCAACACTTAGGATTAAAACGTATACAAGGAGTAGGAAATCCCTACCTCAAAGCAATGAACCCAAAAGAAGAAGATGAAGATGTTTGCCCAAATTTCAAAGTGCTCCAAATCCAACAATGCTCGAGATTAAATGAAAGCCCTCACTCTCCTCTACCTTTTTAATGAAGGAACTAGGTTAGAAACACCCTCTAGATAGATCAAACCCAAGGAAAAGATGAGTTGAGAGAAAAGACTCAAACTAGGGTTTCGGATCAAAATTGTGAAAAGACGTTTTAGAACCGCCGCCGCGTTTAAATATCGGGATGTGCTCGCTCGGCGAAGACATGGTCGCCGAGCGACTGCATTAAAGAAAACTCGCTCGGCGAAGAAAAAGCTCGCCGAGTTAAGAACTCGATGCTTCGTGCGAACTAAGCACGCCGAGCGATGTAATGCTCGCCGAGCGAAGAACTCGAAACATACAACTCGCTTCGCCGAAGCGAAGAAAAGCTCGCCGGCGAAGACACCTCGCCTCGTGTCTATACTAGACGCATCGCCGCTCGGCGAAGAAATCCTGGCTCGAGCCACTAGAGACAAAACTCCACCTCTCGAAGCGACCAAACCTCGCCGAGCGACCAACTCAAAAATCGACAGAAGATTTGGTTTCCGAACCCAACCAACCTGAAACAGACCTGCCCAAAACATCCTATAACTCAAAATGAGAAGTTAAAGAACGACAACAACAATTAAACCATGCTAGGATCTACGGAACCTAAGTCCGGATACAATAATCAAATGGGAACAGACCGGGGTCGCTATAATTCAACTTCCTTTTTTATTTAATTTCCAAATAGAGCATTAAGGTATAGTGGGATATTGAGGCCTCGTTTGGCAAGAGGCTATTTTAGCCAAAAAGCCAAAAAATTACTAAAAAAGCCAAAAAGCCAACAACCCATATCAAAAAGTCAAAGATTCCCTATTCTCTCTACTTTTTGCACATCTTTTCGTAAAAAGCCAAAAAGTCATCCCAAACATACTAGTTTTTTTTACATCACATTTTAGCCAAATAGCCAAAAAGTTACTAAATTAGCCTGTTCCCAAACGAGGCCTGAATGAACTTTCAATTTTAATTTTATGAAACTAAAAATGGATGTTGAATAAAAATAAAAAATGAAGTTGCATAAAATTAACAATGTAAGTTCATTCAAGAAACCATAATACCTTAACGATCTATTTGGAAATTGAACAGAAAAGGAAATTGAATAGAAAAGGAAATTAAATAAAAACAAAAATGGAAGTTGAATAAAATTAAAAATTGTAGTTCATCCAATAAACTACTATACCTTAACGATCTATGTGGAAATTAAATAGAAAAGGAAGTTGAATAAAAATGGAAGTCGAATAAAAATCGATGTTGAATATACTTAAAAATGGAAGTTCAATAAAAAAAGAAAAACTGGAAGTTTATTCAAGAAACCACTATACCTTAACGATCTATTTGGAAATTAAATAAAAAAGAAAATTGATTGAAATTGTAAGTTGAATAAAAATGGAAGTTCTTTCAAGAAACCACTATACCTTAACGGTCTATTTGAAAATTAAATAAAAAATGAAGTTGAATAAAAATGGAAGTTGAATAAAATTAACAATGGAAGTTCATCCAATAAACCACTATACCTTAACGATCTATTTGGAAATTAAACAAAAAAATAAGTTGAATAGAATAGGAAATTGGAAATTGCATAAAATTAACAATGGAAGTTCATTCAAGAAACCACTATACCTCAACGATCTATTTGGAAATTAAATAAAAAAAGGAAATTGAATAAAAAAGGAAGTTGAATAGAAAAGTAACTTGAATAGAAAAGTAATGTGAATAAAAAACAATAATACCTTAACGATCTATTTGAAAATTAAATAAAAAAGGCAGTTGAATAGAAAGGGAAATTGAATAAAAACAAAAAATGGAAGTTGCATAAAATTAACAATGGAAGTTCATTAAAGAAACCACTATACGTTAACGATCTATTTGGAAATTAAATTAAAAAAAAAGTTGAATAAAAATGGAAGTTGAATAAAATAAAAATAGAAGTTGCATAAAATTAATAATGGAAGTTTATTCAAGAAACCACTATAACTTAACGATCTATTTGGAAACTAAATAAAAAAGGAAGTTGAATGGAAAAGGAAATTGAATAAAAATGGAAGTTGAATAAAAATAAAAATGGAAGTTGTATGAAATTAAAAATGGAAGTTGGATAAAAATGGAAGTTAAATAGAATTAACAATGGAAGTTCATTCAAGAAACCACTATAACTTAACGATTTAATACCATTGGTTTCTTGACTGAACTTCCATTTTTAATTTTATGCGACTTCCATTTATATTTTTATTCAATTTCCATTTATATTTTTCTAGTGGTTTATTCAACTTCTATTTTTATTCACTTTCATTTTCTAATGAACTTCCAAATAGATCGTTATGGTATAGTGGTTTCTTAAATGAACTCTATTCAACTTCCTTTCCAAATAGATAGTTAAGATATAGTGGTTTCTTGAATGAACTTCTATTTTTATTTTTATGCAACTTCCATTTTTATTCAATTTCCATTTTTATTCAATTTTCTTTTCTATTCAACTTCATTTTCTATTTCATTTCCAAATAGATCGTTAAGGTATAATGGTTTCTTGAACTTCCTTTTTTATTTTTATTCAACTTTCATTTTTATTTTTGTGCAACTTCCATTTTAATTCAATTTCCTTTTGTATTCAACTTCCATTTTTATTCAATTTCCTTTTTTATTCAACTTCGATTTTTATTCAATTTCATGTTCTATTCAACTCTCCTTTTTTCTTTAATTTCCAAATTGATCGTTAACGTATGGTGGTTTCTTGAATGAACTTCCATTTATATTCAACATCCTTTTTTATTCAACTTCAATTTTTATTCAATTTCCATTTCTATTCAACTTCCTTTTTTTTTTTAATTTTCAAATAGATCGTTAAGGTATAGTGGTTTATTGAATGAACTTCCAGTTTTAATTTTTTGCAATTTCAATTTTTAATTTTATGCAACTTGCATCTTTATTCAATTTCCTTTTCTATTCAACGTCCTTTTTTTATTGAAGTTCATTTTTATTTACTTTCCAAATAGATCGTTAAGGTATAGTAGTTTCTTCAATGAACTTCCATTGTTAATTTTAGGCAACTTCCATTTTTATTTTTATTCAAATTCTAGTTTTATCCAATTTCCTTTTCTATTCAACTTCCTTTTTTTTTATTTAATTTCCAAATAGATCGTCAAGGTATAGTGGTTTCTTGAATGAACTTCCATTGTTAATTTTATGCAATTTCAATTTTTAATTTTATTCAACTTCTAGTTTTATCCAATTTCCTTTTCTATTCAACTTCCTTGTTTTATTTAATTTTCAGATAGATCGTTAAGGTATAGTGGTTTCTTGAATGAACTTCCATTGTTAATTTTATGCAACTTCAATTTTTAATTTTATTCAACTTCTAGTTTTATCCAATTTCCTTTTCTATTCAACTTTCCTTTTCTATTTAATTTCCACATAGATCGTTAAGGTATAGTGGTTTCATGAATGAACTTCCATTTTTAATTTTATGCAACTTTCATTTTTAATTTCCAAATATATCGTTAAGGTATTGTAGTTTCTATTGAATAAAAATGGAAGTTGAATAAAAATATAAATGGAAGTTGCATAAAATAAAAAATAAACCAGTATAACTTAGCGATCTATTTGGAAAGTAAATAAAAAATGAACTTCCATTTTTAATTTTATGTGACATCCTTTTTTATTTTTATTCAACTTCCATTTTTATTAAACTTCCATATTTATTCAATTTACTTTTCTATTCAACTTCCTTTTTTATTTAATTTCCAAATAGATCGTTAACGTATAATGGTTTCTTGAATGAACTTACATTGTTAATTTTATTCAACTTCCATTTTTATTCAATAGAAACCACTATACCTTAACGATCTATTTGGAAATTAAATAAAAAATGAAGTTGAATAAAAATATAAATGGAAGTTGAATAAAAATGAAAGTTGCATAAAAATAAAAATGGAAGCTGAATAAAAATAAAAATGCAAGTTGCCTAAAATTAACAATGGAAGTTCATTCAAGAAACCACTATACCTTAACGATCATTTGGAAATTAAATAAAAATGGAAGTTTATTCAAGAAACCACTATACCTTAACGATCAATTTGGAAATTAAATAAAAAAGGAAGTTGAATAGAAATGGAAATTGAATAAAAATGAAAGTTGCATAAAATTTAAAAGGAAAGTTCATTCAATAAACCACTATACGTTAACGATCTATTTGGAAATTAACTAAAAAAGGAAGTTGAGTAAAAATGAAAGTTGCATGAAATTAACAATGGAATTTCATTCAAGAAACCACTATAACTTAACGATCTATTTGGAAATTAAATAAAAAAGGAAGTTGAATAGAAAACAAAATTGAAGAAAAATGGAAGTTGAATAGAAAAGAAAATTGAATAAAAATGGAAGTTGAATAAAAATAAAAATAAAAGTTGAATAAAAATAAAAATAGAAGTTGCATAAAAATAAAAACTGGAAGTTGACTAAAAGTAAATAAAAAAGGAAGATGAATAGAAAAGGAAATTGACTAAAAATCGGAAGTTGAATAAAAATAAAAATGAAATTTGCATAAAATTAAAAATAGAAGTTCATTCAAGAAACAACTATACCTTAACGATATTTTTGGAAATAAATAAAAAAGGACGTTGAATAGAAAAAGAAATTGAGTAAAAATGGAAGTTCATTCGAGAAACCACTATAGCATAACGATCTATTTGGAAATTAAGTAAAAAATGAAGTTGAATAGAAAAGGAAATTCCTATTCTATTCAGCTTCATTTTTTTATTTACTTTCCAAATAGATCGGTAAGGTATAATGGTTTCTTTAATCTTTAATTTTATGCAATTTTCATTTTTATTTTTATTCAACTTCTTTTTTTATTCAATTTCCTTTTCTATTCAACTTCCTTTTTTATTCAATTTCCAAATAGATCGTTAAGGTATAGTGGTTTCTTGAATGAACTTACATTGTTAATTTTATGCAACTTCCATTTTATGCAATTTCCTTTTTTATTTTTATTCAATTTCCTTTTCTATTCAATGTCCATTTTTAATTAATTTCCAAATAGATCGTCAAGGTATAGTGGTTTCTTGAATGAACTTCCATTTTTAATTTATTTAACTTCCATTTTTATTGAGTTTCCTTTTCTATTCAACTTCCTTTTTTAATTTAATTTCCAAATAGATCGTTAAGTTATAGTGGTTTCTTGAATGAAATTCCATTGTTAATTTTATGCAAATTCCATTGTTAATTTTATGCAACTTCGATTTTTTATTTTTATTCAACTTCCATTTTTATTCAATATCCATTTTTATTCAATTTCCATTTCTATTCAACTTTCTTTTTTAGTCAATTTCCAAGTAGATCGTTAACGTATAGTGGTTTCTTGAATTAACTTCCATTTTTATTTTTATGCAACTTTCATTTCTATTCAACTTCCTTTTTTATTTAATTTCCACATTGATCGTTATGGTATAGTGGTTTCTTGAAAGAACTTCCATTTTTGTTCAATTTCCTTTTCTATTCAACTTCTTTTTATATTTAATTTTCAAATAGATCGTTAAGGTATAGTGGTTTCTTGAATTAAATTTCATTTTTATTTTTATTCATCTTCCGATTTTATCAAATTTCCTTTTTATTCAAGAAACCACTATATCTTAATGATTTATTTGGAAATTAAATAAAAAAGAAAATTGAATAAAAAAGGAAGTTGAATAGAAAAGGAAATTATAAAAAAAAAAATAAGTTCAATAGAAAAAGGAAATTGAATAAAAATTGAATAAAAACGGAAGTTGAATGGAAAAGAGAATTGAGTAAAGATGGAAGTTGAATAATAATAAAATTGGAAGTTGCATAAAATAATAATGGAAGTTCATTCAAGAAAACACTATACCTTAACAATCTATTTGGAAAGTAATTAAAAAAGGAAGTTGAATAGAACAGAAAACCTTAACGATCTATTTGGAAGGTAAATAAAAAAGGAAGTTGAATAGAAAATGGAAGTTGAATAAAAAAGGAAAGTGCATTTAAGAAACCACTATATCTTAACGATTTATTTGAAAATAAAATAAAAATATAAATGGAAGGTGCATATAATTAAAAATTGAATAAAAATAGAAGTTCAATAAAAATAAAAACTGGAAGTTGCCTTAAATTAACAATGGAAGTTCATTCAAGAAACCACTATACCTTAACGATCTATTTGCAAATTAAAGAAAAAAGAAAGTTGAATAGAAAACGAAATTGAATAAAAATGGAAGCTGAATAAAATGAAAATTTAATAAAAAAGGAAGTTGAATACAATTAACAATGGAAGTTCATTCAAGAAACTACTATACCTTGACGATCTATTTGGAAATTAAATAAAAAAAGAAGTTGAATAGAAATGGAAATTGAATAAAAATGGAAGTTGAATAAAAATAAAAATAGAAGTTGCATAAAATTGACAATGGAAGTTGAATAAAAAAGGAAATTGAATAAAAATAAAAATGGAAGTTGCATAAAATTAACAATGGAAGTTATTTCAAGAAACCACTATATCTTCACGATCTATTTGGAAATTAAATAAAAAAGAAAGTTGAATAAAAATAAAAATTGAAGTTGCATAAAATTAACAGTGGAAGTTCTTTAAAAAAACCACTATAACTTAATGATCTATTTGGAAATTAAATAAAAAAATAAGTTGAATAGAAAATAGAATTGAATAAAAATGGAAGTTGAATAAAATTAAAAATGGAAGTTCATTCAAGAAACCACTATATCTTAACAATCTATTTGGAAATTAAAAAAAAAAAAAAAAGAGAAAGTTGAATAGAAAAGGAAATTTAATAAAAATAGAAGTTGCCTAAAGTTAACAATGGAAGTTCATTCAAGAAACCACTATACCTTAACAATTTATTTGGAAATTAAGTTGAATAGAATAGGAAGTTGAATAAAAAAGGAAGTTGCATAAAATTAAAAAAGGAAGTTCAATAAAAATTAATAATGGAAGTTAATTCAAGAAACCACTATAACTTAACGATCTATATGGAAATTAAATAAAAAAGAGGAAGTTGAATAGAAAAGGTCATTCAAGAAACCACTATATCTTAACTATCTATTTGAAAATTAAATAAAAAAAGAAGTTCAATAGAAAAGGAAATTAAATAAAAATGGAAGTTGCATAAAATTACAATGGAAGTTCATTCAAGAAACCACTATACCTTAACGATCTATTTGGAAATTAAATAAAAAAGGAAATTGAATAAAAATAGAAGTTGCATAAAATTAACAATGGAAGTTCATTGAAAAAACCACTATACCTTAACAATCTATTTGGAAATTAAATATAAAAGGAAGTTGAATAGAAATTGAAGTTGAATAAAAATAAAATTGGAAGTTCATTCAAGAAATCATTATACCTTAATGATCTATTTTTGGAAATTAAATAAAAAAGGAAGTGGAATAGAAATTGAAGTTGAATAAAAATAAAAATAGAAGTTGAACAAAAATAAAAATGGAAGTTGTATGAAATTAAAAATGGAAGTTTATTCAAGAAACCACTATACCTTAACGATCCATTTGGAAATTAAATTTCCATCTCTATTCAACTTCTTTTTTTTTTTTTATTTCCAAATAGACCGTTAAGGTATAGTGGTTTCTTGAATAAATTTCCTTTTTTCTTTAATTTCCAAATAAATCGTTAAGGTATAGTGGTTTCTTAAATAAACTTACATTGTTAATTTTATGCAACTTCCATTTTTATTTTTATTCAACTTCCATTTTTATTCAATTTCCAAATATTTTTATTCAACTTCCATTTTTAATTTTATGCAACTTTCATTTTTATTTTTATTCAACTTCCATTTTTATTCAATTTCTTTTCTATTCAACTACCTTTTTTATTTTATTCAATTTCATTTTTTATTCAAACTTCTATTTTTATTTTTATTTTTATTCAATTTCCTTTTCTATTCAACATCCTTTTCTATTCAACTTCTTTTTTTATTCAATTTCCAAATAGATCGTTAAGGTATAGTGGTTTTTTAAATGAACTTCCATTTTCATTTTTGTTCTACTTCAGTTTTTATTAAACTTCCTTTTTATCTAATTGCCAAATAGATCATTAAAGTATAGTGGTTTCTCGAATGAACTTCTATTTTTATTTTTATTCAACTTCAATTTTTACCCAACTTCCTTTTTTATTTAATACCCCAATAGATCGTTAAGGTATAGTGGTTTCTTGAATGAACTTCCATTTGTAATTTTATTCAACTTTCATATTTCTTCAACTTCCATTTTTATTTATAATTTCCAAATAGATCGCTACAGTATAATGGTTTCTTGAATTAACTTCCATTGTTAATTTTATGCAACTTTCATTTTTATTTTATTTAACTTCCACTTTTATTCGATTTCTTTTTCTATTCAACTTCATTTTTTTATTTGATTTCCAAATAGATTGTTAAGGTATAGTAGTTTATTGAATGAACTTCCAATGTTAATTATATGCAACTTCAATTTTTATTTTTATTCAACTTCCATTTTTATTTTTATTCAACTTCCATTTTTATTCGATTTCTTTTTCTATTCAACTTACTTTTTCCATTTTTATTCAATTTTCTTTTCAATTCAACTTCTTTTTTATTCAGCTTGCAAATAGATCATTAAGGTATAGTGGTTTCTTGAATTAACTTCCACTGTTAATTTTATGCAACTTTCATTTTTATTTAATTTCAACTTCCATTTTTATTCAATTTTTAATTTTATGCATCTACCAGTTTTTGTTTTACGCAACTTCCTCTTTTTATTTAATTTCCAAATAGATCGTTAAGATATAGTGATTTCTTGAATGAACTTCCATTTTTATTTTTATGCAACTTCCATTTTTATTTTTATTCAACTTTTATTTTTATTGAGTTTCATTTTCCATTCAACTTCCTTTTTATTTAATTTCCACATAGATCATTAAGTTGAATGAAATTAACAATGAAATTTAATTCAAGAAACTACTATATACCTTAACGATCTATGTGGAAATTAAATAGAAAAGGAAATTGAATAAAAATGGAGGTTGAATAAAAATGGAAAAGGAAGTTGAATAAAATTAAATGAAAATGGAAATTGAAAAGAAAAGTAAATTGAATAAAAATGAAAGTTGAATAAAAATAAAAATGGAAGTTCATTTAAGAAGCCACTATACCTTAACGATCTATTTCAAAATTAAATAAAAAATGAAGTTGAGTAAAAATTAAATAAAAAAGGAAGTTGAATACAAATTGAAAATGGAAGTTCATTCGAGAAACCACTATACCTTAACTTCTATTTGGAAATTAAATAAAAAAAGAAGTTGAATAAAAAACAAAATTGAATAAAAAATGAAGTTGAATAAAAATAAAAGGGGAAGTTGCATAAAATTAAAAATCGAAGTTCATTCAAGAAACCACTCTACCTTAATGATCTATTTGGAAATTAAATAAAAATTGAAGTTGAATTGAAAAGAAAATTGAATAAAAATGGAAGTTGAATAAAAATAAAAATGGAAGTTGCATAAAATTAAAATAGAAGTTGAATAAAAATGAAAGTTCATTCAAGAAACTAGTATACCTTAACGATCTATGTGGAAATTAAATAAAAAAAGTGTAATGCCCTCAAAATAATACATAAAACCCATCACTTTAGACATGCATTAATATAAGAGAAATCAACCATTTCTATTCATTGGAGTAGTTCTTACAACAGTATCACATGTTAACGACAAAAGCAAATACCCTACGGGCTTACAGCTTTCCAAGTCAACACTTGGTTACACAAAAGAAGAGTACTAATTCTATACAAAAGAAGCCCTTGGCTTGATATACATGTAATACAAACATAATAATCAAGAAGAAAGAGTCTTCAACTCTCATATCCATCCAAGCTACGTCCTTGGAGGTGGCATGCTACCTGTACCTGAAAATAATGTCCCATATAAGGTGAGTCAACGCCCAGTACAGATATGCTAAACACAGTATGAGCAATAACTAAGACATTAGCAATTGATAAATGTTTAATTCCCATAAATCAATTCATAATTCATTTCCATTACATGACCACTATGTCCATGTTTCATTTCATTTTCCATTTCTTATCAAGTTCACAATTTACAACAACGGCTCAGAACCTGGCCAACAATTTACATGAGATAGAGACTCATATTAAACGTTTCCCATTTCACAATAGATAAGCATAAAAGCTATATCAATATCTCAACAGATAAGCATACAAGCTGTATCCACACTTCAACAGATAAGCATATGAGCTATATCAACACTTCCATAGATAAGCATATGAGCTATATCAATACTTCCATAGATAAGCATATGAGCTATATCAATACATTAACTGACAAGCATATGAGCTGTATCAGCGGAGTCCATCCCCTATCTCCTCCCTAACAACATCCGGTCTAGAGGTCCATCCCCTATCTTCCCCTAAACCGTGGAGTGCATCCCCTATCTTCTTCCACACAACACAACGTATATACACATAGGTCATATACACAATCAATCAATACATAACGTCAATGTATTCTATCAACCGGCATACTCTATGACACATCCAATTGATTAGTTTTAGTTTGCCTAATCATCATGCATTGTCTACAACAATCAAAACTACCCTCCACGAGTAACCCAAAGCAATTATTTCTAAACAGATAATAAAAGCTCCAACAGATAAAATATCAATGTTTTCAACAGTGAGCGATTAATAAATCCAACTCTACCATTTTACAATATAATGAGCCAATTTCATTATTTCCAACTCAATTCCAAATAACAATAATTTTTCCAAATTAATTATACCAATTAATTTATACAACAAATTAGGATTTTCTACCCCATTTCTCAACGTTGACCCAATGGTCTATATTTCAACAACCAACAACAATGTCATTATTTTGAAACCCAAAATACACATTTTAGAATAAAAATAACAAAACCCACTTTCAACATTTCCAAACCCTAACTTTCCAAAATCAACCATTTAACAAAATGCCCAAAAATCTAGGTCAAAACCCATAGTAGTGAGTAGGAATCCCTACCTCAAATTCGGAGCCCAAGGGAGGAAGATGAAGAAAACCAAAATGCTCCAAACTCCAAGATCCACGGATCAAAACGAAGCCCTCGACGATCAACACAACTTTTACAAAGGCCAAAGGGAAGGGAAACACTCTAACTAGATCAAACGCAAGAGAGAAGGGAGTTTCTAGAGAGAAAGGCTCTCAAAATCAATTTTGGAAAAGTAAGAGAGAGAGAGAGAGAGAGAGAGAGAGAGAGAGAGAATGTAAAATGTCACACCCTCAAAAATAAACCCATAATATATAATATTAACATACATCATTATAAGAAAACAAAGAGTATTATTCCATTCATCAAAGTAAACTTATTAAAAGACATTACGTGTAATAAGGAAAGTAAATGCCCTACAGGCTTACATCTTTCCAAGCCAATACTTAGACACAAAAATATGAGTACTAACTCATTTACAAGTTAAGCCCTTGGCTTGAGTCCTTACATGTAATATCAAGTAAAGCAAATAACAACTAATCTAAAATGAGTCTTCAACTCTATGTCCTTCCAAGCTAATTCCTTGGAGGTAGCACATCACCTGAACCTGAAAATGATGTTCCCGTATAGGGTGAGCCACAGCCCAGTAGAGATATACTAAACCAAATATAAGCATTGAATAAAGCAATAGCATTCAATAGATGGTTAACACAAATTACAAATTTCATCATCATACTGTTTCATAACTATAATGTCCATGGCACGTTTTTCTTCTCAGTATTTGTTCAACTTTTCATTTATACCAATATGACTCAGAACCTGGCCAACTATAACAGTGAGACTACATCCCACATTAACATTACTTCCAACATCAACAAATTTAATGAGACAAAGTCTCATACCAAAACACTTCCATACTTCCAATTTGATACACATGTTAGTGATGTATCGATAAAAAACCACTATACCTTAATGATCTATTTGGAAATTAAATAAAAAAAGAAATTAAATAGAAAAGAAAGTTGAATACAAATGGAAGATGAATAAAAATAAAAATGGAACTTGCATATAATTAAAAATGGAAGTTGCATAAAATTAAAAAAGGAAGTTGAATAACAATGGAAGTTAATTCAAGAAACCACAATACCTTAACGATCTATTTGGAAATTAAATAAAAAATGAAGTTGAATAGAGAAGGAAATTGAAAAAGTAAATTGAATAAATATGGAAGTTGAATAAAAATAAAAAAAGGAAGTTGAATAAAATTAAAAATGGAAATTGAATAAAAATAGAAGTTGCATAAAATTAACAATTGAAGTTCATTCAAGAAACCACTATACCTTAACGATCTATTTGAAAATTAAATAAAAAATGAAGTTGAATAGAAATGGAAATTGAATAAAAATGGAAGTTGTATGAAATTAAACCACTATACCTTAACGACCTATTTGGAAACTAAATAAAAAAAGAAGTTGAATAGAAAAGGAAATTGAATAACAATGGAAGTTGAATAAAAAGGACGTTGAATAGAAAAGGTAATTGAATAATAATGGAAGTTCATTTGAGAAACCACAAAAAATGGAAATTCAATAAAACAGGAAGTTGAATAGAAAAGGAAATTAAATAAAAATGGAAGATGCATAAAAATAAAAATGGAAATTAAATAAAAAAAGGAAAGATGAATAGAAAAAGAAATTAAATAAAAAGGGAAGTTGAATAGAAAACAAAATTGAATAGAAATGGAAGTTGCATAAAAAAAATGGAAGTTCATCCAATAAACTACTATACCATAACGATCTATTTGAAAATTAAATAAAAAAGGAAGTTGAATAGAAAAGAAGTTGAATAAAAATGGAAGATGAATAAATAAAAAAGGAAATTGCATAAAAATAAAAATGGAAGTTCATAAAATTAACATAGGAAAGTTCATTCAAGAAACCACTATACCTTAATGAATTATTTGAAAATTAAATAAAAAAGAAAGTTGAATAGAAAAGAAATTGAATAAAATTAAAAATCGAAGTTGAATAAAAATGGAAGTTCATTTAAATTAAAAATGGAAGTTGCATAAAAAATGAAGTTGAATAAAAATAAAAATGGAAGTTCATTCAAGAAACCACTATACCTTAACGATCTATGTAGAAAAATAAAAA
This sequence comes from Camellia lanceoleosa, assembly GCA_025200525.1. Lineage (NCBI taxonomy): Eukaryota > Viridiplantae > Streptophyta > Magnoliopsida > Ericales > Theaceae > Camellia > Camellia lanceoleosa. Next base: position 181,815 of record JANUSC010000383.1, read on the forward strand.
TTAAAATGGAAGTTGATTTCTTGAATGAACTTCCATTGTTAATTTTATGCAACTTCAATTTTTAATTTTATTCAACTTCTAGTTTTATCCAATTTCCAAATAGATCGTTAAGGTATAGTGGTTTCTTGAATGAACTTCCCTTATTAATTTTATGCAACTTTAATATTTAATTTTATTCAACTTCTAGTTTTAATTTCCTTTTCTATTCAACTTCATTTTTTATTTAATTTCAAATAGATCGTTAAGGTATAGTGGTTTCTTGAATGAACTTCCATTGTTAATTTTATGCAACTTCAATTTTTAATTTTATTTAACTTCTAGTTTTATCCAATTTTCTTTTCTATTCAACTTCATTTTTTTATTTAATTTCCAAATAGATCGTTAAGGTATAGTGGTTTCTTGAATGAACTTCCATTATTAATTTTATGCAACTTTAATATTTAATTTTATTCAACTTCTACTTTTATCCAATTTCCTTTTCTATTCAACTTCCTTTTTTTATTTAATTTCCAAATAGATCGTTAAGGTATAGTGGTTTCTTAAATGAACTTCCATTGTTAATTTTATGCAACTTCAATTTTTAATTTTATTCAACTTCTAGTTTTATCCAATTTCCTTTTCTATTCAACTTCATTTTTTTATTTAATTTCCAAATAGATCGTTAAGGTATAGTGGTTTCTTGAATGAACTTCCATTGTTAATTTTATGCAACTTCAATTTTTAATTTTATTCAACTTCTAGTTTTATCCAATTTCCTTTTCTATTCAACTTCCTTTTTTTATTTAATTTCCAAATAGATCGTTAAGGTATAGTGGTTTCTTGAATGAACTTCCATTGTTAATTTTATGCAACTTCCATTTTTATTTTCATTCAACTTCCATTTTTATTTTTATTCATCTTCCATTTATATTTAACTTCCTCTTATATTTAATTTCCATATAGACCGTTAATGCATAGTGGTTTATTGAATGAACTTCCATTGTTAATTTTTACGCAACTTCCATTTTTATTTTTACTCAACTTCCATTTTTAATTCAATTTTCTTTTCTATTCAACTTCCTTTTATATTTAATTTCCAAATAGATCGTTAAAATGTAGTGGTTTTTTTAATGAACTTCCATATTTTTATTTATATTCATCTTCCGATTTTATTCAATCTTATTTAATTTCCAACTTCCTTTTTGATTCAATTTCCAAATTGATCGTTAAGGTATAGTGGTTTCTTGATCAAGAAACCACTATACCTTAACGATCTATTTGGAAATAAAATAGAAAAAGAAATTGAATAGAAAAGGAAATTGGATAAAAAAGGAAGTTGAATAAAAATAAAAAAGGAAGTTGCATAAAATTAAAAATGGAAGTTGAATAGAGAAGAAAATTGAATAAAAATAAAAATAGAAATTGAATAAATATAAAAATGGAAGTTGCATAAAAATAAAAATGGAAGTTGAATCAAGAAACTACTATACCTTAACGATCTATTTGGAAATTAAATAAAAATGGAAGTTGAATAGAAATCGAAATCGAATAAAAATAGAAGTTGAATAAAAATAAAAATGGAATTTAATTTTAGAAACCACTATACCTTAACGATCTATTTGGAACTTAAATAAAAAGAGGAAGTTAAATAAAAATGGAAGTTGAATAAAATTAAAAATGGAAGTTCGTTCGAGAAATCACTATACCTTAACGATCTATTGGAAATTAAAAAAAAGGAAAATTGAATAAAAATGAAAGTTGCATAAAAAAGAAGTTAATAAAAATAAAAATGAAAGTTGCATAAAATTAACAATGGAAATTCATTCAAGAAACCATAATACCTTAACGATCTATTTGAAAATAAAATAAAAAAGGAAGTTAAATAGAAAAGTTAATTGAATAAAAATGGAAGTTGAATAGAATAAGAAATTGAATAAAAATAAAAATGGATGTTTCATAAAATTAAAAATGGAAGTTCATTCAAAAAACCACTATACCTTAACGGTCTATTTGGAAATTAAAGGAAAAAGGAAATTGAATAAAAATAGAAGTTTAATTCAAAATGGAAGTTGCATAAAATTAACAATGAAAGTTTATTCAAGAAACCACTATACCTTAACGATCTATTTGGAAATTGAATACAAAATGATGTTGAATAGAAAAGGAAATTGAATAAAAAGGAAGTTGAATAAAAAAGGAAATTGAATAAAAATGAAGTTGAATAAAAATAATAATGTAAATTCATTCAAGAAAGGATCCCTTTTCTACTCAACTTCCATTTTTATTTAGTTGCATAAAATTAACAATGGAAGTTCCTTAAATAAATCGTTAAGGTATAATGGTTTTTCATTCAACAAACCACTATAACTTAACGATATATTTGGAGATTAAATAAAATTAAAAATTGAATAAAAATGGAAGTTGCATAAAATTGAAAATAGAAGTTCATTGAAGAAACTACTATACAAATAGATCGTTGCATCAAAATTGAAAATGGAAGTTCAATAAAAAAAACCACTATACCTTAGCGATCTATTTGGAAATTAAAAAAAAAGAGGAAGTTGCATGAAATTAACAATGGAAATTCATCCAATAAACCACTATACATTAATGATCTATTTGGAAATTAAAGAAAAAAGGAAGTTGAATAGAAAAGGAAATTGATTAAAAACGGAAGTCGAATAAAAGTAAAAATGGAAGTTCATTTAAGAAACCATTATACCTTAATGATCTATTTGGAAATTGCATAAAAATGGATGTTGCATATAATTAAAAATGGAAGTTGAATAGAAGTTGAATAAAAATGGAAGTTGAATAAAAAATAAAAATCGAAATTTATTCAACAAACCACTACAATTTAACGAATTATTTGGAAATTAAATAGAAAAGGAAATTGAATAAAAATAAAAATACAAGTTGCATAAAATTAACAATGGAAGTTGAATACAAATAAAAATGGAAGTTGAATACAAATAAAAATGGAAGTTGAATAGAATAGGAAGTTGACTAAAAAATAAAAAAGGAAGTTCATTCAAGAAACCACTTTACCTTAATGATCTATTTGGAAATTAAATAGAAAAGGAAATTAAATAAAAATGGATGTTCGTAAAAATAAAAATGGAAGTTCATTCAAGAAACTACTTAACGATCTATTTGGAAATTAAATAAAAATGGAAGTGGAATAAAATTAAAAATGGAAGTTGCATAAAATTAACAATGGATGTTCATTCAAGAAACCACTATACCTTAACGATCTATTTGGAAATTAAATAAAAAAAAAAAGTTGAATAGAAAAGGAAATTGAATAAAAATTGAAGTTGAATAGAAAAGGAAATTAAATAAAAATGGAAGTTAATTCAAGAAACCACTATATTTTATTTCCAATTAAATCGTTAAGGTATAGGGGTTTCTGGAATAGAAAAGGAAATTAAATAAAAAAGGAAGTTGAATAAAAATGGAATTTGCATAAAATTAAAAATGGAAGTTCATCCAATAAACTACTATACCTTAACGATCTATTTGGAAATTAAATAAAAAAATGAAATTGAATAGAAAAGGAAATTGAATAAAAATGGAAGTTGAATAGAAAATAAGGTATAGTGGTTTCAACTTCCATTTTTATTCAATAAATATGGAAGTTCAATAAAAATAAAACTGGAAACCACTATACCTTAACGATCTATTTGGCAATTAAATAAAAAAGGAAGTTGAATAGAGAAGGAAATTGAATAAAAATTTAAGTTGAATAAAAATAAAAATGGAAGTTGAATAAAAATGAAAGTTGAATAGGAAAGGAAATTGAATAAAAAAGGAAATTGAATAAAAATAAAAATGAAAGTTCATTTAAAAAACATTATAACTTAACGATCAATTTAGAAATTAAAAATGGAAGTTCATTCAATAAACCACTATACCCTAACGATCTATTTGAAAATTAAATAAAAAAGGAAGTCGAATAGAGAAGGAAATTGAATAAAATAAAAATGGAATTTGCAAAAAATAATAATGGAAGTTGAATAGAAAAGGAAATTAAATAAAAATGGAAGTTGAATACAAATAAAAATGGAAGTTGCATAAAATTAAAAATGGAAGTTCATTTAAGAAACCATTATACCTTAACGATCTATTTGGAAATTAAATAAAAAAAGAAGTTGAATAGAAAAGTAAATTGAATAAAAATGGAAGTTGAATAAAAATAAAAATGGATGTTGCATATAATTAAAAATGGAAGTTTATTCAAGAAACCACTATATCTTAACGATCTATTTGGAAATTAAATAAAAAAGAGGAAGTTGAATAGAAAATGAAATTGAATAAAAATAGAATTTAATTCAAGAAACCACTATGCATTAACGATCTATTTGGAAATTAAATAAGAAAGAAAGTTGAAAAGGAAATTGAATAAAAATGAAAGTTGTATAAAAATCGAAGTTGAATAAAAATAAAAGGGGAAGTTGCATGAAATTAAAAATGGAAGTCCATTCAAAAAACCACTATACCTTAACAATCTATTTGGAAATTAAAGGAAAAAGGAAGTTGAATAGAAAAGAAAATTGGGTAAAAATGAAAGTTGAATAAAATTAAAAATAGAAGTTGCATTAAATTAAAAATGAAAGTTCATTCAATAAACCACTATAACTTAACGATCTATTTGGAAATTAAATAAAAAAAATGACGTCGAATAGAAAAGGAAGTTGAATAAAAATAGAAGTTGAATAGAAAGGGAAATTGAATAAAAATGGATGTTGAATAAAAGTAAAAATAAAAATGGAAGTCGAATAAAAATAGAAGTTGCATAAAATTAAAAATGGAAGTTCATTCAAGAAACCACTATACCTTAACGATCTATTTGGAAATTAAAAAAAAAAAAGAAGAAGTTAAATAAAATAGGAAATTGAATAAAAATTGAAATTGAATAAAATAAAAATGGAAGTTGAATAAAAATAAAAATGAAAGTTGCATAAAATTAACAATGGAAGTTTATTGAAGAAACTACTATACCTTGACGATCAATTTGTAAATTAAATAAAAATGGAAGTTGAATAGAAAAGGAAATTGAATAGAAATGGAAATTGCATAAAAATGGAAGTTGAATAAAAAAAAATTGGAAGTTAATTCAAGTAACCACTATACCTTAACAATCTATTTGGAAATTAAGTAAAAAAGGAAGCTGAATAGAAAGTATAGTGGTTTCTTAAATTAAAAATGGAAGTTACATAAAATTAACAATGGAATTTGCATGAAATTAACAATGGAAATGGAAACCACTAGATTGTTAAGGTATAGTAGTTTCTTGAATGAACTTCCATTTTTATTTTTATTCAACTTCCATTTTCATTTTTATGCAACTTCAATTTTTAATTTTATGCAACTTCCATTTTTATTTTATTCAACTTCCATTTTTATGCAACTTCCTTTTCTATGCAACTTCCATTTTTATTTAATTTTCAAATAGATCGTTAAGGTATAATGGTTTCTTGAATGAACTTCCATTTTTAGTTTTATTCAACTTCCATTTTCATTTTTAAGCAACTTCAATTTTTAATTTTATGCAACTTCCATTTTTATTTTATTCAACTTCCATTTTTATGCAACTTCATTTTCTATGCAACTTCCATTTTATTTAATTTCCAAATAGATTGTTAAGGTATCTTTGGTTTCTTGAATGAACTTCCATTTTTATTTTTATTCAACTTCCATTTTCAATTTTATACAACTTCAATTTTTAATTTTATGCAACTTTTATTTTTATTTTATTCAACTTCCATTTTTATGCAACTTCCTTTTCTATGCAACTTTCATTTTTATTTAATTTCCAAATAGATCGTTAAGGTATAATGGTTTCTTAAATGATCTATTGGGAAATTAAATAAAAAAAGAACTTTCTTTTTTATTTAATTTCCAAATAGATCATTAAGATATAGTGGTTTCTTGAATTAACTTCCATTATTAATTTTATGCAACTTTCATTTTTATTTTTATTCAACTTCCGTTTTGATTCAATTTCCTTTTCTATTCAACTTTTTTTTTTTTTATTTAATTTCCACATAGATCGTCAAGGTATAGTGGTTTCTTGAATGAACTTCCATTCTATTTGTATTCAACTTCCATTTTTATTCAATTTCCTTTTTATTCAACTTCTTTTTTTTATTTAATTTCCAAATAAATCGTTAAGGTATAGTGGTCTCTTGAATGAGCGCCATTTTAATTTTATTCAACTTCCATTTTATTCAATTTCCTTTTTATTCAACTTCCTTTTTATTTATTCAACTTCCTTTTTATTTTTATGCAACTTCCATTTTTAATTTTATGTAACTTCCATTATAATTTTATGCAACTTCATTTTATTCACTTTCCATTTTTAATTAACTTACATTGTTATTTCAATTCAACTTCCATTTTTAATGTTATGCAACTTTCATTTTTATTTCTATTCAACTTCCTTTTATATTTAATTTCCAAATAGATCGTTAAGGTATACTGGTTTATTCTATTCAACTTCCATTTTTATTCAATTTACTTTTCTATTTAACTTCCTTTTTTATTTAATTTCCAAATTGATCATTAAGTTATAGTGATTTCTTGAATAAATTTTAATTTTTAATTATATGCAACTTCCATTTATATTTTCGTTCCTCTTCTATTTTTATTCAACTTCCATTTTGATTCAATGTCCTTTTGCATTCAAGTTCCATTTTTATTTAATTTCCAAATAGATCGTTAAGGTATAGTGGTTTCTTGAATGAACTTCAATTGTTATTTTTATTCAACTTCCATTTTGATTAAATTTCCTTTTTTAGTTAATTTCCAAATAGATTGTTATGGTATAGTGGTTTCTTGAATTAAATTCCATTGTTAATTTTATGCAACTTCCATTTTTGTTCAATTACCTTTTCTATTCAACATCCTTTTTTATTTAGTATCCAAATAGATCTTTAAGGTATAGTGGTTTCTTGCATGAACTTCCATTTTTATTTTTATTTAATTTCCATTTTCAATTATATTCAACTTCCATTTTTATTTTTATTCATCTTCCAGTTTTATTCAATTTCCTTCTCTATTCAACTTCCTTTTTAACTTAATTTCCAAATAGATCATTAAGGTATGGTGGTTTCTTGAATGAATTGTTAATTTTGATACAACTTTCATTTTATTTTTATTCAACTTCCATTTTAACTTAATTTCTGATAGATCGTTAAGGTATAGTGGTTTATTGAATGAACTTTCATTTTATTTTTGTTCAACTTCCATTTTTATTCAATATCCTTTTCTATTGAACTTCTTTTTTTATTTAATTTCCAATTAAATCGTCAAGGTATAATAGTTTCTTGAATGAGCTTTGTTTTTAATTTCCATTTTTATTCAACTTCCATTTTATTCAACTTCCATCTTGCAGTTTTATCCAATTTCCTTTTCTATTCACTTTCTTTTCTATTCAATTTCCATTTCTATTCAACTTCCTTTTCTATTCAACTTCCTTTTTTTATTTAATTTCCAAATAAATCGTTAAGATATAGTGGTTTCTTGAATGAACTTCCATTTTTAATTTTATTCAACTTCTATTTTTGTTTTTATTCAACTTCAAGTTACTTTTCTATTCAACATCTTTTTTATTTAATTGCCAAATAGATCATTAAGGTATAGTAGTTTATTGGATGAACTTCCATTTTAATTTTATACAACTTCCATTTTATTTTTACTCAACTTCCTTTTTATTCAACTTCCATTTCTATTAAACTTCATTTTTTTATTTAATTTCCAAATAGATCGTTAAGTTATAGTGGTTTATTGAATGAACTTCCATTTTTAATTTAATGCAACTTCCATTTTTATTCAATTTCATTTTCTATTCAACGTCTTTTTATTTAATTTCCAAATAGATCGTTAAGGTATAGTGGTTTCTTTAATGAACTTCCATTGTTAATTTTAGGCAACTTCCATTTTATTTTTATTCAACTTCTTTTCTATCTATCTTCTTTTTTAAAAATGTCCAAATAGATCGCTAAGGTATTGTGGTTTCTTGAAGTTCATTCCATTTTAATTATATGCAACTTCCATTTTATTCAACTTCCATTTTATTCAATTTCTAGTTTTATTCAACTTCCATTTCTATTTTTTTTTATGCAATTTCCTTTTGATTCAACTTCCTTTTTATTTAATTTCCAAATTGATCGTTAAGGTATAGTGGTTTCTTGAATGAACTTCCATTTTTATTCAATTTCCTTTTTATTTAATTTCCAAATAGACCGTTAAGGTATAGAGGTTTTTTGAATGAACTCTATTCAATTTCTTTTTCTATTTAACTTTAATTTTTATTTTTATTCAACTTCAATTTTTATGCAATTTCCATTTTTATTTTTATTCATCTTCCATTTTGTTACGCCCTCAAAATAATACATAAAATCCAACATTCTTGACATGCATAGATATAAGAGAAATAAATACCTTTCCATTCATCAGAGTAGTTAAGTACAAAAGTATTACACGTTAACAACAAGAGCGAATGCCCCAGGGGCCTACAACTTTCCAAGCCAGCACTTGGTCACAAAGGAGAGTACTAACTCAAATACACTTTAAGCCCTTGACTTGAAATTACATGTAATACACCAAAATGATAACAACAAAAGTCCTTCTGTCTCTAAGCAACCCAAGCTACATCCTTGGAGGTAGCATATCACCTGAACCTGAAAATGGTGTCCCATAAAGGGTGAGCCCACGATGAAATATACTAAACCAACTATAAGCAATGATTAAAATAATAGCACTTGATAGATGGTCAGCACTCATAAATCCGTTTATATCATATTACTGTTCCATGACCATTATGTCCATGTTACATTTCACTTTCCTTTATATACCAATTCATTTAATAAATGTGGCTTAGAACCTGGCCAGATAATTCAACGGAGGTTACATCTCTCATTATCAATAATTCCATTTCAATTGGGATAATAACTCATATTGAACATTTCTTCCTTCACAATAGACACACATAATTGCTGTATCAATCTCAATTAAACCCTTCCATACTTCATATATGATATACAAATAGTGTGTTAAAGTATATGAACACATATAGAGTCTGACCCCTTTCTTCTCCACCTTAAATAAGATATACAAATAATGTGTTAAAGTATATGAACACATATGAAGTACAGCCCCTTTCTTCTCCCTGCCAAATAAGATATACAAATAATGTGTTAAAGTGTATGAACACATATGTGTGTGTGGAGTACATCCCCTATCTCCTCTAACACCTTTGAGTATAGCCCTTTCTCCTCCTGCCAAGCAAAATATGCATATATAATGTATTTAAGCACTTCATCACATACAATGATCAATCAATACACATATTTGCTGTATTATTCCTACCGTCATATTCAATGGTATAACACGCTAGATTAGTCTCAGTTTTCCCTAATCAACATGCGGTGTCTACAACAATCATGACTATCCTCCACCGATAGCCCAAAGCAGATATTACTAAGCGAAAATAAATGCATCAACAGATATAACCCCACCTTTCTCTTAGGTGAGTGAAAACTGAATCCAACTACAACATTTTATCCCATAATTTCACAATTTCTAATTCAATTTCATATTTCCCCAAATTAATTATACCAATTAATTTATCGCAATAATTAGGGCATTTTTAACTCTTTCTCAAATATTGATGCTAAGACCAAATTTTACCAATTTAACTCTCAAACTCATATTTCCAAGGCCGTAAATAGACATGGAGTTATTACACACAAAACCCCCCTTCCATAAATTACAAACCAAACCCTAACTTTCTCCAAAATTACCCAACAACACTAAGTAATCAAAATAACAAATATTTAAGTCAAAACCCATAAGAAGGGTAGGAAATTCCTACCTCAGTGGGAGACCCAATGGAGAGGATGAAGAATTTGAAATGCTCCAAAACCCACAATTTTAGGATGGATAGGAAGCCCACACCAAGCTTTACACTTTTTACAAAGGCTCAAGGTAGGAGATCACTAGAGGTAGATGATTTCTTAGAGAAGATGAAGTTTAGAGTGAGGTGCTCTCCAATGAAGGTTTTGAAAAAGTAAGAGAGAGAAGGAAAACCAAAAAGTGATCCAAAAAGTGATTTCATGGATTGATATAAAAGTCTCCCCGCTCGAGCGTCGATTGCACACTTCCAGAAGTTTTGCAGATCATGGTCCCCGCTCGAGCGTCAAACTCCCCGTTCGAGCTGCGAAACAAAAACGAAGGTTCACGCTCGAGCGTCAAGACTCCCGCTCAAGCGTACGAAGACCTGTAGAGAAAATACTGGGAGATGGAAAATTATGCTCGAGCGTCAAAACTCCCGCTCGAGCGGAGAAGCAACAACAAAGGGCCCGCTCGAGCGTCAAAAGTCCCGCTCGAGCGTGGAGGCCAAACTCTGGGCATCAACTTTTGGTTCTAAAGCAACTAACCTATTTCTAACCTACCCAACACAACACAAGACTTAAATGCAAGGAGTAGGGGAAGAAAAAAGGAATGAGACCACAACACAATCATGGAACCAAGTCCGGAATACAATATACAAAGGAAGGAAAACAGGGATCGCTATACATTTCTATTCAATTTCCTTTTCTACTCAACTTCCTTTTTATTTAATTTCCAAATAGATCATTAAGGTATAGTCTTCCACTTTGTTAATTTTATGAAACTTTCATTTTAATTTTATTCAACTTCCATTTTTATTCAATTTCTTTTTTATTCAACTTCTTTTTATTCAATTTACAAATAGATCGTTAAGGCATAGTGGTTTTTCGAATGAACTTCCATTTTTATTTTTATTCAACTTCCATATACTTTTCTACAACTTCCATTTTTATTCAATTTCCTTTTCTATCTATCTTTGGAGATTGAATAGAACTTCCATTTTTATTTTATTCAACTTCCATTTTCATTCAACTTCCATTTTTATTCAACTTTATTTTCTATTCAACTTTCTTCTTCTTTTTTTTTAATTTACAAATAAATCGTTAAGTTATAGTAGTTTCTTGAATGAACTTCCATTGTTAATTTTATGCAACTTCCATTTTTAATTTTATGCAACTTCCATTTTTATTTTTATTCAATTTCCTTTTCTATTCAACTTCATTTTTTACTTATTTTCCAAATAAATCGTTAGGGTATAGTGGTTTCTTGAATGAACATCCATTGGTAATTCTATGCATCCTTCATTTTTATTTTATATTCAGCATTCGTTTTTATTTAATTTCCCAATAGATCGTTAGCATTATAGTGATTTCTTGAATGAATTTCCATTTTTATTCAATTTCCTATTCTATTCAACTTCATTTTTTTATTTACTTTCCAAATAGATCGCTAAGGTATAATGGTTTCTTCAATCTTTAATTTTATGCAACTTCCATTTTTATTTTTATTCAACTTCCTTTTTTATTCAATTTCCTTTTCTATTGAACTTCCATTTTTAATCAATTTCCTTTTCTATTGGAAAATTAAATCAAAAAGGAAGTTGAATAGAATAGGAAATTGAATATAATTGGAAGATGAATAAAAATAAAAATAGAAGTTGCAAATTGAATAAAAATGGAAGTTGCATAAAATAAAAATGGAAGTTCATTTAAGAAACCACTATACCTTAACGATCTATTTCGAAATTAAATAAAAAAGGAAGTTGAATAGAAAAGTAAATTGAATAAATATGGAAGTTGCATAAACTTCGATTGTTAATTTTATGCAACTTCCATTTTTATTCAATTTCCTTTTCTATTGACTTCCTTTTTCTATAATTTCCAAATAGATTGTTAAGGTATAGTGGTTTCTTGAATTAACTTCCATTGTTAATTTTAGGCAACTTCCATTTTTATTCAATTTTCTTTTCTATTCAACTTTCTTTTTTATTTAATTTCCAAATAGATTGTTAAGGTACAGTGGTTTCTTGAATTAACTTCCATTTTTAATTTTATGCAACTTCCATATTTATTCAATTTCCATTTCTATTTTTAATCAACTTCCATTTTTATTCTACTTCCTTTTCTATTCAACTTTCTTTTGTATTAAATTTCCTTTTCTATTCAACTTCCACTTTTTTTAATTTTCAAACAGATCGTTAAGGTATAGTGGTTTCTTGAATTAACATCAATTTTTAATTTAAAAATGGAAGTTGAACTTCTATGTTTATTCGATTTCCTTCTCTATTCAACTTCATTTTAGAAATTGAATAAAAATGGAAATTGAATAAAAATAAAAATGAAAATTGCATCAAATTAAAAATGGAAGTTCATTCAAAAAATTTTATTTTTATTGAACTTCCATTTTATTTTTATTGAACTTCCATTTTATTCAATTTCCTTTTTTTGTTTAATTTCCAAATAGATCGTTAAGGTATAGTGGTTTCTTGAATGAACTTCCATTTTAATTTTATGCAACTTCAATTTATATTTTTATTCAATTTCCTTTTCTATTTAACTTCCATTTTTATTTAATCTCCAAATAGATCGTTAAGGTATAGTGGTTTCTAGAATGAACTTCTATTGTTAATTCAACTGCCTTTTTTTTATTGAATTTTCAAATAGATCGTTAAGTTATACTGGTTTATTGAATGAACTTCCATTTTTAATTTTATGCGACATCCATTTTTATTTTTATTCAATTTCCATTTTTATTTTTATTCAACTTCCATTTTTATTTGGAAATTAAATAAAAAAAGAAGTTGAATAGAAAAGGAAATTGAATAAAAATAAAAATGGAAGTTGAATAAAAATAAAAATAAAAATGGAAGTTGTATAATAACAAAAATTGGAAGTTCATTCAAAAAACCACTATACCTTAACGATCTATTTGGAAATTAAATAAAAAAAAGGAACTTGAATGCAAAAGGAAGTTGAATAAAAATGGAAGTTGGATAAAAATAAAAATTGAAGCTCATTCAAGAAACCACTATACCTTAACGATCTATGTGGAAATTAAATAGAAAAGGAAATTGAATAGAAATGGAAATTGCATAAAAATAGGAAGATGAATAAAAAAGGAAATTGACTACAAAAGGACATTGGATAAAAATAAAAATGGAAGTTGTATAAAATTAAAAAGATCGTTAAGGTATAGTGGAAGTTCATTCAACTAAAAATGGAATTTGAATAGAATATGGCCGAATGAAAATGGAAGTTGAATAGAAATGGAAGTTGAATAAAAGAAGAAATTGGATAGAGAAGAAAATTGAATAAATATAAAAATGGAAATTGAATAAATATAAAAATGGAATTTTGAATGAACTTCCATTTTTAGTTTTATGCAACTTTCATTATTATTTTTATTCCACTTCCATTTTTATTTTTACTCAACTTCCATTTTTAATTTTATTCAATTTTATTTTCTATTCAACTTCATTTTTTATTTAGTTTCCAAATAGATCATTAAGTTATAGTGATTTCTTGAATGAACTTCCATTTTTAATTTTATGCAACTTCCTTTTTTTATTTTAATTCAACTTCCATTTTCAATTTCCTTTTCTATTCAACTTCCTTTTTTGTTAAATTTCCTTTTCTATTCAACTTCCATTTTTATTCAATTCAATTTTTATTCAACTTCCATTTTTATTCAATTTTCATTTCTATTCAACTTCATTTTTTATTTAGTTTCCAAATAGATCATTAGGGTATAGTGGTTTCTTGAATGAACTTCCATTTTTAATTATATGAACTTCCATTTTTATTTTTCTTCAACTTCCATTTTATTTTTATTCCTTTTCTATTGAACTTCTTTTCAATTTAACTTCCTTTTCTATTCAATTTCCATTTCTATTCAACTTATTTTTATTTTTATTCAACTTCTATTTTTATCAATTTCCTTTTCTATTCAACTTCCTTTCTTAAATGAACTTCCAAATAGATCGTTAAGGTATAGTGATTTCTTGAATTAAATTCCATTGTTAATTTTATGCAAATTCCATTTTGTTTTTATTCAACTTCCATTTTTATTCAATTTCATTTTCTATTCAACTTCCTTTTTTATTCAACTTCCATTTTTAATTTTATGCAACTTCCATTGTTAATTTTGTGCAACTTCCATTTTTATTTTATTCAACTTCCTTTTTTATTCAATTTCCAAATAGATCGCTAAGGTATAGTGGTTTCTTAAATTAACTTCCATTGTTAACTTTATGCAACTTCCATTTTTATTGAACTTCCATTTCTATTTTTATTCAACTTCCTTTTTTATTTAATTTCCAAATAGATCGTTAAGGTATAGTGGTTTCTTAAATGAACTTCCATTGTTAATTTTATGCAACTTCCAATTTCCTTTTCTATTCAACGTCCTTTTTTATTTAATTTCCAAATTGATCGTTAAGGTATAGTGGTTTCTTGAATGAACTTCCATTTTTATTTTTATTCAATTCTATTTTCTATTCAACTTCTTTTTTTTTATTTAATTTCCAAATAGATCGTTAAGGTATAGTGGTTTCTGGAATGAACTTCCTTTTTTATTTAACTTTCATTCAAGAAACCACTATACCTTAACGATCTATTTAGAAATTAAATAAAAAATGAAGTTGAATGGAAAAAAAGAATTGAATAAAATATAGTGGTTTATTGAATGAACTTTCATTTTTAATCTTATGCAACATCCATTTTTATTTTTATTCAAATTCCATTTTTATTTTATTCAACTTTCATTTTTATTTTTTATTTAACTTCCATTTCTATTGAATTTCCATTTCTATTCAACTTCCTTTTCTATTGAACTTCCTTTATAGCGACCCCGATCTTTTCCTTTTGGTTGTTGTATCCGGACTTATGTTAGTAGATCCGTTGTTATATTATTGTGGTTCTTTGTCCTTTAAATTCCTTATTCTTGAGTTATAGGATGTCTTTGGGCGGAGTTTGTTATAGGTGGGTTGGGTTTGGAAACCAAGTGTTCTTTGCCAATTTGAAGCCTTCGCTCGGCGAGAGTTAGTCGCTCGGCGAGCTTTGTTTGGTCTGCGCTCGGCGAGGTTTTGTCGCTTGGCGAGTCGTATTTTATGTATGCAGTGGATCGAGCGAGTATCTTCGCTCGGCGTGAGATTACGTCTAGTATAGACACGAGGCTGTGTTTGTTGGCTCGGCGAGCTTTTCTTCGCTCGGCGAGCATTATCGCTTCGGCGTTCGAGACCTGAAGCATTGCATTCTTGGATCGGCGAGACTTTCTTCGCTCGGCGAGTCATTCTTAATGTCTGATCGCTCGGCGACCAATCCTTCGCTTCGGCGAGCTGTCGGGTTTAAATAAGGCGGCTGTTTTTAAAACACTTTTTCACCTTTTTTCTGATTCCAGAACCCTAGGTACAACTTCTCTCTCCCTCACTCACCTTCTCTCTTAGGTATCATCTCTGTTTAGGGTGTTTCTACCTAGGTTCCTTATTAAAAAGATAGAGTGAGTCGAGAGCTTCGTTTTAATCGAGTTTGGTGGTTTGGGCACTTTGGATTTTGGGTCGTCATTTCCATCTTCTCCATTGGGGTTATTTACTTCGAGGTAGGGATTTCCTACTCCATATTATAGGTTTTGTCCTAAGTTCTAGTATTTTGATATGTTGGGAGTTGTTTGGTAATTTTGGGAAAAACCCTAGTGGTTGAAATAAATTAATTTGCATAATTAATTTAGGGAAAAATGTGGAATTAAGTTTAATTCAAGGAATTGGGGAATTTAGTGATTTAATGGTGTAGCTGGTTAGTTTAATTACTCACCTATGAAAATGTTAAATTTACATTTGTTGATACATTTATTTCCTGTTTAGAAATAACTGTTTTGGACTATCGGTGGAGGATAGTCGTGATTGTTGTAGACATTGCATGTGGATTAGGGAAAACTGAAACTAATCACATTGGTTAAGTCAATGATTTTGACTATTGAATTAATACAGAAAATACGTGTATTGATTGTGTGTTGCATATACATTTTGTTTGGGAGGAGATAGGGGATGTACTCCACGGTTTAGGGGAAGATAGGGGATGGACCTCTAAACCGGATTTTGTTTGGAAGGAGATAGGGGATGGACTCCATTAGCATCACTATATGTGTGCTTATTGATTTGAAGTGTTTTTACATGTTGTTGATCTGACACTAAAATGTGTATCAGTTGGGAAGTATGGAAGTGTTTTGATATGAGCCTTTGTCTCATTTATTTTGTTGATATTGGAAGAAAGCGTTAATGTGATATATAGTTCCTTTATTACGGTTTGGCAGTTAAAGCCATATTGATATAAATGGAAAGTTGAATAAATAATGGAAAGGAAACATGTCATAGACATTAAGGTCATGAAGCTGTATGTTGGTGAAATGAATAGTTGTGTTAACCATCTATTGTATGCTATTACTTTATTCAATGCTTATATTTGGTTTAGTATATTTCTACTAAGTGTAGCTCACCCTATCTGGGAACATCATTTTCGAGTCGAGGCGATGTGCTACCTCCAGGACTTAGCTTGGAAGGATTTAGACTTTGAAGAATTGTCTTTAGTTAGTTGTTTTTATTTGAGATTACATATAAACATTCAAGCCAAGGGCTTAATTTGTATTGAGTTAGTACTCATTCTTTTGTGTCCAAGTGTTGGCTTGGAAAGATGTAAGCCCTTAGGGCATTGACTTTTGATGTTACATGTGATGTCTTTCAATAAAAGTACTCGATGGATAATTTGATGATTTATTTTATTTTATTAATGCTGTTAATGATGTATATTGTGGGTTTATTTTGAGGCGTTACATCCTTTTTTATGCAACTTCCATTTTTTATTTTATGCAACTTTCATTTTTAATTTTATTCATCTTCCATTTTTATTCAACTTCGATTTTTATTCAATTTCAACTTTTTTTTATTCAATTTCCTTTTCTATTTTTAACAATGGAAGTTTAATTTTTATTCAATTTCCTATTCTATTCAACTTCTTTTTTTCTTTAATTTCCAAATAGATCGTTAAGGTATAGTGGTTTTTGCAACTTCCATTTTTATTCAACTTCCTTTTTTATTTAATTTCCAAATAGATCTTCAACTTCCATTTTTATTCAACTTCCTTTTTAATTCAAGTTCCTTTTCTATTCAACTTCCTTTTTTATTTAATTTTCTTTTCTATTCTACTTCTTTTTCATTTTCTTTTTCTTCTTCCTTTTCTAATCATCTTCCCTTTTTATTCAACTTCCAATTCCTTTTTTATTCAACTTCCTTTTTTATTTAATTGTCAAATACATTGTTAAGATATAATGGTTACTTGAATGAACTTCGATATTTATTTTTATTCAACTTCCAGTTTTACTTTATTGGCAAATAGATCTTCAACTTCCTTTTTATTCAATTTTCAAATAGATCGTTAAAGTATAGTGGTTTCTTGAATGAACTTCCATTTTATTCAATTTCCATTTCTATTCAACTTCATTTTTCTTTAATTTCGAATAGATCGTTAAGGTATAGTAGTTTCTTGAATGAACTTCCATTATAAAAAATGAAGTTGAATAGAAAAGGAAATTGAATGAAATCGGAAGATGAATAAAAATAAAAATGGAAATTACATAAAAAAGGAAGTTGAATAGAAATGGAAATTGAATAAAATCGGAAGATGAATAAAAATAAAAATGGAAATTAAATAAAAAAGGAAGTTGAATAGAAAAGTACCTTAATAAAAATGTAAGTTCATTTAAGAAACCACTATACCTTAACGATCTATTTGGAAATTAACTAAAAATAAAAATGAAAGTTCATTCAAGAAACCACTATAAAAGAAGTTGCATAAAATTAAAAATTGAAGTTCATCCAATAAACCACTATAATGGTTTCTTAAATGAAACTTCCATTGTTAATTTTATGCAACTTCCTTTTTTATTTTTATTCAATTTCCTTTTTTATTCAATTCAACTTTCATTTTCATTCAAGAAACTATTATACCTTAGCGATCTATTTGGAAATTTAACAAAAAAAGAAGTTGAATAGGAAATGCAATTGAATAAAAATGGAAGTTCAATAAAATTACCAATCAAAGTTCAATCAAGAAACCAAAATACACTAACGATGTATTTGGCAATTAAATAAAAAAGGAAGTTGAAACTTCCTTTTTTATTTAACTTCCATCATTGAACTTGATTTTATTTTATTCAACTTCCATTTATAAAATGGAATTTGAATAAAAATAAAAATGAAGTTCATTCAAAAAGCATTATATCTTAACGATCTATTTGGAAATTAAATAAAAAAAAGTTGAATAGAAAAGGAAATTGAATAATGCAAGTTGCATAAAAATAAAAGCTGAAGTTGAATAAAAATAACTATGGAAGTTGAATAAAAATGGAAAAGGAAGTTGCATAAAATTAAATAAATAAACAAATTGAATAAAAATGAAAGTTGAAGAATTAAATAAAAAGGAAGTTGAATAGAAATGGAAATTGAATAATTAAATAGAAAAGGAAGTTGAATAGAAATGGAAAATTGAATAGAACTTCCATTTTGATGCAACTTCTATTTTTTATTTTTATTTAGCTTCCATTTTTAATTTTATGTAACTTCCATTTTTATTTTTATTCAATTTTAATTTTATGCAACTTTCATTTTTATTTAATTTCCTTTTTATTCAATTTACTTTTCTATTCAACTTCCATTTTTATTTTATTCATCTTGCGTTTTATCAATTTCCTTTTCTATTCAACTTCTTTTTATTTAATTTCCAAATAAATCGTTAAGGTATAGTGGTTTCTTGAATTAACTTCCATTGTTAATTTTATGCAACTTTCATTTTTATCAACTTTCATTTTTTTCATCTTCCATTTCAAGAAACCACTATACATTATGTTTATTTGGAAATTGAATAAAAATAAAAATTGAATAACAATGGAAGTTGTATAAAATTAACAATGGAAGTTCATTGAAGAAACCGCTATAACTTAATGATCTATTTGAAAAGTAAATAAAAAAGGCAATTGAATAGAAATAAAAATAAAAAAGGATGTTGAATAGAATAGGAAAGTAAATAAAAATGGAATAAAAAATGGAAGTTGAATAAAAATGGAAGATGAATAAAAATAACTATGGAAGTTGAATAAAAATAAAAATGGAAGTTGAATAAAAATAAAAGGGGAAATTAAATAAAAAAGGAATTAAATAAAAAAAAAGAAGTTGAATAGAATGGAAGTTGCGTAAAATTAACAATGGAAGTTCATTGAAGTTGAATAGAATAGGAAATTGAATAAAAATAAAAATGGAAGTTGCATAACATTAAAAATGGAAGTTGCATAAAATTGAAAATGGAGGTTCATTTAAGAAACAACTATACCTTAACGATCTATTTGGAAAGTAAATAAAAAAGGCAGTTGAATAGAAATAAAAATAAAAAAGGATGCTGAATAGAATAGGAAAGTAAACAAAAATGAAATAAAAAATGAAAGTTGAATAAAAATGGAAGATGAATAAAAATAACTATGGAAGTCGAATAAAAATAACTATGGAAGTTGAATAAAAATTGAAGTTGAATAAAAATAAAAATGGAAGTTGCATAAAAATAAAAATGGAAGTTCATTCAAGAAACCACTATATCTTAACGATCTATTTGGAAATTAAATATAAAAAGAAGTTGAATAGAATAGGAAATTGAATAAAAATGGAAGTTGAATAAAAATCGGAAGATGAATAAAAATAAAAATGGAAGTTGCATATAATTAAAAATGGAAGTTCATTCAAGATCACACTATACCTTAACGATCTATTTGGAAATTAAATAAAAAAGAAAGTTGAATAGAAAAGGAAATTGAATAAAAATGGAAGTTGAATAAAATGGGAAGATGAATAAAAATAAAATGAAAGTTGCATAAAATTAACAATGGAAGGTCATTCAAGAAACAACATACCTTATCGATCTATTTGGAAAGTAAATAAAAAAAGAAGTTCAATAGAAAAGGAAATTGAATAAAAATGGAAGTTGAATAAAAATAAAAATGGAAGTTGAACAAAAATGGAAATTGAATAAAATTGGAAATTAAATAAAAAAAATGAAAAGAAAATTGAACAAAAATGGAAGTTGCATAAAAATAAAAATGGAAATTGAATAAAAATGGAAGTTGCATAAAATTCACAATTGAAGTTCATTCAAAAAACCACTATACCTTAACGATTTATTTGGAAATTAAATAGAAAATGAAAGTGAATAAAAATAGAAGTTGAATAAAAATAAAAATGGATGTTGCATAAATTAAAAATGGAAGTTCATTCAGGAAACCACTCTGCATTAACGATCTATGTGGAAAGTAAATAAAAAAGGAAGTTCAATAAAAATAGAAGTTCATTCAAGAAACCACTATACCTTAACGAATTATTTGGAAATTAAATAAAATGGAAATTGAATAAAAAAGGAAATTGGATAAAAATAGAAGTTGAATAAAATTAAAAATTGAAGTTGCATACAATTAAAAATGGAAGTTCATTCAAGAAACCATTATACCTTAACGATCTATTTGGAAATTAAATAAAAAAAGGAAATTGAATAGAAAAGAAAATTGAATAAAAATGGAAGTTGAATAAAAATAAAAATGAAAGTTGTATAAAATTAAAAATGGAAGTTCATTCAAGAAATCACTATACGCTAATGATCTATTTGGAAATTAAATAAAAAATGAAGTTGAATACAAAAGGAAATTAGATAAAACTAGAAGTTGAATAAAAATAAAAATGGAAGTTGCATAAGATTAACAATGGAAGTTTATTCAAGAAACCACTATATACCTTAAAGATCTATTTGGAAATAAAATAAAAATGGAAGTTGAATAGAAAAGGAAATTTAATAAAAACGGAAGTTGAATAAAAATAAAAATGGAAGTTGCATAAAATTAACAATGGAAGGACATTCAAGAAACAACATACCTTCTTTGATCTATTTGGAAATTAAATAAAATGGAAGTTGAATAGAAATGAAAATTGAATAAAAATGGAAGTTGAGTAAAAAAATTGAATAAAATTGAAGTTGCCTAAAATTAAAATGGAGGTTCATTTAGAAAAACCACTATATTTTAACGATATATTTGGAAATTAAATAAAAAATGAAGTCGAATAGAAAAAGAAATTAAATAGAAAAGGAAATCGAATAAAAATGGAAGTTGAATAAAAAAAATGAAAGTCGAATAAAATTAACAATGGAAGTTCATTCAAGAAACCACTATTCATAACGATCTATGTGGAAATTAAATAGAAAAGGAAGTTGAATAGAAAAGCGAATTGAATAAAAAGGAAATTGAATAAAAACAAAATGGAAGTTGCATACAATTAAAAATGGAAGTTCGTTGAAGAAACCACTATACATTGACGATCTATTTGGAAATTAAATAAAACAAGAAATTCAATAAAAATAAAAAAGGAAGTTGCATAAAATTAATAATGGAAGTTTATTCAAGAAACCACTATATCTTAGCGATCTATTTGGAAATTAAAAAAGAGGAAGTTGAATAGAAAATAAATTTGTAGCCCTCAAAAAATACATAAAACCCATCATTCCTAATATGCAACAATATAAGAGAGAAATAAATATCTTTCTATTTATCAGTACTTCTTACAAAAGTATTACATATTGACAACAAAAGTAAAGGCCCTATGGGCTTACAACTTTCCAAGCCAACACTTGGTTACAAGAAATGAGTACCAACTCATATACATTTTAAGCCCTTGGCTTGAATTTACATGTAATACATCAAAGGAAAGTAAAACAACCAAAAAGTCTGTCTGCCTCAAGCCTCGCAAGCTATGTCCTTGGAGGTGGCATGCTACCTGTACCTGTAAATGATGTCTCATATAGGGTGAGCCACAGCCCAGTAGAAATATACTAAACCAACTATAAACAATGACGAAAATAACAGCGTTCGATAGATGGTCCACACTTATATTTCCACTTATAACACATTACAGTTTCATGACATTCAAGTCCATGTTACATTTCATTTCCCACTTCTTTTTCAACCTTGAGTTTGAAAACAAGGCTCAGAATCTAGCCAAATAACTTAATGAGATTATGACTCATCTTTAAAACACTTTTGAAATTCATAATGGATACACATTTTGGTGTTGTATCAATAACACATAAACCACTTCCATACTTCACGAAGGATACACATTTTGGTGCTGTATCAATATAACATAAAAGTACTTCTATACTTCACCATTGATAATGATATACATGTTAGTGCTATATCAAATCAATTAATTTCTTCCATGATTCACATTTGATACACATTGTAGTCTTTGTATCAATGTCAAACAAAATCCGGTTTAGAGGTCCATCCCCTATCTTTCCTTAAACCGTGGAGTACATCCCCTATCTCCTCCCACACTCACAATGTATATAAACGTAGATCATATACATAATCAACCAATACATAAAGTTAATGTATTATTCCAACCGCTGTATTTGTTAGCATACTCAATCGATTAGTTTTAGTTTGCCTAATCATCATGCATTGTCTACAACAATCAAGACTATCCTCCACCGATAGCCCAAAGCAGTTATTTCTAAACAGAAAATAAATGCACCAAATAGATAAAATATCAACATTTCAACTAGGTGAGTGATAAATGATCCAACTACACCGTTAATCCCATACACATCCAATTCCAACATTCTCAATTCAATTCCTCTTTTCTCAAAATTAATTTTACAAATTAATTTATCAATGTAATTAGGGCATTTCCCATAATTAACAAACAACCCTAAGGTTCCATTTCTATCAATAACCCAACATTTACCTCATTTCTCCATGCTAAACATGCATATAGGTTTATATAAGTAAGACCCCTTCTTTTGTAAAATTACATAAAGGCCCAAACTTTCTCCAAATTACCCAACCACCCCCAACATATCAAAATGCTAAAATTTAAAGACAAAAGCTCATAAGGAGGTAGGATATCCCTACTCGAAGTTTGAGCTCAAGCGAATGAAGATCAAAAACCAGCGTGCTCCAAATCCCAAGTTTTTCAAATTAAAAAGCGAAGCCCTCAACCCACTCTATCTTTTTAACAAAGGACTAAGGGTGAAACTCACTCTAGATAGATCAAACCTTAGAGAAGACAAGTATAGAGAGAGAGAGAGAGAGGAGAGAGAGAGAGTCGGATCTAGGGTTTGTAAAAAGAGGAATGAAAAAGTGAAGTTATTCCTTCGCCTCTTGATATATAGAGGCTCCTTCGGCGAAGAGTTGGTCGCTCGGCGACGGACACAAAACCCTCGCTTGGCCGGAATAAAGTCTCGCTCGAGCCAACAACTCAGCCGAGTGCAGCCCTTGAAGCACGCTTCGAGCGACAGAATGCTGCGCTCGGCGAGAGGACCTCAAACATACACCCTCGCTTGCTCCGGCGAAGGCTTCGCTGAAGAAATTGCACCGCCTTGGTCGAGAACGGAACCTTGAGCTGTAAGCTGGCTAGTGAAACCCAGAACTTCTGCTTCGATCCACGAGGAATCACAAAATTAACTCTAAAGCTCGGCGAAGATAAACACTGGCTCAATGAAAGGTGTCCACGACCCCAACCACGCCCCTAGAAGGTCGTGGCTTGAGATGACGATAACAGGGGTTACCAAGGCCTCTTACTTAAATTCACACACAAATCAAGAGTAAATATAGGGGAACTTGCTAAATGCTTGGAAGCAATAAAATTAAGATGCGATTGGTCCATGAGAAGCGATTAGCTTAATCAAAAATGGAAATGACATACATCTTTCAATAGTTGAGATACATCAAATCAATTACAAAAAGTACATCTTGACCAAAAGGAAGCTTCTTGGCCATCAATACAAAATAC